>BTPG01000004.1:16342130-16387130 GCA_036245525.1 Semisulcospira habei
TTTCGGTCTCTAGTTTTAGCTTTCCCGTTAGTCCACATAGTACTACGGCATACACCGAACACACACATTAATTCTAGTGCAAGCAGACAAATCAGCTAAATGGTGCAAACGATCACAGACGTAACGCTCTTGTAAGCCAGATCCTCAAACTGAAACCACACCGGTCAAGACGGCAAGAAAGCACCCGCAATCTCCTCAAGAAAATCGCCTGGACCCCAACACAAATCGCACGTCAAGTGCCGCTGGGACAGGGAAGGACACCCCAGCCCCTGACGCTACCATCTGCAAGAGGCATAGATCCTCATGAGCTCCCGCAATTGCGGGGGCTCTTGGAGATCTACACATCTTGCCAAATCCATTCCTATCTTTCATTCCTAGGGGTTGGGGTGACTACGGAGTTTTTTCCTTACCGACTTCCATAGCGTTCTGCAACAAGGCATAGAGCCTCGTGAGCCACAGCACGCATGATGATCTATAATTTGTGCTGAATTCATTTTATGCCTCAGTGTTCCTCGGCGGTGGGCGACCTTAGAAGTTTGACGGGGACGGTTAGGTTCCTTTCGATTTCTATCTCGTTCAATCTGGGTTTCGTCTCTCAAGCATCCTACTGACGGTCTTCTAATCTATTAATCGAATTGTGCTCGCTTTCCAAGCTTCTTCTGGTCGCTTGGAAAATCGCAAGCGTAACCCCATCATAACTCCCTCCTCTCGAGAAATGAGAATAAATACACCGGCAAAACGCATAGATTCCCGTGAGCCCCTAAGGATGCAGATCGACAACGGTAAGGGACATAGATTCCCATGAGCCCCTGCTTTCGCAGGGGCTCATGAGAATATATGCCGCTTGTAGATAACTGTGCCTATGCTTCAAGCTCAGTCCTGCGTTCTCGTCTGTACGCAATTCCGCCATAAAGGTTCTCGTGCGGTTTTTTTTTTTTTTTTTTTTTTTTTTTTTCGGAGAGTCCGTTGGGAATTTACTTCCTTTCGGGTTCGCATAAATGAACAGAAACGGCAAGCAAACTGTATTCGAGAGAAAATATTAAGAAATATTTTTAGAAATGTCAATAATTAAAGGCCTATGTGTCAGTTCTGGATGACGGATCCTCCAAGACATCTCAAGGGTAGTGCCAGTTTAGCTTGCGCCTTCCCACAAACCTGTCAAGACCGATTCATCTCCCGCCGTGATGTTTTAAGACTGATTGCGTTCAAGACGATCGTTACAAAAATGAAATAAGCTAATGATTTGACCGAGAGGGGAATCAAAAAAGAAAGGAAAGATTCCGTACGCTCCCCTTCATGACCTCCTCTGCGGCCTGAGGACCATGGATGAGGTGGGTTGCTACCAGTAATAGGCGTACACTCCTCTGAGTCCACTCTCTACACTCTCTGTACCCAGGAGCTTAGATTATTGCGAGCTCTATGCGACGCTAGGAAGACGTCGCAAGAAGCACAGATCCTCATGATCCCTGCCACTGCAGTGGCTCATGAGAATCTATGCCGCTGCAGAGACACATAAGAGTCTATGCCACTTGCATTTGGAATTGCGATAGGAATAGAAACTCAGCACAAAAAGGCACAGACCTTTCCAAAATCTTGCAGCGTCCAACAAGAGACATAGATTCTCATGCACCCCTGCAGTTGCCGGGGTGCATTAGGCTCTACGCCTCTTTCGGCAGCACGGGCTCGTGAGAATCTATGCCTCTTGCAAATGAAACTGCGGTAGAAGCAGTGCAGAGACGAAGGGTAGCGGTGATAAAATTGAAAGATTTGTCACGCCATAACTGATCGTCATCTCTCCCAGGCCAATAACATGGCCCCGCTCGCTGATTGGTCAATAATTCTTTCCAGCCTTCACGGAGACTGCGCCGTGACCCCGTGACCTCGTGCGGGCTCCAATGATAGATCGGGCTCCGGTTTGATTAAGTCGAGTTGTTTTTCGCTGTCAGCTTATCGCTCTGTTTTTGTCGGTTTCGGAGAGTTTTTTTCCGTCCCGGGACAATGAAGGACCCCGCCTTAGTTACAGAAGAGGAAAGATGGTCCTTTTATTTTGACAGTTTCTCTCGTCCAGATCCGTTTCAGTCCAACTGACTATACAAAATATTTTTGGGTGAATACATGTATATCAAAGGGTGAACTCCTCAAGCAACAAACAAAAGACCCTCTGGCCGACGTCGGCCGCAGTGGGCTCGCGCACAGCCGTGCGCGGGCCCACTGTGGCCGACGTGCAGGCGTATTGTTTTGGCCCTTTTTGTCACAAATTTAATACCTATATTCGCAGTTGTGAGTTTCGGGGTAAAATTTTAATTATTATTTTCCTACATTCTGATACTTATATCGACACAGTATTTGGGGAAAACAAAATCATTTTCTTCTGACTTGAAATCTAAAGATGAGTGAAGAACACAGTGCCAACACTATGTTTGTCGGTAGCGGTTTTTGTCCCGATGATTCCTACAGGAATCATCGCGACAAAAACCGCTACCGACACGCAAAGGGCTAAGATAAGGACTGAAAATCCCATCAAATTTTATTGGACAGTCAGGAATACTCAGTACTGTATTGGCTGAAAATCAGAGCCGTAGTTTTGGCACGAAAAGGGTGCAGTCAGTCAGGGAGTAGTTAGGGTTAGACAGATTTTATCGGACTTTGGTGCCCAGTGTCTACAGTCAAGACCCTTTCCGCCTGCAAGAGACATAGATTCTCATGCGCCCATGCAACTGCAGGGGCTCATGCAAATCGAGGTCTCTTGCAGAGATCAGCGCTTTGCGTCCCCGTCCGGAGGAAGAGATAGCGGTTTAGATCCAAGACTATCCGGCTTCCTCGGCGCATTGATTGTAGGGGAGGCGGACACCTGATCCGAACCTCACTAAGTGAAGAACAAATTGAACGGCCTCCCTGCAACAATGAACGCAAGTTTGCCCACAGAGAGAGAGAGAGAGAGAGAGAGAGAGAGAGAGAGAGAGAGAGAGAGAGAGAGAGAGAGAGAGAGAGAGAGAGAGAGAGAGAGAGAGAGAGAGAGACAGACAGACAGACAGACAGACAGACAGAGACACAGAGACAGAGACACAGAGGATAGGTGGGAGGGGGGGGGGGGAAGGGCAGTGAGGGGTTTAGGGTAGGAGATTTCGAAATAAACTCAGCCAGTTCTATAGCCAATGCTAGGCCTACTTTAGATACACTTCTCCCTTGTAAAAAAAAAAAAAAACTTTACAGAAAAACAACAACAACAACAACAACACAACAACAGCAACAACAAAACGTAGAATTAAAAAAACTAACAACACCAATAGATCAGCCCGACCTATTTCAAGGAATAAAAGAACATTTAAAGACTTTTATACCGTTCGTTAAAATTACGCATACTGTTTCGAGGTATTATCCTCATGAATTTCGGTTTACGAATCGTTTTAAACTTGTGTCATTTAAGTGGCAAAATTCCCTTGCTTAGAAATATCTAACTTCGCAAACACAGTTTACGTGTCCGTATGACGTGTAAAATATCGTCGGATTCACAGATTTTGAGAGTTCAGTTGTTGTTTCTGGCCGCCGTAACTGAGCGCAGCTTACGAGCGCGTGTCTTGAAAGTCCCTTTAACCCTTTGGGTGTCGGTAGCGGTTTTAGTCGCGATGATTCCTGCAGGAATTGAAATGAGATGTTTTCGAAGGCTGCTTGGCATTTCATACAGAGATCACATCACAAACGAGGAAGTGGGAAGCAGAATCAGGCAAGCCATCGGGCCCTATGAAGACTTGTTAGCCATTGTGAGAAAACGCAAACTGAAGTGGTATGGGCATGTCACGCGTTCAGCAGGGCTTGCCAAAACAATCCTGCAGGGCACCGTGCAAGGAGGACGAAGGAGAGGAAGACAGAGGAAAAGATGGGAGGACAATATCTCAGAGTGGACAGGTCTGAAGCTGGGCGACACGCTGAGAATGGCAGAGAACAGAGAGGAATGGAGGAAGCTGGTTGCCAAGTCATCAGTGGTGCCCCAACGGTCGGCAAGACTACGGGATATAGATAGATAGATAGATAGATAGATAGATAGATAGATAGATAGATACATAGATAGATAGATAGATAGATAGATAGATAGATAGATAGATAGATAGATAGATAGATAGATAGATAGATAGATAGATAGATTCCTGCAGGAATCATCGCGACTAAAACCGCTACTGACCGACACCCAACGGGTTAAAAATATGTTTAAAGCTCTGAGACAGACTACAGGAATCTCACAAATGCAATAAATGCGTTGTCTGTTACTGTCGATTGCTTTGAATAACGTAGTACATGTATTTTTAATCCCTTCAATACCAAACTAAGCGGACACAATCGGCGTCTTTATAAAAAGTGGGCTATTCAGCGTCAGAAACCTTAGTCCATGCTGATAACTCAGATGTACGTGGGGCAAACCAGACGCTACACAAGAGGCGTAGATTCTCATGAGTCCCCGCATTCGCGGGGACTCATGAGGATCTATGCCTCTTGCAGATGGCGTAGTGAAGGTGTGAAAATAATTACAATTATGAGTGTATGCATATGAATGATAAGGTCATTAATTTTCGCATTAGTTTTTTTTTTTTTTTTTTTCGCTAAAAAAATGACGTTTCGCATCAGTGCAGGCGCTGGCAACACTTTGGAGCTCTGCAGCAGCAGGTAATTGAATGCATGCACTAAAACGCACGTGCATCATACTGCACGACCACCCACGTCACACTTCGACACTCCGTCATAAAATGTAAACATCGCCGACAATTCTTGTCAGGGGAAGGCTGGGGGAGTTAACTCATTCAGCCCCGACACACCACAGCAAGACATGGATCGAGCTTGATAGTTCAATGGTGGTACCAGAATAGCTTGGCGCCCATAGGCGCCAAGCTATTCTGGCACCACCCTTGAACTATCATGCTCGATCTGTCTCTAGAATAGTAATGCAGTCCTTCAGAGGGCAACTTCAAAATTTGGGGATTTCGGTCCTGGGGCAGAATGTGTTAAACTGGGGGAGCGGGCGAGGGATCTTTAAATTAATTTTCACCTCTTTCGATTTCTCATGTTGGTTTGATGCACTTTCGCTGGTCCGCTCATTCGTTCATTCATGCGCGACGCACGCAACCGCCCCTCCGTCCGTCCGTCTGTGCGCGGACACATGAGGATCTGTGCCTCTTGCACTTTGCTGGTGTTCGCTTTGTCCCGGCAGTTAAGGGGTTACAATGACAAGCATGACAGACACAGAGGCTCTCGCTCTAGCGAGGTATATGCGGTTTGGTGGCGTACCCTTTGTTCCGACTGTGAAGGGATTGTGATGACAGTCATAACACACACACACACACACACACACACACACACACACACACACACACACACACACACACACACACACACCGGCTCCCTCATGGGGGTGGTGGTGGTGGTGGTGGTGGTGGGGGGGAGGGGTATATGTTTAAACTTTGGCTTTAAAGTCTGGCGTCGCGCGAGCTCTTAGTCCCAAATCTGCGAGCAAATGTTGAAATTCGATTTAATTGATTGCTTTTCGTCGTCAGCACCACTGTTTTCGTTTCCCACTTTATAAGGGTGGGGATTGGGGAGGGGGGGGGGGGGGAGTGAAATTTCAGCAGGGGCTTTATTACGGGAAGCAAACTTCACATGGGGTAAGAGCGTGCCACGGTTCCGGGAAGGGTATTTAATTTAAAGGAGACGAGTATGGGTGAACACTGATAAAAAAAAAAGTGTTGGGAGGGATGGTGGGGGGGGGGGGGGGATGATAAAAACGCAGTCGCAGGGGCTCCTGGGGATCTGTAACTCTTGCAGTTAGGTCGCGTTCACTTTTCCCTGAAGGGGTTAAACAAGCGTACAAATTGACCCCCCCCCACCCCACCCCAAACAAACAAACCACTCCTCCACACCCTACCACCCCCCCCCCCCCCCCCCCACCCCCACCTCCCCCCATAAAAAAAAAAATCCCACGGTGCGTAGATTGTCATGGAAGGTATCCTCCATGTTACCGGCATAATGACTGACCGTAGACAAACCTGACCTTCTTGTTCACTGAACCTGAACCTAGGACAGAGACAAGGGAGGGGGTGTGAAGGGAGTCTCAGGGTGGGAGGAGGGGTGGGGATATTACGTGCGTGTGAGGGAGGGGGCGGGGGAGGGAGGGGATTAGGCTTGACGGAATGTAACACGGCAGCAGCGCTGGAATGTAACTAAACAAGACCGCCTGTCTATATGACCATTGACCTACTGCTCAAAAGTACGTCACGTCATCTCCTAAGCTCGGAAGAAACTAACGAGGAAAGAAGTAGGCTTAGAAAGGACACTTACAAGACAGTTTATGAACTCATTCCAGACGTGCCGCCTACGGATACGCGGCTTATGTTACGTATCCGTAGGCGGCATGTCTGGAATGAGTTAATATTTCGGGGCACAAACCCTTTCTTTCAAAACAGACATGCAAACAAGTGCACAGTTTGAAACTAATCTTTTCTTGATATGGGAAAATGCAGTCACATTTTTAATCTGGACTTCTCTGAGGCTGTCATAGCGGGTAATGGATCGGTCATGAAACTTCAAAGTTAGTGCCAGACTAGCTTGGCGCCTGGGAAGGCGCCAAGGTAATCTGGTACTATCTTTGAAATTTCATGACCGATCCATCTCCCAAGCCAATCAGCACACACAATCACAGACTGACCAGCAGACGAATCGTTACAAGAAGCCGACATAGATGCTCATGGGCCCTTGTATCGCTGGTGCTTATGAACAAAAAGTTGCCTCTTTGCGTGCAGAAAACTGGTTATACATGCATGCCGACATATCGGATACCGGCGACCGACTCGCGTGGAGAAAATCATGGAGATTAGAACCCGTTCGCTGTCGAGAAAAAGTGAACACGATTCACCTGCAAGAGGCATAGATCCTGATGAGCCCCCGCGACTGCGGGGGCTCAGCAGGATCTAAGCCTCTTGCTGACACTAATCTTGGACGATGTGCTTCACTGTGTACAGTACTTAATTGTTTTAGTCACTGTCAAACAAAGACTTGAGCAATCAGTAGTGCTGTATGTTGACACACAGTGTTAAAACGGAGTTCTCTACCACAACCTGTGTTGACCGAGAAATCTGCAGACTTAATCCGCAGAACAACTGACATGCCAAGACAAATGCCACAGAAATGAGTCCGTTTCAAAAGTCTTAAACTCCCAGAACTAAATGACTGTTTTAGTTCTGGGAGTTTAAGAGTTAAGTGCTAAACTGGCGCTGATACCCGAAGTACAACGAAGCTATAGATTTCATATCTATGCGGATGTTGCGGTGCCGATTTGCACACTTTTGACAGCTAGCTCCGGCTATGAATTTAGCAAAGTAACTGATGTGATATATACATGATTTATGTCGTGTAACAACACATGTAAATCACTGGTAATGTTTATTTATTTATTTATTTAGCTATTTATTTACTTTATTTTATTTTATTTGGTTTTTTTTTTTATTTATTCAGGTATTTATATTCTTTTATTTTATTTTATTTTTGCAATTTTTTAATTTATTATTATTATTATTATTATTATTATTATTATTATTATTATTTTATTTTATTTTATAACAAACATTTTTGGGGGTGGGGGTGTCTAAAATCACCAAGATGTGATGATATATTAAATAAAATTCATTCATTAATTCATTCATTCATTTTCACTCACTCTAGATGGATAGGTCACACACTACGCAAGCCAGCAACCAACACCACAAAGCAAGCCCTAAGATGGAACCCACAGGGAAAAAGGAAGAGAGGTCGGCCACGAAACACCTGGCGACGTGACCTGGAGACAGATGCCAAGAAGATGGGCCACACCTGGGGACAGCTGGAGAGACTCGCCCAGGACAGAGACGGCTGGAGGGACCTTGTCGGCGGCCTATGCCCCAGGGGGGGGGGGGGGGGGGGGGGTGATGGGCGTAAGTAAGTAAGTAAGTAAGTAAGTCTCACTCACTCACTCACTCACTCACTCACTCACTCACTCACTCACTCACTCACTCACTCATTGAATAGTAGATGACGATAATGTCAACTTGCTTTGGTATTTAGTGAGATATCAAGCCCCCCTTAGTTGGGTAGGCCGCTACAGGAAACTTTAAGGTATATATATATTTAATTATTATATACTATATTCATCTAAAGACCTAGGACTTTCATCAACGAAGAAGTCACTACATGCTACAATTTATGTTCCTCTTGTACAAAGGCGCGTGCACTTATGAATGAAGGACATCTCCCATTCATACACTGTTCGTGCACTACAGGAAGCGCGTATCAAACAAACGCACGGAAGCTATCAGCCACAACTAAAGGGAGCCTTTCACAACGTTTGTGTGATGGTCCGTAACTTTGCACCTGCGGCCTTTACTCTGTTAAATGCGACTTGCTCTGTCATTTCGGACCTTATTTCGTGAGGGCCGCGAGGCCTCACAACACAGTCCAAGAACACTATTGCAATGGTATAGAAAAGCCAAACTTTCCAAACATTGGCTCACATCGCACTAACCTTACCTCGGCTGGCGGAGCAGAAACAGAGGTAAACAAGGTCGAAATCATTAGCGAGCAAGAGGCATAGATCCTCATGAGCCCTTGCGGACGCAGGGGCCCATGAGGATCTATGCCTCTTGCAAACAGAAAGCGAAGTGAGGTGGGAGGGGGGGGGGGGAGGTAGGAAAAGTTGGAAATTAAAAGAGGGGGGGGGGGGGGGGGGGGCTAAGGGACTGGCTCGGGTTCCTTACCAGCGCTTGTCAAACACTCAGGGAACAGCTTAAGTCCAAACAGAGAAACGGTATACCCCTCGCCATTTTCGTGTCTACTGTACAGCGTAACCTGTATTAAGCGACCATCCTTACGAGAGATCAACTGTCATCAAAGACCACCAGGCCGGTAGGTGTCTGTGGCCACCTACACAGTGGTCATTAGCGGCAGGTGACGCCTTAGCCCCTTCAAGACTGGTCTTGAGAGGGTGTCTGTCTTTTAAGACTACTGCGTCATACAAAAAAATGTGTGTTGTTCAAAACGGGTTCTACTATACAAATATACACTGGGTTTCGTTTATAGCAAGGTTCGTTCTAACGACAGCCAGAGAGACAACCAAAAAAAAAAAAAAAAAAAAAAAAACAACAACTTTATGTCATAAGTCCCATCCCCAGTGTTTCTATGCATAAATCGCTTAGATAACAATGTTGGTAAGCGCATTATGCACCGCATCACAAGACGCACCCAATGCGCAAAAGGCCATTGGGCCGACGTCCGCCGCCGTTGGCCCGCGCACGGCCAACGGCGGCTGATGTCATCCCGATGGGCTTTTGCGCTCTGGACAAATACTGTGCAGACTGCACGAAGCCAGCTTCAAACGTTTTCTCAGTGTCCACCAGGAAGGTGGCACAGAACAGGGTCTGAACATATTTTGACCGCAGCTGGATTCGAACCCCCGACCTTTCGGACGCGAGTCAAACGTTCTGCCACCGAGCCGAATCCAGCCAGTAGACTGTTGACATGGATGAGTGCGTGGGTGGATCAAATGACACATTGGCGGCTAAATGGATCGACTGACTGCCTTACAGAAACGCAAGGTTTCGAACAGATCCACGGACGGATAAATAAATGATTGGATAGGCAGACGCACGGACGGACAAACGAAGAAAGAAACGAACAGGAAAATAAAATATTGAATACCAAAAAATGTTTTTAAAAAAGTGTACTAAGGGTCGAACGAATAAATTAAGAATGAATGTCTCGTGTGGGCTCATGCGGGGGTTGTAACAACTAAAAAATGTCCTGTCACACTGGTCTCCAGCGTGGTGACCCGACCCGAATCATTACTACTTACTTTTCATTATTTTTTTTTTTACTCATTCAGCCCGACGCACGTATTTCATAAATTTTTGAGGCGTCAACTAACGACTATGCACCTGTTGCAGGAGATGGATCGACCATGATAATTCAAGGGTAGTGCCAGATTAGCTTGGCGCCGACAGGCGCCAAGCTAATCTGGCACTACCCTTGAATTATCATGATCGACCCATCTCCTGCTGTAGTGCGTCAGGGCTGAATGGGTTAAACAAACATTTGGAAGACGCAATGTTAAAAGAAATCCACTGTGGGAAATCAAATAAAGTGGGTGCGTATAGGACTATGCACGTGTTTTTTTTTTGGTTTTTTTTTTGTTGTCTCTTTCGTGTATTGTTGTCCTTTTGACCCTTTCGCTGTTGGTAGCGGATTTTGTCGCGATGATTCCTACAGGAATCATCGCGACAAAAACCGCTACCGATACCCAGAGGGTTAACGCGTGCTTTCGTGTGCACCAAAACGTCTAATGTTTCCTCAAATTGCAATTCTTTTACCAAGGAACATATCGATGATGTTCGCGTGAAACTCTGTAATTGTATTATTTATTCTCATTTATTTATTTTATTTTATTTTATTTTGTGCCCATTTTCTGACAGAATTCTTGAACCTGTATCTCAACAGGAAATGCTCTTAACCGCCTTGTGAAGAACGCGTCGAATCGAATATTCTGACCAAAACTTAAAGAGCTTTTGTCCCCCGAAAACACAAAATTGTCATTTACAAGGTTGCATGCGAACACCATCGATACGTATTGGCGAATAACTGCTGACATCTTGATATTCTGTCCTAGAATTCAGACAGTTTTATTTTATCAAGAAAAGATTACGTTACAGAGAAGCACGTCATTAAAACCATCAGACTGTGGCCCCAGGTCACGAAAATAATCAAAGAGTCTGCACGCAAACAGACAATTGCCCCTACCCGCTTTACCTCCATCGTCAACTGTGGGAGATGGATCGACCAAGACAACTATGGGTAGTGTCTAATAAATGTGTTGTCTTTAATCTTACCCCTCCTGTGCCAACTGTTTGAGATGGCTGGACAAAGATTGCTTGAGGGTGATGTTTAATTCTATTGCCGCTTCGAATCTTTTCCCTCGCACGTCATCTGCGGGAGAGGGGTCGACCACGGTAGCTCAAGGTTAGTGCCTGATTAGCTTGGCGCCTGCATGCGCCAAGCTACTCAGGGACTACCCTTGAGTTACCATGGCCGATTAATCTCTTCTATTTCGGTACTTCCGATGCTTCTCAGACTCTTTAATATGAGTGCAGAGGTACTTGAACTGTGATTAAACACACACACACACACACACACACACACACACACACACACACACACACATAAACTTATACACACAAACACACACACACACACACACACACACACACACATAAACTCATACACACACACACACACACATAAACTTATACACACAAACACACACACACACACACACATAAACTCATACACACACATACACACACACACACACACACACACACACACACACACACACAAGCGGGGGATGACTTCACCAACAGTTAGTTTTATTTTCCAGGTGATATACTCAGTTTCAGATTGCTGCTGTGTCGTCCTCTCCCTGTGATGCTACACATTATTTCCTACAAATTAATTTTATTCTCACGCAGTCGAATTTTAATCTCATACACACAATCAAGTACTACGTACTCCTTGAAGTGAGATGATTGTAAATGTATTCACAGTGCATTATAGGCAGGGTTCTTTTTGAATGTGTGACGTATGACTGTTATGAGCTGACTACATAACTCGGGGCTTTCTGCGTTGATTTCAATTGTTAAAACAATACTTTAATTTTACCCTATTAAGTCCCCGATCGCGTTTAAGTACCAGGGACATTAATAGGCTAGACCGGCACACCTCGATTTCATTGACCGATTGATACCGAATAAATACTTGCGTACACACATAAACATCGCTGAAACCCAAGATACAGTCAAGCACACAGTCAACTGAGACTGACAATCAGAAAGGCAATCGAGACTAACAACTGATAGCTTAGTACTCCGCACATTAACTGTATTGATCAAGTTACCACAGGGCTGTACTCTTGGTACCCGGCTAAGACCGAATTCACAAAATTTTGGAGTTGTCCTCTGAAGACTCCATTACAACCCAAATCGACCATGATAGTTCAAGGGTGGTGCCAGAACTTTCATGGTCCACCCACATCTAGCTATGGTATATCAGGGTTAAATGAGTTAATTACAGGTTCATTTTTTGTCCTATGGTAATGGAGAAACACGCATTAAACGAACGAGCATCCCCCCCCCACCCACCCCCACCCCCCCCCCCCCCAAAAAAAAAAAAAAAAGCCTGGAGAAACTGTTTTGCACTCGTTCTTTACATCTCACGCGCTTGGCGCTCACCTTTCGGGTCTGCATTGGATCGCAGTGATTTAGTAATATCATGACCCGCAACTGTGAAAAGTGTCATGTCGAGATAGTATTATATCCCTTAGCCCCCTCCCTGTCGATTGAACGGAGATCGTGACGTTTGAAATCTTTGTAAATTCAAAGTTCAAAGAACCCTATTCGTTCAAGGAACGAGGATAATTATAAACAAGTGTCAGCAAGAGCCATAGATCTTCATGAGCCCCTGCGACTGCGGGGGCTCATGAAGATCTATGACTCTTGCAAATGGGTGGCACTGATTTAAGTTTTTCTTGGCAGGGAAAGGACACGTATTGGGCCGGGAACGAATGCACTTTCCGCACACATCCCCTCAACGAAAAAGGCATAGAGTGTCATGCACCCCAAAATAAACAAAGAGCTCATGAGAAAATTTACTTAGTCTGGCTGCTAGACCTCGGCCTCAGTTGCATCACTGGAACGCCGGAGCAGCTAGGCGAGGTCAATTCGTAACTTGAAGCTGCTCTCAAAATTAGAATGTTCTGATTTAAATGACGGGTAGCGCACGGCATTAAAGTGTAATAGGATCGATCAACAATTTTACACTGACAAATAACGAAATAATGTCTTATAGCATTGAACCAATCAAACCTGTGCACTCACATTGACGCCTTCACGGCCAGTGGTCGCAGGCTGCGTTTCTGAAACTATGTGTTTCATTCAATGCCAAAGAGTTTCAGCCGTCCAAGGAGCATGCGTGGATACAAACTGGTTTAAGCAAGAGGCATAGGTCCTCATGAGACCCAATTAGCTGCGAGGGCATATGAGGATATATGTCTCTTGCAGCTGGGTCTCCAAACCCCTTCACTATGAGGTTAACCCTTTCACTATTAGCGGCTAGAAACCGAATCTCATGATCATTCGCACAGTCACTGTCGCACCTTCCTGAGGTCAAAGATGTAGAACAGTCTGTGCCAAACACGCTGATGTGAAAGGGTACACATACCAAGGGGAATTATGGTATGTGTACAAATCTACCAGCGCTAGCCTCACCTATCTGGTTTGTGAGATGTGAAAGAGGCCAGCAAGAGGTATAAATCCTCATGAGACTCCGCGACTGCGGGGGCTCATGAGGATTTATGCCTCTTGCATTTGGGAGGTATCTACTGGCAATACTGCTCCTGGCAATGAAGAGATTTTCGACATAAAATCTCTCCATGACAGGCAGCCGCCGTGACCTAGACTTCAATGTCACAGCAGTGTCACTAAATTCGTCCTGCGTGTGTCACGTGCTGTCCTTAGATTAAATTGTCAAGAGGAGCACTTCCTGCAGATTGTAAACAAACACCAAAGCAATCACAGTCTGCTAGGAAACAATTGTAATTCAAAACGGGAGTATGTTTTAATTACCCTCTAAATTTTGGGGCTCTCAAAAAATAGGTAACTTTTGATTGTAAAATAGTATGAGACAAAACTCGATTTTTTTTTTGTTCCAGTTTTTTAATGTTTGTCTGTTTAAACTCACTCAGTCAGTCAGTCAATTTGTTAGTTAGTTAGGCTAGCAAGGCTCGCTAGGCAGTTTGTTTGTCTGTTTGAAGCTGGATAGTTAGTTAGTTAGTTGGTTGGTTGGTTATTTGTTAGTTAGTTAGTTTAGCTTCAGAATCAACACCAAACAGATGCAGGGCCAGTTGCATAAATGGGCTTAGCCTAGTTAGTTAGTTAGTTAGTTAGCTAATTAGTTTAGCTTAAGAATTAACACTAAACAGGCGCAGGTCCAGTTGTATAAATGAGCTTAGTCCTGTGCCAGCCGCTAAGCAAGGTGCTCCGCAAGTGGAGCACCTTGCTTAACACATTCTGCTCCAGGACCGAAATTCGCAAATTTTGAAGTTGCCCCCCTGAGGTCTCTATTACACTTCTGGAAACAGATCGAGCGTGATAGTTCAAGGGTTGTGCCAGAATAGCTTGGCGCCTATGGGCGCCAAGCTGTTCTGGCACAACCCTTGAACTATCACGCTCGATCCATGTCTTGCCGTGGCGTGTCGGAGTTGAATGAGTTAATGGCTGGCGCAGTACTGCTCTCACTCGTGCAGCTGACCATGGTCTAACGTTTTTCACTGACAGCCTAGCGTCGTAAGATCCAATATCACCGACCATCACATCCTGGGAAAATGGGTTAACAGATTAAGTGTCAACGTAAAACATCCTGACGCAAAGTTCCAATCTTTTTTAAGAGAAATCTGAGATATTCGCAAATTTGTGTCGCTTCGCAGAAGATTTTAAAATGTCTGAAAAGTTTACTAAAAGTCATTTTAATTCCAAAGTTTAAATGTTCACAGGTTTGCTGTATCATTCAAGCAGCTGGTGTTTGAACATGTTTTGAAGAAAGTCTGATTGTGTGCTTTCTGGACACAGAAGGCGCCAAAATATTCTGGCACCACCCTCAAACTATCACGGTCGAATCGTTACTACTTGTTTGGATGAAGGAATTAGTACCTGCTGACTTTGTTTAGTGGGTAGTTGCTTGCCTGCGGGCTTCCTTGCTATCCTACTTTGTTCGCTTCGAAATAACCGTGCCATTTCTCTAGTCCCTCGACAGCTCTGCAGGGAGACTAGCTTGCTTGCGTGCTGGCTGGCATGCTTGCTGGCATGCTTGCTTCGTTGAGTTTTGGTCTTGGCCGAGCTTCGCAGCGCCCGCTTGCCATCATTTTAGTTTGATTTATTTTAGCTCTTTAGGTTTCGACAGCTATACAACTGTGCACGTATGCCACACTGGGAATTTAGGGACTGACCTAGGTTTAGAGTTTGATTTAATATAGGTTTGACAACTCGGCACTTGTTAGTCGTGGCCGTAGTATGATAATCACACCAGACGCACGCACGTAAGGTTCTTTTCAAGAAACTTCACTCAGCTGCAACCCGTCACACGTGGCTTAAGGATGTAGACCACACTGGAGTAACAGTTCCAACAATATTTTATTGCAGCGATGCGATCTCCACACAATGCATTCACAAATGCACCAACACTGACACACTGTCTCCTCTACAATGCATCAACAGTTTTGACACACTGCTTTTATCATACAATGTACACCACTGTTACACTGCGTCTCTCACAATGTACACACTATACACTGCATCGCTCCGTCACAGGCGGCAATGTACCTGCGATACACCGCATATCTCTGTCACTGACAATGTACCTACGATACACAGCATATATATGTCACTGACAATGTACACACGCGCTTCCTAGCACAATCTTTTATAGTATTATAGCTTTCCAGAATAATCCAGTAAATTCATACAACACAACCAATCAGAAAAAATACATAACCAAAACTCATAAATATTGATGAATTTCTTTTGTTTTTTTTATAATAAACTACTGTTATTGTAAGCGTCTTTAATACTGTGTTGCAAAGCGTTGCCGACACTTTGACGTCACATGTGAGGTCACTCGACAGAGCGCGACTTCGCTCGAACGTTCTGGTCTATTCAGTCGCAGCGAAACCACTCATCACAAAAATCGACCGCGACTATCCGTGCGACTTTTCTAGAAACTTCCGAACTAACCTTAGCGTATCATAACAAAATCAATTCCGCTCTCCGTGTGAACGAGAATGAATCCTACTAAAAAGGTACGTGATTCGTATCCAAAACAACTCAAATAAATCTCGAATCCTTCCTAAGACCAACACACACATGCTCTCACAGAATAACACAACCACAAACGTAACAGCACTGATTATGCATCGGTGTTTTAAAGGATCTGGCAGTCGATCACCTGATCAGTGTTACCTACCTGTAAAGAGCCACCGACTAAGTTTACAAATTACAGCATAAAACTGCTGCGCGGTATCAAAGGCTCAAAAGCGGCTTTCGTTGTCTTCATGCCGGACAGAATCTGACCGGCATAAAGAGTGGTATTAGACGAGCATTAAAACAAACTGCACACAGGTCTACAAAACCGCTGCAATCTGCCCGCGATTTGCATATTGTATACTTTTGTTCTCGCCGTCGTCTTTACTGAATTTCAAGTATTTTAACACATTCTACCCCAGGACCGAAATCCGCCAGATTATGAAGTTGCCCTCTGAAGGACTGTATTACAATTCTAGAGACAGATCGAGCGTGATAGTTCAAGGGTGGTGCCAGAATAGCTTGGCGCCAATGGGCGCCAAGCTATTCTGGCATCACCCTTGAACTATCACGCTCGATCCATGTCTTGCTGTGGTGTGTCGGGGCTGAATGAGTTAAAGCTGTACTATACCAACACATTTGCATTAACAGCATACGAGCGCAAAGACTAGCGACAGATTGTGAACTTCATAATCAGCTGCTGGTTAAACCCAGAATCATTCTATTGGAGGCTGTAAATGAAACTCATCCATGCAAGCAAGAGACTTATATTCTCATAAGCCCCTTCGTAAATGTAAATTACTACTAATAAGAAACTTCGGATATAACAAAAACAGAAGGTTGGGTCCCCTGGCGATGTATTATAGCCTACGTTTACTGTATTAACTCTTTTAGCCCCGGATCTTTACAGCAGGAGATGGATTAGCCATGATCATTCGAGGGTGTGCCTTCAGGTGCCAAGCTAATCTGGCACTACCCTTGAATTATCATGGTCAATCCATCCCCTGCAACTGGTACATAGTCGTTAGGCAACACCTCCAAAATTTGAGAAATGGGGCCTTGGGGCTGAAAGGGTTACCCCATTGCATCCTGAGGCTCAGCTGATTTTTTTTTTCAAATTTGATTATTGTCATTTGAAGTCTGCATTACAGATTAGGAGATAGATTAACCATTTTAGCTCAAGCGTGGTGCTAGAATAGCTTGGCGCCTCAGGCGCCAAGCTATTCTGGCACCACCCTTGAACTATCACTGTCGAACTATAACGTCAAGTCGTCTGATAATGAACATACAAACTATGGTCCACACATCTTGAATATCTGGTTGCTGCGCACGAGTTATTTACGGCACCTTCTAGTGCTATTGTTGTTTAAAAAAAAACAAAAACCGTTCTATTCTGGCACCACGCACCCTTACAATATCATAGTCAAATGTATTTCAAGCAGTAGTGTATCAGGATGACAAGAGTTAAGGAAAAACGATCTAAGAGTGCCAAGCGTACCAACGCCGTATGTGTTCACGAATCGCATTTTGGGGAGCTGGGGGCATCATGGCTGAGGTGGTAGTGCATTCGACTCTCGTCCGAAATGTCGCGAGTTCTAATCCAGCTAGGGTCAGACCCTACTGCGTGCCCGTCTTTGAAATCACCTTTGCGGTGGACAAAAGACGTTAAGCCTTAATGCACCATTCCGCATAAATCGGAAGACACATTTCAACACCATTTGTTTTTGTTGTGCCTTGTCGACACACCTAATAAACTTTATCAGCAATTTGGACACGCTGCCGTAAGCGTGTGAATCTATTTTTAGCTGTTTCTCGTACTGAAAGCGTTGCATTTCTAGAACGGAGTGGAGTCATTGTCAGGTTACTTGATATATAAACGACGTGTGCTGAACTGGACTGTCCTGTGTCTAAATGAACCATATCTAGACCTGTGTGTAGCGTTTCGTGACCATCTGTTACAGAAGTGCATCTTTGAAAAGTTACGGCGGTAGTGGGCCTTCAAACGTTTAACGGGGTTTCTCTTCGATACCCTTTTCTTCTTAGTTTTACCCTTTTCATCCCGATACACCACTGCTTGAAATTCATCTATGATAGTTCAAGGGTGGTGCCAGAATAGCTTGGCGCCTCAGTCGCCAAGCTATTTTGGCACCACCCTTGAACTACAGTGGTTGATCTATCTCTTAATCTGTAATGTAGCCTTTACAGGACAATAATGGGTTAAAGGGCACAGTGCAAGGACGGAGGAAGGGCTAAAGGGGGAGGGGGGCGGGGGGCGGGAGGGGGCGGGGAGATATGGCCTGACGGTACAACTATGTTTTCTTTTCTGTTCTGACAGGCATCACAAATACAGTAATAACAAAAATGGTAGAAAACCTAAAATAATTGTCTAAACACAGGCACTGCTAAGCATACAGACGCTGTTTGTCACACAAGTACAGGTCACTATCACACAATTTCGCATACTCTCAGGCTGCATACACAAAAATTATGCAAATTTAGTTTCCAAATAGCGTTCGTGAATAAATCAAACCATACATTTTCGCCGGCCATTAAAACAAGCCGTACTATACTTATTAAATGTAGACAGAAGATATGATTCTGGCATGAATGGGGGGTAAATAGACTCAAATGTCAACCACACATGTTTCACGTAGTTTATTACAGCGTATCAATGGCTATCGTAAGTGCCTGTTGGTTTGTTGCTTGCATTACAAGGGAGACAACAGCACAACTTACTGTTGTCTACCTTATAATACAAGCAACAAATATTTTTAAATGTAGCACCTGTTTAGAACGTGAAAACAGACATTCATTGACGATTCGTCACAGAGCAGATATTTTAAACGTTACTACAACATACAAACAGCAAAGAAAGAAACAAACGCTATAGTTAACTCATTCAGCCCGGCGCCGGCACGTATTTCCCAAATTTTGGAGGCGTCATCTAACGACTATGCACCAGTTGCAGGAGATGGGTCGACCATGATAATTCAAGGGTAGTGCCAGATTAGCTTGGCGCCGACAGACGCCAAGCTAATCTGGCACTACCCTTGAATTATCATGGTCGACCCATCTCCTGCTGTAGGGCGTCAGGGATGAACGAGTTAAACAGTAACCCCTTCGCTGCGAGCGATCACGGATCTCGCGTCTGAAACCACTGCACACTGACCGACATTCGCGTGACGAACACCATCGAAATGGGACCAACAATGGGCATAAAGAACACAGTAGTAACAAGAGACATAAAGCCTCATGAGCCCCCGCGACTGCGGGGCTCATGAGTGTTTATGTCTCGTGCAGGCTGGTCTGCCCTGTAAAAGCAAAAAAGCAGTAGGACGATTTTTGTGAAGAGCCAGATTGATTGATTGATTGATTGATTGATTGATTGATTGATTGATTGATTGATTGATTTTTTGTAATATAAAATAAATCTCGCTTTTCACAAAAATGGACTTATGGTGTTTCGTCTTATTGACGGGGCAGTGGAAGTGCCCACCAAGTCAGTACAAAACAACAACAACAACAACAAAACAAACAAAAATTCGACACCGAAGTATTAGCAGGCAGTTAAAACATGCCTGATCTCATTTGAAATTTTAATGTTCAAGTTGTTTGCTATTTTTGTTTTTGTTTTTTAATTTATTTTATTTTTATGTATGTTTACTTATTTATTTCTATTTTTGCGTAGACCAGTCAACATAACAGTTTCAGCCATTTTGCATGCTTTTGTTGTTGTTGTTGCTGTTCGGGGGAGGGGGGGGGGGGAGTTATTTTGCATTCATCAATAATAATAATTAAGGACAATGACTTTATTCCCTTTCACAACATTCAGTAAACTAAAATCTTTCATACTTCAAGCTCCTGTTCCGATCTGCAGTCCAACATGTCTGTCACGGTGCATCCAACTGAAAATTAAAATGTTGGACGGAAAGCCGGAAAAGAAAAATAAATATTTAATTCAGCCACTGACCAAACCCCTCTCCCTCACTGGAAATTCTGTTCGCGCATTTCCTCAAACATTTAGTCATAACAAATTTGGTAAGAAGACACCCGTCAAGGCAACAAGACCGGTAACTGAATCCAGGCGCATCCTTATTCTGTCCCTTAGTCACGGCAGTCTGCTTCAATCCGTCTGCAAGAGGCATAGATTCTCATGAGCCCCTGCATCCGCAGGAGCTCATGAGAATCTGTGCCGCTTGCTGGCATTGGTAGGCCCCATTTGCATCTGTATACTAAGACAGCTGTGTACGAATTCAAGAAGACTGCAGTCTAACTGCATGGGTAACGCCATTCTTTCCAAGAGGCATAGAGCCTCATGGGGCCCTGCATCCGAAAGGCCTCATGAGAATCTATGTCTCATTATGCCAGGGGCAGGCCACATTTAAACCCTAAACCGAGTCCGTCGTCTATGTGCAAGACTGAAATCTGACTGTATACGCGCTGGGTATTCAATAAAAGAATATCCAAATAAACGCACATTTATACTTCCATGTGAACTATGTGACAAGAGGCATAGACTTTCATGTACCTCTGCACCTGCAGGGACTCGTGACAATCTTCGCCTTTTGCCCGGCTAGGGACAGGCTCCATTATGCATCCTCAAATTGAGGCACTAAATCGTAACTGAAGGCGCTGAGTGTTTAATTAAAGAATATCCAAATAATTTCGCACATTTTGGGCGGCCCGCCAGACTAACAAACACAGACGCGTGTGTGCTCGTGGCGCGGAGAGGTAATCTTATCTCTGTCGGGTTTGTCAGGAGGCATGCACCCCCCCACCCCCCCACCCCCCCCCCACCCCCACCCACCCACCTCCAACGTCATAAGACTGAAACGGTACAGACGTTATAATACACTCCGTGGGTCAGTTGCGTGGATGAGATTAGTCCTGCGCAAGCCTCTAAGCAAGGTGCTCCGCTACAACGGATCACCTTGCTTAGTGGCTTGCGCGGGACTAAGCTCGCTCATGCAACTGACCCCATGTTTCCGGAAATGTAGATCTCAAAGAGATATCAAGGAAACACTGAGCCCGCTGCCTAATGCCAGTTATAAGCACACATCCGTCTGGGTCCTGTATGTGGATACACCCCGTTGAATAGGTCCTACCGTGCGTTGTGTAGATCATCGGTTTTCTGATGTGTGTAGACCTACTGACGAGTGGGTGCTGGTCTGTGATTTTGGACCTTACGGCCTGCGGCCGTAAGGTCCAAATTCACAGGCACACCATCACGGTGGGCTTTGAGCAAATACGAAACTGTGTGCGTCTTGTCAGTGCCAATTTTTGTGAATGGAGAAATCGCGGTTAGCATTGGAACAGTCAAGATTACAAGGAAGTGGTCTGCCAGCGCGGGACCACATGTGTAATGTATTTCGTCGCACGGTATTGCGGAGGAGAACATCTGGAATTAAAGATACACGTACTCCAACGAATGAAAATTTTAAACAAATGTACCATTTATTGTTATGTTGCAGCATGCTGCAGCATACACTATGTGAACAGCATCACGGTAAACTTGCATTTTGGTGTCATTTTGGTGATAACGACAACAAACAAAGAAAACGATTAAAGGGTATAGCCATTGTTTATAAATTTTGTGTTACCCTTTGATTAAAAAAAAATGCACCTTAGTTACAAATTTTAAGCCGTTAGGCACAAAATAACAGATCAGCAAGTTGTCCTCAAACAGCTGCATTCCTGTTCTGGAAACAAATTTTAGTTCAAGGGTGACGACAGAATAGCTTGGCGCCTATAGGTCAAACTAGAACGTCAAGTGGTCTCATAACGAACATAAAAATTATGGTCCACGCATCATAATAAGAGGGTTGCTGCGCAAGGGCTATTTACGGCTTCTTCTAGTGCTAGACTTTGAAAAATGCATCATTTTCTTCCCGTTCCATAAAATTATGTTCATTTCAGAAATATTGAAGAACCCGATAAAACGAATAAATGTAGCATCCAACTACTTTGACATTTTTCAATGCAAGTTTCATAACATTTGCCCAAGCAGCCGAGGTTAAACAAACCATAAGTTTAATGTGACATTCAACAACTTTCATTTTAAAATGATATATCTCGGTTTCGTGCAAAAACGCAAACAAAATAACGGCAACAACAACACACATAATAATAATAATAATAATAATAATAATAATAATAATAATAATAATAATAATAATTGTCAAATAATAATAATAATAATAATAATAATAATAATAATAATAAATAAATAAATACAACAACAATGGAAATTTCAAGAGCGGTACTTCTAGCTCCGAGGTAGTTCTGAAACTGACTAGCAGCAACGTGATACTGACCAGCCCCTCATAGACAAACCCACACCTGTCAATCAACGTGTCACCGCTTTCGTCAATACTACAGAGATGGGTGTCACTTTCACTCCTCCCTCTTTGTAGTCATATGCCTAAACCCGAGCGATTTCCTCCAAAATGGGCTGTAGATGGAACCGAGCTTTGCATGGGGCATACATTCTCATGAGCCCCTGCGGATGCAGGGAATGTATGTCCCATACACTGAGGGGTAGGTCGATGGTCTCTTCAGACTTTATGTAACTCTGTTGTTTGCATTAGCTCGCAGTGCAATCGGGAGGGAAGCAGAGTTAAATAGGACGGTGTAGGTTTCACAGTACGCGTGTGCTTGTCATACTTCTCGCCAGCTTCCTTGTTGATACTGTCAAACGCCCATAATGAGATGTTATGTTGTGATATGGTCTGCTCTGCTCATATGGTAACTGCCAAGGAAAAATATTGGTCTTTAATACTATGAAAACAAATGTCATGATGCCAACGGGTTTTTTTCCTCCCTGCGAACATTAAATAAATAAAAAAAAACAACAGAATGTTACACGAATGAATCTATGAAAGAACGGGGGGAAAGGAAAAAAAAAACAACAACAACAACAAAAAACAACAACAACAAAAAAACCAAAACACGCAGAACAGACACACGCACTCTGTCGTGACTTTGTCGGTAGGCTTACATGTATAGGCCTAAAGTGTCTAAATTGTTTGTTTAAAACGATACGTTTGTTGTCGATTTACTTGTAAATACAATAAAAGAGGTAAAAGGCAATATCAGTTGCTCGTGTGTCTTGGTGTTGTTGTTTTTTTGTGTGTTTTTTTTAGGAGACATAAAAAATTGCAATCCATATATAATATGCGTGCAAGACCACGCCATCTTGAGCCACACTCGAGCTCGAGTCACAACTCAATGCGTAAAAGGTCATCGGGCCGACATCGGTCGCCCTGGGCCCGCGCACTGGCGTGCGCGGGCCCAGGGCGGCCGACGTCGCCCCGATGGCCTTTTGCGCACTGGGAAGTCTCTACAAACATTACCATCCCAAACTTACCACCATGACCAGTCCCAGCCCGTCTCCTTCCCTCACTCCCCCCCACATCTACGACCACCACAACTAAGACCCCCTACTTAATCCCCCCCCCTTCATCCCCCAATGTACCCCCTTCCATTGTCTTTACTGGTCATCATCATCATCAGTCCCTTGCCCGAACTGGGCGTTGGGGGGGACTGAAAGGCAGCAGCAACAGACAGTGCTCTCCACTGAGTTCTATTTTGGGCGGTGGCAAGCAAGTCTGGCATCTCGAGTTCGGTCCATTCTTTTATGTTTGCGACCCAACTCTTTCTCTGACGACCTCGCCGACGACTTCCTTCGAGAGTGCCTTGGAGGATAGTCTTGGACAAGGTGTTGTGTCGGGTCACGTGGCCAAACCAAGCAAGCTTGCGCCGTTTCACGGTTGCCAGAAGGGGTTCATGTGGGCCCACCAGGGAAGTGACGATGCTCCGTACATATTCGTTGGTCTTGTGCTCGCGGTACGAGATGCGGAGCAACTTCCTCAGGCACTTGTTCTCAAAGGCCTGGATTTTCTTTTCTGAGTCTGCAAGCAGTGTCCAAGTCTCACAGCCGTAGAGTAGAATAGACACTACGAGGGACTTTACTGGTACGGCATTGCATATGACGGCCCTCATCCGTGAGCATGAGGTATGAAAGCTCATAAGCCCAAGCAGTTGCAGGGGCGCATGAGAATATATGACTCTTGTTGTCCAATTTATATGCACGTCTGAGTTCCTGGAAGTTTAAAGTGATAGTCTTGTCACGTATTCCCAACCACATATTCCTTAACATGCCATACCACAAAGATGCTGCTGATTTTGCGGTTGTATCTGCATTGTGTAGCATCTTAGAGATATATGCGTGAAAAAATGGACCTCATTAAACTGAAAGAAATCACACGCCCATAAATAAAATAAACATGCATCTTTTTTTAGTGGCTAACACAAAGTTTGCTTACTTTAGACAGTATGGTAATGGACTATTTAAAAAATATATATAAATCATATAGTTATACAATGTAATTAAGAAAGTATTTTGCGTCGCAAAGACAAAAGACTACGCCTATTAATAACTTTTTCCGAGCTGTATACCCCTTGCATCACTGACAAGAGCGCTAGGCGATCTGTGGGTGTGAAAAGTTTCAAGGAATGCCCCTTTAAGCCATTGTCTTTTGCAGAGCCGTACACATGCCAAGCGAATGTCTGTCGGCGCGCTGTCATTCCTTCACGGTAAAGATGCTGCTCGTGTTACAACAGCGGCGGGCGGCTGTTTGTCTGAGCACAGTATCGCGCCATCCTTAGCAGTTCCTATGAGACCCAGACGAACACCAAGACTGGGATACGTTAAGTCTGTGATGTAAAGTATTTGTGTGTGTGTGTGTTTGTGTGTTTGTGTGTGTGTGTGTGTGTGTATGTGTGTGTGTGTGTGTGTGTGTGTGTGTGTGTGTGTAATAATATTCTGTAGATTAAAGATGTGTGTGTGTGTGTGTCATACGGTGTGTGTGTGTGTGTGTGTGTGTGTGTGTGTGCGTGCGTGTGTGTGTGTGTGTGTGTGTGTGTGTGTAATAATATTCTATAGATTAAGAAACACGTGTGTGTGTGTGTGTGTGTGTGGTGTGTGTGTGTGTGTGTGTGTGTGTGTGTGTAATAATATTCTATAGATTAAAGAAGCACGCGCACGCGCGTGCTTGTTTAATCTATAGAATATTGTTGCACTCAAATGTCCCACGAACAAGCTGAAACTCAAACAAAGCTGACTCAGTCCCGATCATATCACCGAAAAACAGTCAGTGCGTTCAAAACAAGACACCGCATAAAACTCCTTATTTCCTCCACAAACAAATTTACTGTGGCGGTTCAGTTTAGGAAATGGGGCCAGTTGCATGAGCAAACTTAGTCATGCACCGGCCACTAAGCAAGGTGGGCCGCTATAGCGGCGCACCTTGCTTAGTGGCTGGCGCAGAACTGAGCTCGCTCATGCATTTGACCCCATTTGATTTCCACTAGAAATGCCTGGGTCGCAGTTGCGGCCCTTTTTTCCTGAAGGATTTCCGTTTTATGTTTGCTTTTAGACGCGCGCTCAACAAATGTGCATACTCGTTTTAGTCGATAACCTTTCTTTGAAAAGACATTCACGCAGACACACTATCAATTGCTCGCTTGTGCTCTTTGGCATCAACGTTTGATTTGAAACCCTTTGGTTGTCGGTAACGGATTTTGTCGCGATGACTGATTCCTACTGAAGGAATCAACGCGACAGAAACCGCTACAGACAGCCAAAGGGTTAAACTGTGGAATATTTCTCAGTCAGCTTTGGGATTATTATCATATTTCTCTGATCAAGACTGAAGAAGAAATTGTAGTGACAGGTGAACATTTTTGTTATATACATGACTGTGAGTAGTAATAGAAGGCAGACGGAATGCAATGCAAAGGAAGAGGACGGACAACAGGCGGACGAAAAGAAAACTAAATAGACCCTTTCCGGAAATCAGAACGGGGTCCAAATTGCACGTGTTTGGACGAAAACGGTGGATTAAAAGCCCGGACAAACACGCGATATCGCGTGTTTGTCCGGGCTTTTAATCCACCGTTTTCGTCCAAACACCTGCAGTTTGGACCTACTTCTGATTTCCGAAAATCGTCCGTTACAAAAATCTCTGTTCATTTTCCGTTGCTTGTGGTGCATGACCTTTCCTATTACTACTACGAGGACAACGAAACCAGTATATTTACTTTGTAATTGATGATTTTCGGAAAACAAAAGTCTTTCCACGAGTTTCGCGTGTCACTTTTGTCCGTGCTTTTAATCCAATGTTTTCGTCCACCATTACGTGTTTGTCCGGGCTTTTAATCAATGTTTTTAGTGTCAAAATACGTACACGTACCTACTGGACCGAGACTGCCGATGAAAAAAAAAAAAAAAAAATAAATAAAAAAAATAACAAAACAACAAACACACTTAAACAAATGAAAAACAAACTGTTTTAAATAAGCAATTTCTAGACATGTATAATAACCGACAAAGTAATTTTAAAATGCATGCATAATATAAAAATAAAACGGCACACTTTACATAACATAACATACACAAATGTTCTTTCCTGAATGAGATAAAAATTATATGAAATTTCAAACTGCATATAAATGCGGCCGTTCTGTGTGAAATAATGTACAGTTTATTACAAAGATCACCAACAAAAATTGCACACATACTTTTTCCCCTTTTGTGTGAATGAAAAAAAAGCCCACACCTTGTTGATAATAGGCTTGTCTTCCAACCATTATTGTATCTAAGCATGTCAATGTCAAGTGAAATTCTTTCTTTTAATATTTGTATCACCACATATGGGACACTACTCACCTAAGGCAAATAACTCGCCCTGAACAACCAGAATTACTAAAGGGGAATAACCCTTCCGGAGTGAGTTGTGCTCTCATCTAAATATACAGATGAAACAATAACACGTCACCAAATTTCAAAGAAAATGTCGTGTCTCTCAGGTAACTGCTTTGACGAGCCAGCGCCAGCCACAAACCAGAAGCCACATATGTATGCAGGTCTGTAATTCTGGACCTTATGGACGTAGGCCGTAAGGTCCAAAATCACAGACCAGGGAACAGGATGCTGTATTACATAATCATTCATATACAATACCGCATACAGCGCACCACTTTACGAATAAATTCGCCAACAAAGGTAGCAACGCACTTCTGTGTTGTTCTGGCTATTTCAAAGCGTGTTTCTTTTAATACTGGTTATTTAACCCTTTAAGCGCAAACACCCAACAGCAGGAGATTGATTGACCATGATTCAGGCGCCAAGCTAATCTGGCACTACCCTTGAATGATCATGGTCAAGCCACCTGCAAGTGGTACATAAACGTTAACTCATTCTACCCCAACACCGAAATCCCCATATTTTGCCGTTGTCCTCTGAAGACTGCATTGGAGTGCAGGACACAGATCGACCATGATAGTTCAAGGGTGATGCCAGAATAGCTTGGCGCCCATAGGCGCCAAGCTATTCTGGCATCACCCTTGAACTATCATGGTCGATCCATATATTGACGTGGTGTGTCTGAGGTAGAGTGAGTTAAGTAACACTTCCAAAATTCGGGAAGTGCGCCCATGGCGCTAGAAGGGTTAACAGCTTGCATTTCATACCGTTAATTTTGAATTTAGTGTGATGTTCTGTTATTCAGGCCGCTGTACTTAAAAACCAATCACAATAATTCCCCAAAAATGCATACCCGACTCAACAAGGTGTGATTACACAGCTCAGGGTGGAACGTAAACAGATCTACATGTAAGAAACACAGATACAATACAATACAGTACAATACAGTACAATACAATACAATACAATACAATGCAATACAATACAATACAATACAATACAACTTTATTATCTGTTCGAGTCGAAGCACGACAGAAATTTGCCTTTACAGATACACATGAAGGGTAAGAAGAAGAAAACAACTTTGCCTTTTCTCTATCCACGGTCAGTAACACAGATTTGCATAATCTCCCGCACAGGGTCCGAAATAGCTCAGGCGGTTAAACGTCGGAGCAGGAGAGCGAAGGGAATCGCCGGGTCGCGGGTTCGAATCCCGTCCCGGCCCCGGTAGCTGGACTCACAATCCAGGGGAAGAAAAACGGATTTGTTCAATAGCATGTCCGTTGAAAGGTCCTGGTAAATCAAAGTGGCACAGTTGGATTGCGCCTGAGTTGTTCATTGTTCAGGTCGTACTTCCCTGTCCCCCATAACCCGCCCGTCAGGGCCGTCCATGATCACCTCGGTGCTGTGGACGTTAAACCCGAACTAACCAACCAAGCTCCCGCATTTGCGAGGTGTCTCGTGAGGATCTATACTTCTTGGAGATCCGTAAAGTTAATGTATCACTGTCAGCCTATAATAATTTTGAACGCATGCTGACTTTACCGCTATCGCCCAAGGAACATTGATCAAGTAAGCCCAACAAGAGGTATGGATCGAGACGCGCTTTAATGAAAGCCCAACAAGAGGTATGGATCCTCATGAGCCCCCGCTGTTGCGGGGGCTCATGAGGATCCATGCCTCTTGGAGATGCGCACAGTTTCGTGCAGGAGACTTCACACTTTCACGGACTGTCAAGGGAACAGCCTGGGCTGTCACTCTGCAAACTGAGTGTGCGTTTGCGCAATGCTAAACTAGCCACGCTGCATCTTTCGGTCCGTTGCGGTAATTAACACGGACCGGACAGGCCCCGTCAATTAAAATACGTCACCGCTGCCATAGTTTCATTAGCGAGAGTAATGGTCGGGTAATGAGGCGGAGCTCGAATTCTGGCACCAGTTCCTAAGCGATGGGTCCAGGGTTTGTGCACAAGGCGCGGACAGCCAGCAGTTTTGGAGGATTGCGAGAATGAAATGAATCGATGTCGCAAAGTGATGGGCGGGCGAAGATGACTGGTGGTGGTGTTTTTGTATGTGTGTGTCAGTGTGTGTGTGTGTGGGGGGGGGTAATGTTTATATATGTGGAGGGGGGGGGGGGGTTGGTGGAAAGGAGGGGGTGGGGTGAGGGTGATCAGAGGGTAAGTGGTGTGAGGGGGATGGGGGTGGGGGGGGGGTGGGGGGCGTACAATCACTGATTAACCGCGTATTCTGCAAAAGAATCGCGGATGTAACTCATAGAAATCGCCTTTCACGATCATCTTTTCAGAGTATTAACACATTCGAGACGAGTAACACGGGGATACCTCGCAAAAAAAAGCCGCGGAATCGTATAAGGCACGTCTCTAATGAGTTTGGGTGTAGGAGCGATTTTGGTCGAGGTGATCCCTACAGAAATCACCTCGACCGAAATCACTACTGACAGCCAAAGAGCTGATTTGAGCGCTACGCCACCAACGACAGGGGGGGCAGAGAGAGAGAGAGAGAGAGAGAGAGAGAGAGAGAGAGAGAGAGAGAGAGAGAGAGAGAGAGAGAGAGAGAGAGAGAGAGAGAGGATGGGGAGGGGCTGTGTGTTTGTTTGCGAGTGCAGCTGTGGTGATCGTAAGTTAGTTGGGACTTCGTACCGTGGCGCAGTATGGTAAGATTTATTTGACAGATACGGCATGTGTGTATACAACAGACCGTAATACATCGAGTCAATAATCCGATGACTGAATGGGATATCACGCAATATCACATCGCAAGAAAACCAATCAGCGCCCAGCAAATCGCGTAACTCCCGTGCAATATCGAACGTAATACCTGCTTGTCATTAAACAGTTGAAACACTGAAAGCCGCGTGAATAATCGACAAATATATATGCTCCCCCCTCCTCCTCCCACCGTTTCTTTCCTGCAACTGAGATACCAGTGTTTCACAAGCAAATAGATAGAGTACCTTTTCAATAATGTCCTTGCACGTATGATTGAATTGCTGAAATATTCCTATAAAAGATCACAGGCTAGGACAGAGAAATGCGTTTCCAAGATGTTGCAGCAACGTACAGTTATTTATTGTTTCTTTTGATAACGAAAATGCAGATGAGATAAATAAATACTGCACACTGATGCAAATCATGACTGATAACACGTCTCGCGGCCCACCGCCTCTGGAGGAAAGGGATCAGTGCTTGTCTACCCTGAAGCACAAGCTTGGATAGATAAATGTTTTGTCACGATGAGGATCGGTGTACAAAATTGATTTCTTCTGTTCCAGAGGAACAGAAGGAACCAATACTGAACATCGATACACAGACAGTGAAAAACGCGTTCCTTTATTTTCGGCATGTACATCAAAAGGCCGAAAACACGTTTCTACTATGTGTATCACTGCGCAACATTTACCACTTCGGTTTGCAGATCGAAGTGAACGGAAGATTCACCCTTTGTGTGTCGGTAGCTGTTTTTGCCGCGATGATTCCTACAGGAATCAGCGCGACAAAAACCGCTACCGACACGCAAAGGGTCAAACAAAATCGTACATTGATACACGTCATCGAGTTTCATTAAAGCGCGTCTCGATCTATGCCTGTGGCCGAAACTAACAGGATTATATCAGTTTCTTTCTGGTTTGCCGGAAACCTGATACGGCTGGTAGTAACTGGCAATAACGAACCTAGATAACTGGCATGTAACAGTCTGAGAGTCCCCCCTCCACCCCCCTCGCTCTGTTAACTCATTCGAGACGTACCGCATCTGGATACGCGGCAAACAGCCGCACATCCGTATGCGGCACGTCTCGAATTGGTTAACTGCTTCGATGAGGACCACGTAAGCTTTAACCCATTTAAACGCATATTGCGTTTCTGGAATCTTTCATTATTCAACGACCAAAAGCCAGAACCGTCCAAGGAACATGGGATACATAAACTGATCTCGACAAGAGGCATAGATAGATCTTCATGAGTCTCACGCAACTGCGGGGGTTCAAGAGGATCTATACCTCTTGCAGTTGGGCTGTGTTCACCCTCCCTCGGCAGTGATGGGGTTGAAGTTCAGTGCATGTGTACTGAGAAGCAAAAGAAACGGGACATTTTGGGAATCATCGGAAACACTGAAAGTGCTCTCGGCGATTTAGTACAAAAGTAAGATTTCTTCTGCTCCTTAGTATACTAGCGTTAAGTTCTGGAAGTGAATTACACATTTACCCGATGACACTTGCGTTACGACAACGTGTTTTGAGGCCATTTGTGTGTTGCGCCTCATCAAGTGCCAAAGTAAATACACATTATGCTTATTGCATTAGGCCTACTAGCGTACTATACAGCGTTTTCCTTCGCCATCCCGCAGGTTCGTCCAGTCAAAGTAGTTACCTTGACGCGTTTAGTCTCATGCTTCAACCATTATAGCTCAAAGGTAGTGCCATTTCAGCTCGGCGCCCGGGACACATTAGCATGGCATGCGGTACTGACATTTTGTAGTTGACACCGCCTCAATTCATAAATGACATCGACAGATGTGCACCAATTCGCAGACGATGTTAATTCTCAGAATATATCGACAGTTCAAAGAGGATAAAGTTGATAGATACTGACAATATTCCAAGAAATATACACGAAGGTATCAACCCCAAAAAAATGTCCCACTGAACTGCAGTGTAACTGAACAAATTCAAAACTAACCAGAGCCTGCAGTTTTAGAACACCTGCGACATTTATGAATATGACAATACATCAGCACTGACATGCAACAGAAATGTCAGCCCATTTCACATCATAAAAAGCTGGCTAGACGTGTTCATATGGTGATCAGTACAGACATTCATTATTATGTTTAGCGTGTATCGGCCTACTTGTTTGAATGAGAGAGCTCAGTTCCTGCGCAAGTCACTAAGCAAGGTGCTCCGCTGTAGCGGAGCACCTTGCTTAGTGACTTGCGCAGGATGAAAGCTTGTTGCAACTCTCCCCAGGTTCTGAATCCAGCACTCTTAATACGATGCACAACACGGATCTTCCTATAACGGATGCTTCTGAGTCCCGGGGAAAGATTCAAGTGGAATAGACATAATTCAAGGGTGTTGAAAGCCCGGTGTAACGGGAAATAATTCAATTGTGTTTAAAGAGTAACAATGTACAGAATGCGAAGTCAATATTTCAAATTTTCAACTTTTGACAACTTGTAATTGCGGCTCTGTTACAGCATAAATCCAAGCTCAATAATTCAGCGTAGAGACTGAAACGAGATATTATATGCAATCTGTACCCAGAGCCACTGGATGTAAAACTACACACAAACAAGGATCTGTTAGGCCTAGATAAACAGTATGATACATGCATAATATCTATAGCCATTTTGTCACACATTCTTTATATAATGCATATTTGTGTAAGTAATAATAATAAAATAATATATATATCGCTTAACCTCCAAATCAACGATGAACAAAGCGCTTTACAAAACCGACCAAATAAAATCAAAATCGCGTGTAACTTGTCAAACGTTCTGTCAGAAATATTCGAAACGTACTTTGCTGGAATAATTATGTCCTCGGTGCTAATGAAATTAAGGATGCGTCACAAAATTAAATTAATTTTCGACTTTTGTTACCAAAAGACAATGCATTGCTACAAAATGGTATTTTGTGATAATGATGCACTATGCTGTGTCTATTCATTAAACAGCTTTAAGTTACATCTTCGTGCCGATGTCGGTCGTAGTTGCGCGCGAGCCAACTGCTGCCAACATCGGCCCGATCGCCTTTAAAAGAAATGAACCATTACTACTGAATAAGAAAGAAGAAACAGTGACCTATACACACATACTTGTTACATGTAATCCGAGACAACAGCTTAGCCCTAGAGAAATATACATATTAGATGATACGTATACACGGAACTGATAAGGCCAGCTCGCAAGGAAATCCGGATATAGAGTAACCAAAGATGACCGTGAGACAAAAGTGTCGCAGCTGAGAGAGAGAGAGAGAGAGAGAGAGAGAGAGAGAGAGAGAGAGAGAGAGAGAGAGAGAGAGAGAGAGAGAGAGAGAGAGAGAGAGAGAGAGAGACTTTAATAAGAAATGTGGACTACAGGCAAGTGTTCGATAATATATAACAAACGTCAAAATTTGTTAATCAGATTATAGGCAATGACACATGCTTGAAATCTAATACCTGACACTAGTGTAGTCCCTGTTGGAATTAACAATACCCAACTGATACCCCGTGACCCAACAAATGCCAGAGGACGCAGAGATAAGACAACGCAGAGACGAACAAATCACACAGAAACACAGAAATAAAATGTAGCATGAGAAAAATGAGAGACTGGATGAACGAACACAACCAGGCACAACTTACAGACGAACACACTGACTGACGGACACGTCTGTGAATTTGAACCCAGCGGCTGAAAGTGAGCTGGTCTGTGATTTTGGACTTACCAGCCGTAAGGACCAAAATCACACACCAGCAAACAAAATATAAAATGAGTCCGGACGCACAGACAAACAAATGCGCTGAAAACTGAGACTGACAAACAAAACTGTGTAGGCCCCCTACAGGTATGTGATTTTGGACCTTACGGCTGACAAACCGTAAGGCCCAAAATCACATACCTGTACATGGCTTGTCCGTCGTAAAGTCCAAAATCACAGACCGGCACAGACAAACATTTTAGTTTTTAAAAATCCGTCACTGACCTGAGGAATAAGCACCGTAAGGATCCATCATATTCATGATTGCCGGGACAGTAGATCAGTGAGCGCAGTGGCAACAGTAGATCACCCACCGCGGCAAGTCAGGTTACAATTGGACGAAGTAGAATACCGGATATATCACACTCAAGACACTGACTGATGTCGCACCGCTGAGACTGACACCGGCCACAGAACCCAACCTCTCCAACTCCCAAGACTTAGCTCGCCTTCCTCCAGGCTTTCGAGTAGTGGCCAGCGCAATCGGATAGTAGGAGCCAGGGATATGGTCCCGCGTCCCGCGTCGCTTGCATGCAGCAGGCGATCCCGATAGAATGTCTTCTCCAATGCCAGATCACAGCACACGAGCCCCACTCCTCTTCCAAGCTCCTGTCTCATCCGAGCAGACCTGTGTGTGAAGAAATCCCAACATAAACGTTACTGTATAGGCCCGCTACTAGCAGCGCCGAAGCGTTGGACGAACAAGCCTGGAGCTGGCCTAGAGAGAAACAGAGACACACAGGGAGGCGTAAAAAAGGGGGCGGAGTTTAAAGACCTCTCTGCTGCAAGCCGTTTTGTAGCATTACCCCTTGGTAGTTGAAAAGGCGAACCTTTTCCTACCTCAAATCAAGAGATTAAACTGGGCTAGAGTTCATAAGAAAGAGGCGGAGATTCCCATGAGCCCCTGCCTTGCAAGGGCTCATGAGAATATATGCCTTTTGCAGATGGAGTGATTTTGCCTCCCACCCTCCGTTCCCTTCCGCCCCTCTATCTGTCTGGCCCGCCTACTTGCTAGCGCGCGACGAGCGCACGCGGAAAACTCACGCTGCTGTGTGATTGGTCGGAGAGGGTGAAACTGGCAACTGGGAGCTTTGTGCATTGCTCTTGTTAGTGTGCCTGGTCAATTTCTGCGTCTGGTGGGACGGATTTCGTGGGGGATTGAGAAGTGATTCTAGAATCTTTTAGTTGTTGGCGATGCTGATAGGATTTTAGCACCCTTTACCACCATTACGGCAGTGATACCCGCCGGGCCAAGATGCGACACAGAAAAGATTCAGTACAAAATTTGGCCTTCGCCGGGAATTGAACTCATGTGACGTGACCTCGCAATGTGGCAGGTAGTCAGTGTGTGTGTGCAGAAGTGTGTGTGCGTGCGTGCGTGAGTGTGTGTGTTTGTGTGTAGTGTGTGTGTGTGTGTGTGTGTGTGTGTGTGTGTGTGTGTGTGTGCCAGTGTGTGTTCCTCTGTGTGTGCGGCAGTGCGTGCGTGTACATGGGACTGCACTATATATCTTTCATCTTTTGTCAACTTCAGTTGAAGGACTAGAAAAAAAATATAACAAATTATTCTTAAAATGTGTGAAATTGTTAATTTGCACATAAGCATGAGCAATGATACAAATACTACAACGGCCCATAAGCATGTGCATAGAAAATGATGCGAGGCTGAGTAAATAACAAACAGAAACACTGAGAAAGGGACTAACTAACTAAACTAAGTAGGTATTTGTACCAGTACGTGATGCTGGACATTATTGCCTGAGACAATTTGGTCTCAAATCAAAGACCAGCACAGCCGGACTTACATAACTTAGTGAGATCTTGTACACTTTTTCCAGGGAGAAGATGAGAGAGAGGAGTGTGTGTGTGTGTGTGTGTGGGGGGGGGGGGAGGTTGAAGGAGAGAGACTGACTATGTCATATATGTCATATGATAATTTAAAGCAAAATTAAATATGTAAAAATAACACCCCCCCACTACCACCACCCACCCCTCAACCCCCCATCACACACACACACACACACACACACACACACACACACACACACACACACACACACACACACACACACACACAATTCCCCTTGCTCTCAAAATAAATAAATAAATAAATAAATAAATAAATAAATAAATAAATAAATCAATAAAAGAAAGGGCAATAGAATAGTATTGTTATGCAGATTCAACAGCCGGAGAATTGACGTACTGTATTTTTCCACGTTGTACAAGTTTGTCTGGCGTACTACAATAACGATTTTCAATAAGAAATTCAGTAGGCATATATGTTTATAGTTATGTCACTGTTTAACTTATTCGAGACGTGTTGCCTCCGGATACGCGGCTTGTGCCGCGTATCCGGAGGCGGCACGTCTCGAATGAGTTAAATAACATGTACACACGCTAAAGTCAAGATCTGTCGATGCTGCACTTTATTCTCGACATAAAGTCTGTGTCGAGTTCTCTGCAAGAGCCGGGATCGTTCTTGAAGTCAGTCTATCCGGCAATGAATATTAACTCCTTTTCTGCTACTGGTCGCAGATAGTGTTTCTCATATTTGTCTTAAACCATGACGAGCAGCCCACGATAATTCAAGGATAGTGCCAGATTAGCTTGGCGCCTGATGGCGCCAACCTAATCTGGCACTATCCTTGAATTATCATGGTCGAGCCATCTCAGTCCTGCAAATGGTAGGCCTACACAGTCATTAGAAGACCTCCAAAATTTAGGAAATTGTCCGTTGGATTAAATAGGTTAATTCGAGGTAAGAGAACTTCATTTGTCCAAGGGGCGGATGCAAAGTGGTCTCCGCAATACAATAGTCACACGCAAGAGGCATAGATCCTCATGAGTCCCCGCAGTTGCGGGGACTCACTGATACGAATTTATGCGGCCTCTTGCGTGTGGCTATTGTTTGTTTTGTTTTCGGCGACGAAGGGGTTAAGGTATTGATCCCTAAGCCTAAAGTCGACATTCTAAAATGTCGGTGTTGTCTGAAGACTACACACCAGTTTAGACAGATCGAGCATGGTAGTTCAAGGGTGGTGCCAGAATAGCTTGGCGCCGTGAGTAGTGTGATGAATGAATGCTTATATATGTTATGTCGACGCGATGTAGGCAGATTTCTTTGTCGGCATTTGTAACTTGTTTCAATACCGCACGACTGTCGCCCCCCCCCCCCCCCTCCCCACTCCACCCCCCACCCCCCAAGAAAAATAAATAAATAAAAAAAATTAAAAAATAACAATAATAAAATAAAATAAATAAAAATTAAAAAAAAAGAAGTAGAAATGTGTCTGTTTAATGTTATGGTTTTTGTTGTTGTTGCAGGCTGTAAAGTAGTATGTCAAGTACGCTGCCCCCCCCCCCCCCCTCCCCCACCCCCTCCCACCACCCCCTCCCACCACAAACCCCACCACTGAAAAATATCTTCCTTCGCTAATGATCCATACGACTACATGTTTTGTTTTGTTTTTTACTGTTGGAAGGAATAAAATACTGTAACCGGCTGATGCGGTCCCTCCAGCTGAGACGCTATGATGTGTTTTTTTATACCTTTACCCTCTGGCCACCAAAGTCTCTAAGCCTTTGTGCTACCCACGCTTAGCCAGGGGCCGCAACCCAGCAACGAAGTCAGTCAGCTAGTCATTTTGTAGTACTCTAAAAGTTGTGTTAGTGAGTCCGTGTTCTAGCCTCTATAACTTTTTAACGGCTTTACCAATCGAGAATCCGTAACTCACATCAGTTTCCTCATGCAACTCCCCTTCTACTCATATGCTCGGTGTTTAGTGATTTTAGGATCACCATAGTTCAATTAGCGATTTACTTACTTTTACAAATTTCAATGAGCCCTCTTAGCCCACCTTAAAATTTAATAATAAATTCCTAGGACTTCCCTCTAAAATATAGTTTATGGTAGTTTGTAGCTATTTACCTTTCCTGTCTTTTGCTTCAAACCCGAAGCCTTTGTGATAAGTAATTATTGAGTTATGGCTCTTTTTGTAGTACCTCGGAAGCACAGATTCACCCATTTTCCGGTCTGTCTGGGACCGTTTCTTTGTCCGTGCCGAGTTGCTCTCTTTGCGGTTCGCTCGCAGAGTATTTAAGCCGGTCAGTGCCAGAGCGGGAAGTCTTTGTCCTAAGAGTTGCCCCACTGACAGTATAGCTACCACCGCTCTGAGCCATCACTGAGCTTATCTTCAACCGCATCTCCACTGGGATATCCGTAAGTCATGTTCTTGTTACATTGTGCGTTGATGAATGATGTTATTTTATCCACCAGCTGTTTATTGGACTTATGAAGAGTTACGAGCTAGATTGTCGGTTTTGCCCTGTGTCGGACAGTCAGCCATTAGCGGCCTTTCTTTCGATACGATCGCAACAAGTTGCTTCGCGACTGTTTTGGAAACCCTTGTTCCCATTTCGCCTGATGTCTAAGTGCTAGCCTCCTTTGCTGTAGGGTAACATATTTTCAGTGCCAGATTATCCACTGAATTTATGGCAGGACTGAGTGATCAGTTCGTTGCAGTATGACGCACACTTTCATTTCGCTTCGTTGGCACTGTGCCAAGTTTGTAACACTCTGCGTCTCTGAAAGAAGTATTTAGATCAGTAGCTCAGACTATAACCAGGGCAAAACAACATGACAGCTATTTTTATGCAAGCTTGATTGTTGTACTGATCGAAGATGCTTTCAGTGCTTGTTCAGTTTTGCTTGATTCATTTGTTTGGTTTGATTTGCCATCGAATGTTTGTTTTGAGATCACATATGATTTGATACGTTATTTGTATTGTGTGCTTGATGCATTTTATTTCATGTTTAATTGGGCTTTCTTGCCGCTGCTATCCTTTCTCACCTTGTCGTGCTTAGTTCCGCGTGAATTCCACTCAGGCAATACGTGTGACGTCACGAGTGCTAAAATAGACAGCCATCTTGGTCTGACCTTGACCCGCTATTTGTCGTCTGCTTGTTTACATTGGGTCGAGCAGAGTAATGCGATAGATTTCTACCTTTCCAAATTTAGTGTATGATCGGCAGTGTTTGATTATAACGTTAAATACATTCAACTAACTGGTGAAGGCTTTTACTTTGATCTGTTACAACAAGTGGCAACACTCGCTGATTTTCTGGGTAGTCGGTTGCACACCCCTATGAAATGATCCTTTTCTCTACGGCTTAGCGCATAGTAATTATTAGTGAGTTCGACGTATGCGCACATGGCGCCCCTTATATGTATATTATGTGACTAGGGGTTAAAGGCACCGGCAGCCTGTTTTAGTAAAAGTTCTTAAGGTCCGGATCCACACTCTTGATGTCACACTAATTGTTCATGTTTTAAGATGCAGATTTCTTTCTCTCTCTCTCTCTCTCTCTCTCTCTCTCTCTCTCTCTCTCTCTCTCTCTCTCTCTCTCTCTCTCTCTCTCTCTCTCTCGCTCTCTCTCTCGCTCTCTCTCTTTCACATGTTGTGTCGGTCTGGGATTCTGCATTATATGGCCTAGTGTCATTTGGTCCGGGATTGCAGATTGACACAGTGTTTGGCCATTATGCGTCACTTAGTAACTCCAGTGTAGTGTTTGTCTGTGATTTTGCATCCTGCGGCCTGGTGTCGTTGGGTCCGGAATCGCAGACCGACACATGAGCTGAGCTTATAGCATGCTAGGTTGTGCGACATCTAAGTTGGTCTGTTATACTGCATTCTATGGCCTGGTGCCATTGGGTCCGGAATCACAGGAACAACACACAGTATTTCCTGTGGCCACTAGTTGTGTACGACACATTATTCTTTTCTTTCCTTTCACTCTCCCTGCCTTGAACTTTCTGTTTGTTTATAATATATTGTTTGACGTATTCTTTTGATTTGTTTATTGAGGTTGCTTTGCTTTGCATGTTGATGCCTGTTTGCATTAGGTCTATTATTGTTGCTTTTTGCATAGACTTAGGTAACTACTTTTGCACATGCAAGTAAGCCACAACCTACACTTAAGTTTTTCTGCCTATCTCCTCCTTTGTTCTGTGCTACACACACTGAATGAGAGCGACTATTGATTTAAGTATGTGACATCTCTTCCCACTTGATTGTGCCCAAGGAATGTATGTGATGTGTTGTGTATATAGCTAGGTCTGAGTATGAACGTGGTGTGAATGCTAGTAGGTAGGATGACTGTGCGCGCACAAGTGTCCCTGTCCCTAGTGTACCCATTTTATGGATGAGTGAGAGTCTGTGTACGACTGTGGAGCCAGAAGTACAAAGTGGGTTAGATTGAAAGTGATGCGAGTACAGGCTACCTAGTTTGTTGTTATGTGTCGCTGGATGCGTATGATTGTGTTTGCGGTGTGACTGTTATAGAAGCGACCAAAAGGAATGTTGTGTTTATGTTACTTTATATGCTTAGGAAAGACTATATATTTATAGAGATAAATGGTTGCACCTGCTATAGGTTGTGTTGTAGTCGTTTCCCATTTCACTACATGTTCGGTTACTGGTAGGGTTTGTATGATTTGCTTACTCTATGGTCATGATGCCTTAAATGCCCTGATTTGCATGCTGATTTCATGCTTCGTTGCCATTTAATATCATGATGTGTGGTATGGTTGATCATGTGTATCTTTGATGATTATGTGACGCCTTATATTGATCTTTTGGCTTTAATTATAATTTAGTGCCAACATGACGTTTCAGCCTTAAGTTATGACTCAAATTAATAAGTTGGTTCATTTAGTGAATACAGTATTTGTATGATGCAACTTTCTGGTACCATTTCTGATAATATGTTTTGTTGTATTTGTCCTAGGTGCTGTTCTGTTTGTTTTAACGACAAATAAAAGTACGTCAACGCGACCTCTGCTTCGACTTCGTATATGTTCCCCAACCTATTCACCCACAAACACCCGGGCACACAAGTCCACAATACGCATACATAATTTTACAATTCCCTGAACACCAGAAGCTCACGAGAAATGTTTATGGAATATCAATACAATCGCAGACATGTCTCTGCGTATACCGCCTCGCTCTGAGGAGGTATGTAATATGCAATATATGGCGCCGATATATATATATATATATATATATATATATATATATATATATATATATATATATATATATATATATATATATATATATATATATATTATATATATATATATATATATATATACACAACTTAACTTAAGCATACATTTTGAAGAGCCCATATGCTGCAGGAACTCATGAGAATCTATGTTTGTAGCACAGAGATGAAATGTATTTGATTATGTTTGCTGATCTGTAAGTTTGGATCTTACGGCCGAGTGCTGTACGGTCCAATATCACAGACAGGCACACACACATAAGTAATATCAGTGATATGACACTGCATGTTGCGTTGGTGCTGTGGTATATATACAGTGATTTACCATCCTGGCCGGGGTATATGAAGTGATATACCATGCAATATTGATCACGTGTCAGAGTTCTTTTGCACACGCGTTTACACAATGTGAATCAATTGTACAGTTTACACACAGATAATTGTCTCAGTCTTATAATGTAATCTATGTTAGCAAGAGGCATAGATTCTCGTGAGCCCCTGCAGCCGCAGGGGCTCATGAGAATCCACGCTTCTTGCATATGAAATAGTCCAGCTGACAGATCGAAACTGGGTTTTGGACATTGCGAGTGCCCTTCAACTGCATGCCATTTTTCACCAGAATAATGATATTGTAAATTTTTTTTATAAAAAGGCACCAAATAGGAGCCAGCAGTAGTTTTGACTATTTTGCAGTTAGACTTCATTAGGTCACGTTAGAGATAGTTTCCTTAATTTTGTTTCATCTTTCAGCTAATCGACAAATTATACAATAATAATCAAAAGAGATCGATTATGATAGGTAAAAGTACAGCGCTTTACTTTCCCAAATTTGCTTGAACTTTTTAATTATCGACAATGCAGCTCGCGGTTGAAAAAAAAATGATACATATATAATTTGTTACAAAATCGGATCACTAATTTACACATAACGTGTCTTTCTTCGTAATGCATAATGCAATGTACATTATTCTAATCAGACTTCTGGCATAATACCGTCTAACACGTAATCTGTAAAATAATGACAGACCTTGATAGTGATATGTGCTGATCTGTGATTTTGGTCCCAAACCACAGACCAGCACACAAGGCCGGACGGACATAACTGCTGTAAATTACGGCGCACAGTACAACTGCAAACTTCGCTTACATTCAGTCTAAATTCAGGCCGCGGATAAATGTGCACGTATTTTCGTGTCGCGCATGGTTACACCACGAATGAAGCGTTCTGACGTTCGAGACTTGGACATCGCCAGGTATCCGTGTGCGGCACAGCGCCGGATCAATCAGTTTTCAAGGGCGGGGTAGGGGAGGGGGGGGGGTGGGGGTGGGGGTGCTCAACTTTAATTTTTTCTATTGCCAGGGTCTAATATATACACCACAACCGAAACTGTTCTTCTGACATTTTTGAAAGTTTGTAACTGGTGTTACGTACGGCACTGAAACACAAGCATTACAACTCAATTTTAAACACACTTATTTATAGTTTGATGCCAGCCGAGAAGAGGGGGGGGGGGTACTGTAGTATAGTACCAAAGCACCCCCCTCCCCCTCCCCCTCCTCCCCGCCTCCCCCCCCCCCCCCTGGATCCCGCCCTGCGGCATGTCAGTCTCGAGTGAATGAGTGAAAAGAAATCAGACCGTGGCCGGTAAAAGGTCCTTTAACCCACATCATACTCAGGCTAAAAGCTTCAAATTTGTACACTGCCATATGTAAGGTACAGTACAGTACTTACAGATAAGATATAGACCAACGGCTTTAGTTCAAGGGTGGTGATAGAATAGCTTGGCGCCCTAGAGGCGCCAAGCTCTTCTGACACAACCCTTGAACTATTTTAGTCAAACTTATTTCACACACTGGTGTATTCCGAAAGATAAGGGTTAACAAGCTATTCTGGCACTACTCTTGAACTATTTTAGTCAAACTTAATTCACACACTGGTGTATTCCGAATGATAAGGATTAACCAGTTCAGTGCTAGCTGATGCAGACTGTGTTTCGGAGGCTTTGCAATCTTCGTTGATTCGACGCCAGAAAACCCCATGTGTGCCAGGAACATGCATTCACAGTGGTGTCAGCAAGAGGTATAGATCTTCATGAGCCCCCGCAGTTGCGGGGATTCATGAAGATCTATACCTCTTGCAGTTGGGTGGTATTCACAATTTCTCGGCACTGAACGGTTTAAATGGCAAAAGGCAAACAAACAAACAAACAAACAAACAAACAAACAATGTGTTACCTGTTGTGCAATAATTTTATTTATTTATTTATTTATTTGCAGTACACTTCGCATACAACAAGGTCGGATATTTGTTTAAATAGGATATAATACTTTTTTTCAAAAGTCCTGACAGCTCACTTTGTAAGTAAATTGCTTTGCTAAAAAAAAAAAAATAAAAAAAAATAAATAAACAACCTCGGATATAACAACAACAATTGTGTCTCCTCGCGATTTGCTACATCCGACGATTAGGGCCTACTGTTTATTTGGTTTCTTAATACCGGAAGATTACAGAAGATGAAACTTTGGTCAAAATTTATTAAAGAGATGCAAACGCATGCAGTGACAATGAAGGATTCGCGGTTCCATTCAAACGTTACAGTTTTTCAGTCCAAACTTACCTACGGATGGGTACGTATGCGCTGGAGACCGTGCCTGGTAAAGAAACTCGTTCGATATGTCACATCAATAAATCTAATTACTATACAAACAAAAATGTAGTGACCTTTTGACTACGGAAAAAGAGGGTTTGGGGAGGCGGAGAGAGAGAGAGAGAGAGAGAGAGAGAGAGAGAGAGAGAGAGAGAGAGAGAGAGAGAGAGAGAGAGAGACTGAGAGAGAGAGAGAGAGAGAGAGAGAGAGAGAGAGACTGAGAGCGGAGAGTGAGAGAGAGAGAGAGAGAGAGAGGAGAGAGAGAGAGAGAGAGAGAGAGAGAGAGAGAGAGAGAGAGAGAGAGATTACAATACAAATGTATTCATTATATTCAATAGAAAGCCCCTAAGGGAAACTCGATAATGGAAAAACTGGCAGATTTATGGCCCCTAGTTTAAGTTCTCCACGCCATTTTTTTTTTTTATCTCCAGAAATTGCAGCATTTAAGCACAAATCCATGTCTCTTTATCTGCAAGAGACATAGATTCCCATGAGCCCCTGCACTCGCAGGGGCTCATGAGAATCTATATCTTTTGCATACCGGTATCGGCCTCTAACCAACGAAGTTATTTCAGGCTTAGGCCAAGTACTATATTTAGCATGGCGCAGGCATTTGTGGGAACTAGAGTAGTGAATGTATTAACGCCTTCGACACGTATCATTGACAAATGTGGTACATGCTGCCACAATGATCACTTTGTTTTGCTGCGAAAAGCCAGCCTTCTACGTTAGCGTGAATAATGTCTTCCGTTTGAGGGACAAGATGGCGCTGATCTCAGCAAAGGGAAGCAACCTACTGCACTGAACAAACAATACCATGTTTATATACTGATGAGCAAAAGAAATGCCGCATTTGTTTTGTTCGTCAGCATATAAATTATGCATATCTGTGCTGGTAGCATAGTGTCTGGGGTGCAAGTTATCGCTTCATATCCGGCCTAGGTCTTTTCTTTTTGAACCTCACAGACCCCAACACATGTGTGCCTTGTACAATACAATAAAACAAAGACGACTATGTGTGTGCAAACTGTACGACTGATTTACGTTGGCGTAAACCTGTATGAAATAGAACCCTGATTCTTGATCAATATTGCGGTATACCACGGGATGGTATATCATTTCTTGTTTTCACCCATACGTCACACCCCCAATCCCTTTAACGTAGCGCAAACCGTACCATGTGACCTCGCTAAAAGAAAAAAAACCTGTAGCGACTAATGGCGGACTTTTTTGTGGCCCTCTTTCTGACGCGTCTTGGATGCCAGTTTTGTTTTACAAAAGCTCACCAATAAAGTACAAAGTTACTTAGTGTTGTTGGAAACGACAGGCACACTACTGGAGACGGCAACGTCATAAAAGATTTTAAATTGCGACACAATTGTATTATATATAAATGTATATTCCTTTGACGTAAGTCATATCTGGCGTGATCCAGGTCGTAAGATTTCTTCTTGAATTGTTTTACGAAAATGGCTGAGGAACGAAAACAAATACGTTATTGGTAGCAGGGGCGTGCTGCACGGCCCCTTGTAGGCCTTCAGGAGGTCAAAGGAACCATTGTACCCCGAAGGCCGAAGGCCTTCGGGGTACAATGGTTTCTTTTGACCTCCCGAAGGTAAAAGCGGGGGCTCACGAGTAACTATGCCTCTTGCTGAAACCATTTTAAAAAATGTATTCTTGTTGGACGGTTTGTGGCTCCTGGTCATGGGTGAACACAGAGTTCAGAAACAAAATCTGCGTCCCGTGGTAAGGAAGGGTTAAAAGTGAGGCATACTGAACATGCTCGGGATAATAAACACACACCATGGGTCCAGAGGTTGGATACGATTGTGCACTTCCAGGCAATGCGCAAACCCCGCACGCAGTGGTTTTACCGCAGATTATAATAGAAATGGAACCGAAATTATAATCACGCATGAAACTCGGTTGATTCAAGAGACGTCGTACAGAATCTTTGTATAAAGTTGTGACCGCTGGATACAAAAGTATACCTCTGAAAGTGTGATCCTCAGTGATCATAATAATGTGTGCTTCAGTCAAGCAAATGTACACTTGAATGCTAGTCTGTGATTTTGGACCTACGACCTAGAGCGGTAAGATCCTTAATCACAGACAAAC
>BTPG01000004.1:16392130-16427130 GCA_036245525.1 Semisulcospira habei
TATCATGCTCGACCTGCCTCTAGAATTGTAATACAATCCTTCAGAGGGCAAATTCAGAATTTGGGGATTTTGGTCCTGGGGAAGGATGTGTTAACACCAGTAGTAATAAATAGCACCTATTACTACAACTACGCAACGACCATCCCATGCCTTTGGGTAGGTCCGTGTTCTCCCCATGCGTAGTCTTCATACAGACCTGTCTAACTTGGTCTGTAAAACGTTGATTCACGATATTGCAATGACTGATTGGCCAGAATGCCAGAGGGTTTCCCCGTGCTATTTTTAACAGTTCACAAAATACGTTACCTTCCCTAGATCTGTACGAGAACGAAGAATACTTACAGGCAATTTGATATAAACCGTGATAAACGATTTTTTTTAAAATCAAAACTGTCAAGCGCGTAAAGCAGAACGGCTATAAATAGTACCTCACAGCTGAGAAAACTGCTCGGGATGAACCCATGACTGTGGAAGGAATTCCATCAGGTCAAAGTTTACCTAATTACAAACTATTTCTTTTTTCATGTGATAATGTTCCTTTTATTGTGACTTATTTCACACATTCACTATAAATAACTGCATAGACAAGTCATATTAAAAAAAAAAAAAATAATGCTGCGCATTGACTTTCGAGGTCATATGAGAGGTCAACTTCCACCGACGTCATTTGTAAGCTGAGAAATGGCACGGTTATTTCGAAGCAAAGTAGGCTACCCCATGTGCGGTTCGTCTCAAGCATGGCGGATTTGATGGATACATATAATTATAAGCCGCGTATCCGGAGGCGGCACGTCTCGAATGAGTTAACGTCTGTTCACATTTTGGTGATTTGGAACAACAGGTAAACAACAAAAACAAAAAATAATAGATATATGGAAGAAATAAAAAATAAATAAATAAATAAATAGTATAATCAGCTCATGAGAAGGTCAGATGTAACAAAAGTCGGAAAAAAAAAAACACTGCCTAAGGTCCCGACAGTTAGCTTTCTATGTAAATTACTTCGCTTATAACAAACTTCGGATATAAAATAAGAGTTGGGTCCCCTGGTGATTTGTTCTGCCCGGAGTTTACTGTAAATAAATAAATACAAAACCAAATTAATTACAATACCATATACATAAATTGCCTTTTTATTAACATGCACATGATAAAATAACATCAAAAGTACTGCCTTATTTATTTTTTTAGTTGTGGATTTAGCTTAGTTTTTACTGCAGCTTATATTGAGGTCTTCTTGATAATTTAATAGCGCATGCGGTGGTGCAATATTCTAACTTAACTCAGCCCCAACTCTCTACATCAAGAGATGGATCGACCATGATAATTCAAGGGTAGTGCCAGATTAGCTTGGCGCCATGGCGCCAAGCTAATCTGGCACTACCCTTGAATTATCATGGTTGATCCATCTCCTGCAAGTGGTACTTACACGTGAGGTGACGCCTCCAGATTTGAAGAAATGTGGCCGTGGAGTGGAATGGGTTAATAACTTAATGATTTGTCTAATCAATGTGATTCTGATACTGTCCATACAAGTCTGCTAACATTTGTGGTACTGTGTTGTGTGTATTATGTTTCTTCATTCTTATTTTTACGCTCGGCAGGCAAGGACAACTATCTTTTCATGGACAACACATTTCTTGAATCTTGAATTGCTGTACATATCTAACCACAACCCAAAACATAAACTGCACGCGACCAACTTGAGTGAATCCTCGTTGCAACCTCCGCTTTGGCTGTCGGTAGCGCTTTTTAATTTTTTGTCGCGATGATTCCCGAAGGAATCATGATTCCCGAAGGAATCATCGCGACAAAAAAGCTCTACCGACAGCCAAAGGGTTAAAAAAGAAATGTGCTCTGCAACAGAGGTTAATTTAACCCTTCGACCTCTCTCCTTCTTCGCTGACAAGATAAGCAGAGGCTGAATTGTATACTTTAAGATTCAAGATAACTTTATTATCTGTTTTAAAATAAATAAAACAGAAAATTGTCTTTAGGTTCCACGCGCTCTAAGTTGTTCCTAAACGACTTAAATATAATAAGACATAACAATGTGGGTAGGCCTACAAGTAAAAAGCGCATAATTATTCTAGCATCACACATAATAAATTATAAATATTAATAACTTCTTACACACACACACACACACACACACACACACACACACACACACACACACACACACACACACACACACACACACAAACACACACACAAATACACACACACACACACACACACACACACACACACACACACACACACATCGCGCACTATGAAATTCGGTATATCAGTAGTAAGAGATCAATTAAAGTAGATTAAACTCGGCACCTTAATTTGTTTTTCTATCATATTTCAGAAAGGGCGTTTACCCGAAATATTAATAAATTGTGGTGTAACTGTCTTTTCTAAGCGTGTTTCTTTTTTCCTTCTGGGTTCTTCTCCTCGTCTTAGGCTTCCGTTCAGCCGAAAAGACGCGCAGTTACGCGTCTCTTCCGTCGTGCGGTATGGTCGATGGCAGACATGGGGTTAACCTAATGAATGCACAGCCTTGTGCTGAGATAGACAAACACTCTCCTTCTTCACGAACCAAGCAAAACAAGTAAGACAACACGGGAGGGTAGCACACCAGGGGTCAGTTGCATGAGCGAGCTTAGTCCTGCACCAGCCACTACGCAAGGTGCGCCACTATAGCGGCGCAACTTGCGTAGTGGCTAGTGAAGAACTGACTAAGCTCGCTCATGCAACTGGACCCAGGTGTTAACCCATTGACATGATTGTCAGTTGACGTACACTGTGTTTCGGAAATTTTCCTTCATTTAAAGCCAAAGAGCCCCCCTCCCCCCCCCCCTAAAAATCCCAGGAATATGAATTCAAAGGGATGCCTGCAACTGCGGGAACTCATGAGGATCTATGTCTCTTGTTGTTAGGTCGTGTTCACCTTTTCTTCTCGGCAGTCAAAGGGGTAAGATGTGAGTTAGTTCCCAAACCCGGCAGCTGTCATCTGGAGACTTCTTCACAGTTCACGAGACAGATAGACTCTCCATAGTTCAAGAGCGGTGCCAGAACAACCTGGCGTCCCGAAGAGCCAGGCTAATCTGGCACTGTCCCTGAACTATCAGGGTCGACCCTCATCTTTCTTCGAGGCGTCAAGCTATTCTGGCGCACCACCTTTAAACTAGCATGGTCAGTCTCGAGGCGACAAGATAATCTGGCACTACCCATGAACTGTCAGGGTCGATCTCGTGGCGCGAAGCTATTCTGGCACCACTCTTGAACAGTCAGGGTCAACCCACATTTTGTAACGTATGCAGGCGTCAAGCTGTTCTGGCACCACCTTTGAACTGTCAGGGTCAATCTCGAGGCGACAAGCTAATCTGGCACTACCCCTTAACTGTCAGGGTCGATCTCGGAGCGCCAAGCTATTCTGGCACCACCCTTGAACAGTCAGGGTCAACCCACATTTTGTAACGTATGCAGGCGTCAAGCTATTTTGGCACCACCTTTGGACTATCAGGGTCAGTCTCGAGGCGACAAGCTAACCTGGCACTACCCGTGAACTGTCAGGGTCGATCTCGGGGCGCCAAGCTAATCTGGCACCACCTTTGAACAGTCATGATCAACCCACATTTTGTAACTTGTGCAGGGCCCTACGAATTAACCCATTTAGCCCCGACGCACTACAGCAGAAGATGGCTCGACCATGATAATTCAAGGGTAGTGCCAGATGAACTTGGCGCCTGACGGCGCCAAGCTAATCTGGCACTACCCTTGAATTATCATGGTCGAGCCATCTACTCACAACTGGTACACAGTTGTTAGGGGACGGCTTTGGGGTTAACAGGGTTAAACCAGGCAACACAGAAGTCTCTCTATCACGGCAATATAAACGTCATCGCGGCCGTAACGACGAAGAAGTTTTGGGGTGTTTTAAAGGGAGGATCAAAGAGCCAGCATCGCTACCTCCCAAGCTTTGCACTTAGTCAACTAACTTATCACCAAGGCTCTAGTCAACGCTCGTGCTCATTTGCGCATGCCTAGTCGTTATCGCGCGCGCCAGTGCGCAGGCGTGTTGTGAAAAAAAGGAAGTTGTTGTCTCTGGGTGTTTGTCCAAGGAAAGCATCTCAGTCGACGCATTCACTGCAGCCGAGGCGTTTTTGCTGCATGTTCCCTTTTAGTCAAGATAACGGCGAGCTTGGTCAATGCTGGGAAGGAAGATACTTTTTGTTTTCTTAACCCATAATCGCTGTTTTTAGTTTTTAACCTTCTCACTTCCGGGACGACACCAACTGCAAGAGGCGTAGATACACTTAAGCCCCCTCCCGCTCCCTAATTCCCCCCCCCCCCCCCCACAATCCCCCCTCCCTCCCCCTCCCCCCCCCCCTCAACAAACTCACGTCTGGTCAAAGCTATGAAGGCATTTTTTTTGTTTTTCTCTTTGGAACTTTAACCGTTGTGTGTAGTTAGCTTTTAATCCTTTCATTGCTGTCAGAACAAAGTCAACAGCTGTGTGTCCGTATTTTATGGTTAACCAACCCCTTCCCTTCCCTGCCACTGCACGTACACTGTACGTGTAAATTTTTGGTCCGGGACCAAAAATTTACACGTACATTGCTGAAATCGTGGTCCATTCAACGACCACAAGCCAGCACCGTCCTAAAAAAACATGGACACAAATTGATCTCAGCAAGACTCATAGATCCTCATGAGCCCCCGCATTCGCGGGGGGCTCATGAGGATCTATGAATCTTGCGGTTGGATCGTGTTTACTTTTTCTCGGCAATGAAGGGGTTAAATCCAAACGCCACCTGACTCACACGGATGACAAAGAGCACAGCACGAGGCATAGACCCAGTGTTATTGAAAGACAAACTAAGAACATTTATAAAGAAGAAAGTATGCAGACAGTGATGACCAACATGTACTTATCTTTTTAAGTGTAGTCAGTTTCTGTCTGTGTGTCCAGTTTGAAAAACCGAATTTAAACAGAAAATTGAATACGTTATGCTGTACTTGTCCTAAGCGTGTTTATTTATAAAATTTCTTTGCATTTTACAAGCGTTAAATATGTAATCACCTACTGATCTGGTCAGGATTTGGTCTTACCTGTACGGTTCTACATTACGGCTGTAGCGGCAAACAAATGCTCAAAGAAGTCCGAACACACACACCCACACTCTCCAAAAACGTCTCCTTGACAGCTAGAAACAAGACTCTAACCGAGAGCGAGGTACTAACAACTTACTGGGGCTGACACTGAGACTACTGCACGACACAACTAACGCGAAATAAAACGCAAGTTCAGGTCCATAATGTTGACAACTGTCTACGAACACCAGACGTCACGAGTTATAAAGGAGACGTAAAGGTATAAATTGCGCAATATAGGACGCCGCAAAGACGTAAAGTCCCCAAAGATACCCCAGCTCACACTCACCGCGGTTGCCCCCTCTCTGCATGGTTTTCAGCAAGAGACATAGATCCCCATGAGCCCCCGCAAATGCGGGGCTCATGAGGATTTATGCATCTTGCAGAAACTGAACCACATTCGACTGTTCCAGATAGTGAAGGGGTCAACGTTAACAATTTTGATTCTCCGTTATCTCAACATTGGATATCCAGAATTTAAAATTAAAAAAAAACTCTTTCTCTCTCGGCAGCAATGGAGAAACTGTTTGTTGGTCTGAGCTTTTGGATCTTACGGCCTAGAGCCGTAAGGTCCAAAATGACGTTCAGCACACAAACGTGAATCTCTCATCGCTGTACCATAACATAAATTGAACGCACTGTGACCTCTCCGCCCAAATGAATGTTGACCTATGTACATGTGTACAAATGACGCCAACAAGAAGCGAAAATCTTCATGAGTCCCTGCAGACTGTAGGGGATGATGAGGATCTATTTCTATGCTAGATGAATGCCATTTTTAGACTGTTCTCTTCTCCGATGAATCAATTCTCAGTGTAATAACTCTAAACATACATTGTCAGGGTAACGGGTCAGGCTTTCTGCAGCTCTACTGAGTAGGTGTTACAAGAGACAAGAGACTAACTCAATGCATAGCCGTAAACGTAAAACTGAATTGTTCGCGATAGCGCTTTTCAAAACGGCCACACACCAACACGTTATCACTCGTCGCTAGGTAGCATTTCCACACTTTTTGACAGTTGTGGCTTTTCATATCATGCTGACAACTGGATTCCTGACTCGGATGTCTTTGGAGGTACAATGCTAAGAGAGGATACTCCAAGTCTTAGACATAACCCTACAAAAATTCTCCCTATGAGAATGGAGATGAGGCGTATCGCTTTCAGCAAGAGGCATAGATTATCATGAGCTCCTGCAACCTGCAGGGGCTTATGCTAATCTATGCCTCTTGAAGATGGATGGTACGGGATAAGGGAGGTGCTTAGGAAATGGTTTACAAGGAAAAGGCGTTGAAGAAGCCCATACCTTGATCTGTAGATACGGTGACGTGCTTAATAAATGGCACAGGAAAGGACAGAAGACGGCAAAGAGAACGGAATGAACGATAGACAGAGAGGCAGACCAGACAAAGACAGACACAAATAACTGACAGGTACCCGCAAGTATTTTTGACTGACAGGTAGGAACATGCAGAGACAGAGATGCAGTCAGTCAATCAGTCAGGCAGCCAGCCAGACAGACAGAGAGACAGACAGAGACAAGCAGGCGGGCAGCCAGGCAGAGGGGCAGGTAGGCAGGCAAGCAGGCAGGTTGGCAAACATCCGGACAGACTGGTAGGCAGACGGGCATTAGGCAGGCAGGCAGACAGGTAGACAGACGGACAGATAGGCAGGAAAGCAGGCTGGCGGGCAGACGGGCATTAGCTGGGCAGGCAGATAGGTAGATAGACTGGCAGATAGGTAGGAAAGCAGACCGGCGGACAGGCTGGCAGGCTGAGGGACATTAGGCAGGCAGGCAGACAGGTAGACAGACGAGCAAGTATATATATATATATATATATATATATATATATATATATATATATATATATATATATATATATATATATATATATATATATATATATATTATATATGGTATTTATATTGCGCATTTCTCATATTTATAATATAACTCAATGCGCAGAATGTAGCCGCGAACTGAACCCAACAAGCACGCTCACGTGAATCACGCGCATTCACTCACACACTGTACGTAAACACAGAACATTCACCTGGTGCTAATATAACAAAGGCGGCGCCCAAAGCCCAAAAATACACTCAATCAGAATAGCTCCAAGGGACATAATTTTTCATTAAATTCTGAAAATGCTCTTGCTGTGCTAATGCCATGGAATTCCAGGCTGGTAAGCTTGCATTGTGTCATCAGGACATCAGCTGCCCTTTTTGTGACTGCATCGCAATGTCAGCAAGGACGGTTGTATGTGGGATACCCTAGCCCCTATTCCAAGACTCTGAGACCTAGATTTCAGGCATGTTTATGTATTATTGAGAGTTACGGAGCTAATGATAACATGCGTTAGAGCAGCGTAGTTTGGTTGTGTAGCATGGATATGGTTTAGTTAGGTTGGGTTGGCATTTGTGGAGATATTTGGTGATTTGTCTATATTAGTACAGTTAGTTATTTACTGACAGGGATAGTTAAAGAATGTGAGATGTGTCTACCTAAATGATTGGTGAATGTAGTATGTATTTTTTTTTTTAAGTATAGTCTTTTTCAATGTATGAAATAATATATGGCGAGGGTGTCAGGTTATAGTCTGTTTTAGTGTTGTGACAGTTATGGCGTGTTGCGAAAGTAGTTCGAGTTATGAAGCACGCGTGAGAATTACTTGTACGAGCCAGGTTACGTAAGGTACCATATATTATCGAAGTTATGTGTGTGTTGCAAAAAGTGTCATGATGTCAGGACTTTGTGTACAGAGTTCTTGTGTGGAGCGGAGCGACGTGACGCCGAGACGTCAGTGAACAGATGCTACCGCCAGAGGGACCTACCGTGAGGTCATTTCACCACTCGAGGAGTGCCTAGACACCCGGGTCATTAGAGACTGCACTACGAGAGCGAGTTAGGACGACGTCCACGGTACGAGAAACGAGGGACTACTCAGAAGCATGCGACGCGCGGAACTACATGCCTAGACGTCGAAAGAACAGAACGTTACAGAACGATAACACCAGTGAAACAGGTTGGATTGTGAGGACAATTACCTAGCCTGGTTTTACGTTGTGTATGTGTTTGCGGTGTTGGTGTGCTTGTTGCGAGAAGTGTATGGTGTAAAGAATCTTTTGAGTTTACCTTATTTGTTTTGTTAAGAGTAAAATGGCCTAGAAGAAAGAAAAATGTTTTTTTAGTTGTACCGCGTGAATGCGCCCGTCTGAGTCAGTGGCGGTGCATGCGTCTGTTGTGCTGTGAATCTGTACGTGCGACTGGGGAGAGTCTGCGTGCGTTACATGGACCTTGCGACTTTCAGCCCTAAGGTCCGAAATCGCAGACCAGCACACATGTATATTATTATGACTTTCAAAACCGCCGCTTTCACTGCCAGCAACAAGTGGCATAACACGTCGCGGAGTATGGAACCGTGAACAACGGTAGGAAAGTATCGACTTCGCTTGTGACAAGGACGGATATAACCCAAGTCGCATAATTTTTATTATAGGGTAACAACAATTTTTTCAAAAGTCCCTAAGGCAGTTTTTAAAAAAAAAATGTAAATTACTTTGCTTACAACAAACGTGGGATACTGAATGCAAACAACAAGAAAAAATTGGGTCCCCTAGCTGTTTGTTATATTCAAAGTTTAATGTAGTTTATCGCTTCTAATGATGCTTGATTTACCCTTTAGCCACGGATCCTTGCAGGAGATGGCTTGACCATGATAATTCAAGGGTAGTGCCAGATAAGCTTGGCGCCTTCATGCGCCAAGCTAATCTGGCACAACCCTTGAATTATCATGGCCAAGCCATCTCCTGCAACTGGCACATAGTCGTTAAGCAACACCTCCAAAATTTGAGAAATGGCACCTTGGGGTAAAAGGGTTAACTGGGAGCACCTTACTATAGCTCATCGGGTTACTAAGCACTATCTGTGCGCGCGGTCGATGGGTCTCAAGCTGTTGGCGCTAGCTATGCAAGAGATACGGCTCTGAAGCGTTCAAAGTGAGGTGTTAGAGGATAGGCGTGAACCAACAAACTCCATCCCTTTGCCCCCAAAACGACACAGAAAGTCAACTTGTGTTCGGCGCACTGTCCACCGTTAAAATCAACTCCTCTGGAGAACACATGTTGGTGCAAACCAGCCAATAAGAGGTAGAGATCTTCCTAAGCCCCCGCAATATGCGTCAGTGATTGAAGATCTGTCTTCTTGCAGATGCGGTCGTTCGGAGGTGGACTTGCAACCTCGTGTCCGATCGCTTTTTTTCCATCGTCAAAGAAACTTCTCATGATCTCCTCTTTGCGAGAAATTTGCGTACATATAAGGAAGCAAGAGTCATTGATCCTCATGAGTACCCCGCAATATGCGGGGCTCATGAGGATCTATGTCTCTTGCAGTTGTGTGGCGTTTGTATAGTGCGAACTTATTTTTCCAACGATTCAAATCTGGTCCCGGCTTGTAACAAAGTCTACTCGAATTTCTTGACTTCCACGGAATCATGGCGGGCGCTCTCGCCCCAAATACTCTGGAGAAAGCAAAGTGTGATTGGTTGGAAGTTCAAACCCGATAATTCGTATTGGATGTCGCGTTTAACGCGTTTATCGCACGCAGGAGAGGTGCGACATCGCTCTCGCGTGACTGGGCGAGAATCGGCGAGGCGTCGGTTACGTTGCCAGAAAAACACAACGGCTGCCGCAGAAGCCCGGATTGAAATATCACACCTCTTGTTGTCACGTCACGTCTGCCCGATATAGTTTGAACGAAAGCTATCGCTGCCCTTAAAATTATGTTAGAATAGAGTTAAATTACGCCTTGCCCTAAAAAAATATGTTAGGCTAGAGTTAAAAGTATATAACTAACTGAAAGACCGGCTGATTTCGGCCAATGAAATTTCAAATGCAAATCTTGACAGTTTGTCCTTTGACTGAGGTTACCGAAACCAATACTGTGGCTGTCATAAATGTTACAACCCTTCTCCAGTTTGCGAAATCTGAATCGTAAACGCCTCGAACACGAAGCATCAATCCAAACTGTAGCCACTAAACACAGATTGTGTTTGCTTCACTCGCTGCTGGACATACGCTTAAACCCAGACGGTGTCCTGCGGCTGCTAATGAAACGGCATTTATGTGATAGCAAGAGGCGTAGATTCTCATCATCCTGGTCAACAAGAGGCGAAGAATATCATAAGCCCCTGTCGCTTGCGGCAGGGGCTCAGAGTCATGAAAATCTACGCCTCTTCTCCTTAACACATTCTACCTCAGGACCGAAATCCCCAAATTTGGACATTGTGTTCTGAAGGACTGTATTACAGTTCAGTTTAGAGACAGCCTATCGAACATGATAACCTGGTTTGGCGGGTGGTGCCAGAACAGCTTGGCGCCCTTGAACTATCATGCTCGATCCATGACTTCCTGTGGTGTGCCGGCGCTGAATGAGTTAAGGAGCTGACTGACGGATTCAGTGAACGGAATTCGGGACCGCGTCAGATTTTATTGACAGGCAGGGGCTCATGAGAACCTATGCTCTTTTCATATGGGAGCGGGTTTGGTCTGAGGGGCTCAGCCCATGAGCGCAGTTGGAAAGAAACCAGATTTTATTCGCTGAATTGCAGCAAATTGAGCCGCGTAACGTGCCCAACTGCGCCATATTCCGCGCTGTAACGTGATATGGGAACGGCAGACGACAGACTCGAATACATTATTTGTTCATTAAATTACCTCTTGTGTGAATCATTCGCGTAATACGCAGTACTAAGGACAAATTTAAAGACGTTTGATCAAGGTTGTTCTAATCCGGTACCTCTCAGATGATATTACACCTACATATTGCGTGCTCTGTTTCCTGCGAAGATCTTATTAGAAACGGAAATACAGAAAATAGGGTTACTTCAACTTTGGCGCCATTTTCAGAAAATGTAACGCAATTCATTTGGAACGCCAGACTTAAACAATAAGAATAGAATAACGATCATTCCATGCAGCCCTTCAAAGAAATAATCCGAATTTGGTAGGTAGAACCCCTGTTTTGAGCAAGGCCTGTCTGAAAAGGCAGTTGCTTTCTCAAAACAAGTCTTGAGGGGGCAGACGGTGACATTAACCCTTTGCGTGTCGTGTAGCGGTTTTATTTTTTATTTTATTTTTTTTGTCTCGGATTCCTACAGGAATCATCGCGCAAAAAAAAAAAAAATAAATAAAATAAAATAAAAAAAACACGCTACCGACACGCAATAATGCAGGTGGCTGCATCCACCTTAACGATCATCTTAATGACAGGTAATCACTCATACAGGTGGTCGCTTACCCACTTAACTGCCGGGACAAGGTGAACCTACCCACCTGCAAGAGACATAAATCCTCATGAGCCCCCGCAGTTGCGGGGGCTCATGAGGATTTATGTCTCTTGCTAGTCCTTTATGCTTGATTTTGTCCCATTTATGTTCGTGTTCGGCATCACGCGAATGTCGACCAGTCTGCAGTTCAGACCCGCAGTTCGTGACCACTCGCAGAGAACGGGGTTAAACCAGGGCGCAGTTCGTGACACGTCCCATTCATTCTGTGATGACGTGAACGCCATATCAGACGAGTCAAAGAAATGACATCTTTCTGACAATTATTGACGGATACTCACACAACATGAAGAATACACTATAACATGTGCTGATCAGTGAGTCTGAACCTCACGGCTTGAAGCCGTAAGGTCTACAATCACAGCTTGACCTGCAGCACACGAGTATTCTTCCAAACGAGATACACGCTGACATGTATCGCATTTTGCTTTGAACCATTTTGAAACAATCTCTCACATAATTTATGCTAATCAGTACATTTGGGCGTGGGGGAAATATATTATATATACAGTGTGCTGGTCAGTGATTTTGGACCTTACGGCTGGAAGCCGTAAGGTCCAAAATCACTGACCGGCACGCACACATACACCTCTGCCATTTGTTTACACTACACACACCTAGAAATCAAATTTCTCCGCCTATATCTCTTGCAATTCTGACGGTAACTGAGGGAGAAATCGCAGGACAGGATCGACACATTTTTGGTGTGCTGATTTACAATTCAGGGATTACTGACGGGATAACCACGCACGGTCTGGAAATCGGATTTATCCGACAATCTTGATTTGCGTGTTGGTCTGTGATTCTGGAGCTCACGGTTCCATGTGGTAAGATCCCAAATCACATACCAGCAGCATTCGTTTTTTTTTTTTTTTTTTTTTTTTTATTAAACGTCAAGCAGTCGACATGAGAGAAATTGTCATGTTTCACAACTGACGCTACAAAGAAAGAAAGAGACAAACTATATGATAAATTATATAACACTAACTACCTCTTTTAACCACTTCGCTGCCGAGAAAAATTGGCCCTATCCCCATCCAACTGCAAGAGGCATAGATCATCATGAGGCCACTGCAGGTGCGGGGGCTCCTGAGGGTCTATGCCTCTTGCTGAAACCACTTTATATCCATGCTCATTTGACGGCCGGGGATCTCTGACGTTGAATTTACAATTATTTCAGAAACGCAATCTACCTGCACTGGCGCTGAGAAATAAACACTGGAGAATAGTAAGAGCAAGGACGCTAATTAGGGAATAACTTGGAGCTGTAACAGTGAAGTGCTTCTCAGTCACATCAGATTCCTTTGAAGTTTTGCTTTGGACACAAAAATTGAAATAAACACACACGCACGCACGCACGCACACACACACACACACACACACACACACAAACACACACACACACACACACACACACACAAACGGACACACACACACACACACACACACACACACACACACACACACACACACACACACACACACACACACACACACACACACACACACACACAGACGTAGTACGTTGTACACTTGTCCGACTGTTTATTTTTGAAAAGACTTTTAGCCAGAACTTTTAACTTTAACACATTGTGTTTTACTTTACCTTTTAAAGCGTGTTTCTTTCTTTGCTGGGACTTTCGTCGCATTTTACACGCTTGGCAGGCATCTTGAGTGGCGTTTGCATAGTGTGAACTTTGTGACAAACTCTGCTCGCATTGTTTGACTTGCCAGGCAAGAAATTTGGAAATCAGACATTCAGAAAATTGACTTTTGGTGGTGAGCACGTTGTTTACATTACACATGTCGTAATATTAATACTTCTAATACTTCCTCTACCTTTCGTCAATAATTATGGGCTGTCAGAAACAACGCAGCCAGAGCAATACAGTCTTCATATCGATCCTGATCTTTGTTCACGAGATCACTGTTTAACATTTTAGCTGCCAAAGCCACGTGACTAAAAGAACTAGACGCGCCTGTTAACCCCTATCATACTGAGGCTAAAAGCTTCAAATCTGTACACTGCCATATGCAAGCTACCTAATAATACTTACAGATAAGATATAGACCAATGGCTTTAGTTCAAGGGTGATGCCAGAATAGCTTGGCGCCTACAGGCGCCAAGCTATTCTGGCACTACCCTTGAGCTATTTTAGTCAAACTAGTCGCATTTATTTTTCGAGTCAGTATACTTTCGTAACGTTAGGGTTTCGTCTACAAAAACTGTTTACAGGATGCGGGAGATGAGACAGCCATAAACGCTACAGAGGCGCCAAGATAATCTGCCACTAACCTTGAACCATCTCCCGCTGTGGTATCTTGCAGAGGGTTGTGTTAACCCCTAACATGGCACTGGTCGCATATTTTGTCGTTCGACGCCCAAAAGCCACGACCGTCCACGAAACATAGATATAAACTGGTCTCAGCAAGATACATAGATCCTCATGAGCCCCCGCAATTGCGGGGGCTCATGATGATCTATACCTCTTGCAGGTAAATGGTGTTCAAATGTTCTCGGCAGTTAGAAGTCGATATGTACAAACTACACGGACTGACCTTGTCAGCTCAAAGTCAGTGAAACTACCTCCGTATGCAAGTCCACAATGGTCTTTGACAGGTGCTGAGCTAATCAGGCACTATCTTCCAATTAGTTGCGGTGGTCTATCAGTCTCAATCCGTTTCCGCTGAACCCGAAAGAGGCACCGTTTATATTATATATATATATATATATATATATATATATATATATATATATATATATAATATATATATATATATATATATATATATATATATATATATATATATATATATATATATATATATATATATATATATCGATTTTCGTCATTGTAGAGGAAATCGCCCTTAAATGTCAGAGACTAGGGAGTATAGGCGTGTCGATGAAATGTAAACGGTGAGCATCCAGCCTCTTTTTACTATTGTATTTTACAGCAGATTTTACCGGTCTTTTCCTCTTGAAGCGGTTCAAACATAACAACAATTGTCCGGAAACTTTCTTTTTACTCGGTTTTTGAACTTTTATAGCTTGCGATTTTCTTCTCATTGCTATCTAATTTCGTGTTGTTGTGTCGTAGACTTTTCTTTAAAGACTCGTGCGGTAGCATGAACTAGTTTTAATATATGTTTACATCTTGTCGTAAGGCCTTTCTTTTAGTCTGGCTGGCCAGATTTTTACCCATCCCGCCGTGAGATGGCCTTAGTCGCCTGCTCGGAGTTAAACCCAAATAACTAACTAACTTGTTTTAGTGTCATTAAAATCATTTGTAAAATGTTCCGAGTCGGCATCAGTGAGGATGGACGGTTTAGAAAAGCACTAGATGATGATGATGATGATGACGATGATGATGACGATGATGATGATGATGATGATGATGATTATGATGATACCAGCCACCAGGGGCCAGTTGCATGTGCGAGCTTATCTCCCGCGCAAGCCACTAAGCAAGGTGCTCCGCTATAGCGGAGCGCCTTGCTTAGTGGCTTGCGCGGGATGTGACTCATTCAGCCCGGTGCACGAATTTCCCAATTTTAGAGACGTCATCTAACGACTATGCACCTGTTGCAGGAGATGGATCGACCATGATAATTCAAGGGCAGTGCCAGATTAGCTTGGCGCCGACAGGCGCCAAGCTAATCCGGCACTACCCTTGAATTATCATGGTCGCCCCATCTCCTGCTGTAGTGCGTCAGGGCTGAATGGGTTAAGCTCGCTCATGCGGCTGAGTCCGGCACTGTCAACAACATCGAGTAGCTACATAAGCAAAAGGGTTAATATTGCTCACTTCTTTGCCACCTCGTTAACTGAATTCGTTGCGGGAATCCACTGTGTTTACGCTTATGCTAATACAGAGTTTACTCACTACTTCCTGAAGTTGACCTTTTTTTTAATAATTGCTAATTGTCCTACGAAGGCTACATGACAGATTAAGAGATAGATCAAGCATTTTAGTTCAAGGGTGGTGCCAGAATAACCGGGCGCCTCAGGCCCCAAGCTATTCTGTCGCCACCATTGAAATATCATAGTCAAATTTATTTCAAGCAATGCCGGGAGTATCAGAATGAAAAGGGCTAAGGAATCCATTTTTTTTCAGTCTTTGGTACGTGAAAGTGAGCGTTGGGAGGGGGTGCGAGGGGTGGAGGGGGGGGGGGAGTGTCAGTTTGTGGTGTGTGATTGCTTGACTGTAATCGTTTGTTGTACTTAATTGTTTTGTCTTGGGGAGGAAGAAGGGAGAGAGTTGGGAGAGGTGGTTTAAGTATTTGTAATGCAGGACAGTTTGTAAGAGAGGCATTCACATGCCTAAAACTTTATCCTTAATTAAAACGTTTCATCATCATCATTGTTTTCCGAAACAAGAAAATTATCAACCACAGCTAAAATATTAAATCAAACTGTGTTTCATACATCTTTATTTATTTTACATCTGCCAAAAATATTGTCCAAATACTGTGCGATAAAAATCACATTATTGTGTCATATGCGCAGGTGGTAAGCGCCACGCAAGCAACTCAGCGCCGTGTGTTGATTCATGCAATAATTAACCCCTAAAATGTGAAGGGAAAAGTGAACACAATCCAGCTGCAACAGGCTTAGACCCTCATCATCATCCACAAACGCGGGGACTCACGAGACTCTATGTCTTTTACTTGTTTAGTTTACCTCTGCGCTGGTTTTCACTACCAATACAAAAATGGTTAACGTGCCCAGGCCTTGTCAAATCTTCACAGGGACTGAAAAAATGGAAGGCCGTCCGTCACAACGGGACGGACAAATCTTGAGAAAAAAATGCAAAAAGCGTCCATTTCCTTGTCCCAGCAGTGTTTCAAGTAATCACGCGACGGACTCTAGATCGCCTGGGACAGACATTTTGTCGTGCTGTCCGTCTCGATAACGGACGATTTTAAATCCTAGCGGAAAGACTGTTAACTCTTTTCGTCCTGATGCGCTCCTGCTTGAAATTAAATTGACTATGATAGTTCAAGAGAGGTGTCAGAATATCTTGGCGCCCAAAGCACCAGGCTATTCTGGCACCACCCTTGAACTAGAATGGTTCATCTGTCTCCTAATCTGTTATGTAGCCTTCATATTAGCAAATGAAAAAAAACAAAACAAATCAGCCTCATGTTGTAACGGGTTAATGTGTGCTTTCAGCCTAGAACGGTCCTGCGCGGACCCACTATCGCCGACATCTGCCCGATGGTCTTATGCCACTAGTTGCTTTTCAAATAAGCATACATATTGAAAGCTGGTCACCCTGCAGCGCAGTTTGATTTGTTGTAGTTTAGTTTTGTGTGTTTTGCTTTGGCTTGATTACATTTGGTGTCCAGACCAAACTGACTCTGAAAAGGTGACTGCCAACCAAGCGTGTAAAAAGCGTAGAAGAACCCAACGGAGAAAGGAACACACTTAGATAGTTACGACTGACACTTTGCTTCTTCACTGACAAGATAGTAGCGACTGAATTGTATTCTTGTTTGTTTGTGTATTTGTATAAATTGTGTTGTAATTTTCTTTTCTAAGCGTGTTTCTTTCTCCGTTGGGTTCTTCTCTACGTTTGGTGTGTTTTGGTTTTGGTTTGGTTAGGTTTGGTATTGTTTTGGTTTGGTTTGGTTTGTTCTGATGTAGTTTGATTTGGTTTGGTTTGATTTAACCACATCACCGGCGTCGGTGGCTATGAATCCTGCTGGCGGAATCATAGCAGTTCAATGCCCAAACATTCAAACTGCACACGGGCCTTAAATATCAGTGAACCGACAAGAAACATAGAACCACATGAGCTCCAGCAACAGAAACAGGTCTCATAATGTTATATGCCTTCGTGTTATACAACCAGCCTGTTACCGTCAGTGTAAGGGTTTTAAAATCTCGTGCAGTAGCAATACGCACACAAATAAACACCCAAACAGCTAACTAGTCGGCATAAATGCATAACCGCAATTACATTTACCCGCAAATATTAACCCCTTTATCTGCAAGGCAAAAGCTATCCAGCTGCAAGAGACATAAACCCTCATGAGCCCCCGCAGTCGCGGGGGCTCATGAGGATTTATGTCTCTTGTTAATCCAACGCTCCTTATGCCTGTGTTTGGTATGACGGTGTTCTTCAAGCGAATGTCGGTCAGTGTGCAGTGGTTTCGGACGCAAAATCCGCGATCACTGGCAGCGAAGGGGTGGACAATATAATTCAACTTTTATCTGGTCACAGCTTGATGAAACGCATACAAAAATATTAATTAGTAAATAAATAATGCATGAATACGACAAGGAAACACGATAACGGAGTATTCTGCGGCGAGCCGCAGTCACTTAATAACGTGTTTCCTTCAGTGAATGAAACTTTCAGTGGTCTGCCTTGCGTATTGCTTGTCAGTCGATGTTATTTTACGTACACATAAAAATAATATATAAATATTGCTTCATCTGGCATATGGCTCTTTATTAGACAAAATACAACAGACTGGCTGCTTTGAGCGACAACCCTTACGAGGGATCGCCTGTCAATAAAGACCTTCATTTAAAGTTACAATCACTTCATGTCCATGCGAAATATTATAACTGTAATAGAAACCAAAATGTTCATTTTTGTCGAAAGTTTAGTTTTTCTTCTGTCCGATAAAGACGTTAACACATTCTACCCCAGGACCGAAATCCCCAAATTTTGAAGTTGCCCTATGACGGACTGTATTACAATTCTAGAGACTGATCGAGCATGATAGTTCAAGGGTGTTTCCAGATTAGCTTGGCGCCCATAGGCGCCAAGCTATTCTGGCACCACCCTGGAACTGTCATGCTCGATCCATGTCTTGATGTGGTGTGTCGGGGCTGAATGAGTTAACGTGAAATACAGCTGTAACCTTTCTTCTTCTAATAGTTACCATTATATCACACACGATCCGATTTTGAGAAATATCACCTTTTGTTGCCAATAAACTCGCTTCTCCTTCTCGCCCTATCAACATATTTACGTGAAATACATCCGGAACCCTTCAATCCCTTATTCGACATTCTCTCGCCATTCTGACTTTTACCTGACACCCTCAGGGCCCGTCTGAAAGGCGCGAGTCCCAAACAAACTGGCGAAAAACGATACTCAATCAGTACACAGATTGCGCGATACCGCCAGCCAATCCACGCTGATGGCTTGATAGATTATCCAAACAGACACGGCTATCTCGAGGTGCTAGCCCAATCAACTGGAATCTCTGGATATGCTATCCCAACCAACTGGGATCTTTGGATATACTACTGTAACCCCATAACTGACAGAAACCGCAGATGATGTCTCAATTGACGCCATCACGGACTCACTGCTGGTCCGCTTCGCTTCGATGTACTAAAGATGCAAGGTTCGATACTGACCCGGTTCCAGCGTCGGACTTTTCCTCTAGTAAGTGTCACTGTTCCTTCGGGCGGTTCTTTCTCCGGCTCCCCTCCACCCCCCCCCCCCCCACACACACACACACACAGAGGCACACAGATAAAGATAGCAAGAGGCATAGCTCCTCATGAGGCCCCACTCCTTGCGCGGGCTTACAAATGTCTGTCTTTTGCCCGTGTCATGAACATCGTGTATCTTTTACTCAAAGGGACCATCTGGTGTTTATTATCAAATAAGGCCCGTACGACAGAAAGTGTATTTAGATACGATATAAAAACAATCCTAAAACTCAGCTGAAGAGGCTTAGATCTTCGCGACAAAGATTTTAGAAATAAAATTGAATTGAACTGAATTAAATTGAATTGAATTGAACTGTGCACAAACCAAGGGAATCACTCAGCGCTGGACAGCACGTGACCGCCGCCTATCAGCACATCGCAGCCACAGGAATACGATAGAACAAGACGATCATCTACATCCTTAAAAAGGATGCATCAGGTCTCGCTTATAACCCATGTCTTTCTCCAGAACTTAGGAAGTAGGCAGGAGAAACATACATACACAAACACGAAGGTGCATTACGATATGTGGTCGGGTAAATACCCTGATTTACCACAGTAGATGCACAGAACATTACACAACAATGTAACGATACAAATTTGCCTCGAGTTATAGATACTCACAAACCAAATACGTGAGGCTAGCACTGGCAGAATTGTACACAAATATAGTAATATATGTATAGTAAAATATAGTAATGCACCTTCGCGTTTGTGTATGTATGTTTCTCCTGCCTACTTCCTAAGTTCCGGAGAAAGACATGGGTTATAAGCGAGACCTGATGCATCCTTTTTAGGGATGTAGATGATCGTCTTGTTCTATACCTGCGTATTCTCTGTAGGCTGGCGAATGGGTGCCTGATAGGCGGGGGCAGGGGATCTAACTGTTTGTCTGTCCAGCGCTGAGTGATTCCCCTTGGTTTGTGTTGCATTGAACTGAATATACTTTATTGCCTGTTAACTCATTCTACCCCAGACACACCACAGGAAGATAAGGATCGACCATGATAGTTCAAGGGTGATGCCAGAATAGCTTGGCGCCCATAGGCGCCAAGCTATTCTGGCATCACTCTTGAACTATCATGGTCGATCTGTGTCCTGCACAGCAATGCAGTCTTCAGAGGACAACGGCAAAATTTAAGGATTTCGGTGTTGGGGTAGAATGAGTTAAACGACACGCATAACATGGACAATTTCCTTTGGCTTACAAAAATATGAAACACACAAGTAAGACATTACAACCAATATAATATAAGCACATATTGCAGATAATGCTTCCAGCGACAGGGAAGAGATTAACCCGTGCACCGACCCTTCAGTTTTTCAACACAAAAGACTTGAGGATTTTTCAAGAAAACCACCGGACACTCAGTCTGCGATTAATCCCCTTAATGCCATTGGCCCCGAGTTGTATTTCTAAATTATTGTTCAACTCATTCCAGACGTTCCATATCCAGATACGCGGCGTAAAGCCGCTTATCCCGATGCGGTACATTTCGAATGACTTTAGAAACAAATTATAGCCTACGCCAAGGTGCTCCACCCGTCCACGGAAACAAGGTGAGGCAAGTAAGGCACGAACACCTGCACTCAGTTGTAAGCGAGGACTCATGAGGTTCTGTGTCTCTTGTAGGTAAGTAGAGTTCACTATATATCGGCAGTGAATAATAATATTGCTGGTCATTATATAGTCGCTTTACCCAATTCTGGGAATCGTCTCAAAGCGCCGCGAACTGAACCCAACATGCACGCTTACTTGACACACACGAATACACTCTGAAGACAAACACAGCAGAAGACAAACGCAGGACGTTTGGTGCGAAGGGTCAGCGCAGCTACTGAGGTTTCGGATTTTCAGTTTGATTTTTTGTATTTTAGAGTTATAAAGTGGACTGAAACCGGTACCAAAGTGGAGGGTGGGGGGAGGGTGGGGGTGAGGGGTGGGTTGTGTGTGTGTGGGGTGGGGGGGGGGGGGGGGAGCCGGAGAAAGAACCGCCCGAAGGAACGGTGACACTTACTAGAGGAAAAAAGTCCGACGCTGGAACCGGGTCAGTATCGAACCTCGCATCTTTAGCACTGGTGGAAGGCGTTTTACCACTGCGCCACGGACCGCCCCAAGTGAAGGGGCTAAGGGAGTAGGAATCATTGACCGCCGCGTACGTGTGGTTTCCGTTATTTTGTTAAGTATCAGCCCAAATTGTAATAGGTCGCTGAGGAACAAAGTACGCTGTATCATGATTTCTGATTACTGTGAATAACTAGCAGGCAAGGTATTCTGAGATGTCGAAATGAAGATACGAATTTAACCCTTTGGGTGTAGGTAGCGGTTTTAGTCGCTATGATCTCTGACAATGATCGCGACTAAAACCGCTACCGACACCCAAAGGTAAAGATTCAAGAATAAGATGTTTTGAGATACAAGATCGTTTATTGTAACAAGGATCGCGGAAATCGGGCATGTACGCGAGCGGTCATTATGATAAAAAAAAAAATAATAAAAAAAGAATGAAATGTACATGTGAAAGTACCATGTAAACGTATAAATATCGCCCTAAGAGTCATTACTGCGACACGCTTTGCTAAACTGACACATCGCCCCGCCCCCACCCCCATCCCTCTAGTCCTCCGTTCACGGCCCAAGCATACGCGTCTTGTATGACTCAGCTGTACGGATCAAGGTGTTCACATCACACAAAGTTGCACTCGTCCAAACAGCCGTCCCATTTTTCTCTGCAAATAGTACAAAGAACAAAGATCTGATATCGCACGCGATCTGACCGGATCATTTTACCAATACGACCATGTCCTTCAATCCAGATCCTGAATTTTCAGTTGTAGGATTAGGATGCAAATGGTGCATAGGTTAGTCAGCCAGAGGCACGGATCCTCATGAGCCCCTGCGGCTGCAGGGGCTCATGAGAATCCGTGCCTCTTGCAGATGGATTCAGAACCGTATCTGCTTTCCTTCTGTACCTCTCCCTATCGCCCGCATCCACGAGATAACAGCCTCTTCAACTATCTACGACTCGGCCTGCGCACGCCCGGCGTTAGCGTGTCCCGCAAGACTGAGACGTCCGGATTGCGTCTTCAAAAGACATGGACCCTCATGTGCTCCTGCAAGCTGAAGAAACTCTTGAAATCTAGATCCCTTGCATCGTGCGACGGGTCTGCCGCTTTAGATCCATGTGTCGAGCGAAAGAGGTCATCTTTCCACAACTTTTCCAGGCGGCGCACGACTGACTTGAGTGTCTGTCCCTCGAGGTGAAACTCATCGACAGGTTGGGAGCTGTCAAACCGGGGTGTTGGCGGCTTGATCAACACGTGACCAGGACACGTGGTCATGGTTGTACTGGCGGCAACAGGCGAAGGCTGAACACTTCAGCATCATCAAAGATTTTCACACCTTGTGCACTGCAGTCGAAACCGCCAAATTTCAAAGTTGTCCGCTGATCGACCCTGATGATTCAAGGCTGGTGCCAAAACAGCTTGGCGCCTGGAGGCGCCAAGCTGTTCTGGCACCAACCCTTGAATCATCAGAGGTCGACCCACGTGGTTGGATGACGCGCGAACAAGTGCAGCCATACCGGGGCGTGAATCAACTGAAGGGTCAGTTTTGGGTTCAGATTGCAATGACTGATCAGAGGAAAGATCGGCTTTTAATTGAGCCGTGAGCGTTCCGCGCCTATGCTGCCGTCGGCACGTCAAGCAAAGGACAACCACGTAATTGAGTGAGCCGAAGTTCATAGAGATAACATTCTATTAGCACCCTTTTGAGTCTAAGGCAACAACACTAGGGTGACAATAGCTGCTTGTTTTAAGGCAGCAACCTGTCAGCAGGACTCCCGTCTAGCAACCTGCTAGGGTCAGTTGCATGAGCGAGCTTAAATCCCAGCGCAAGCCACTAAGCAAGGTGTTCCGCTATACTAAGTGGTTTGAGCGGGACTATGAAGCTCGCTCATGCAACTGATGCCTGCTGGGCAAGACACCTTGCTGGACTCCAGCCTAAACTCCAAAGATCTTGCCTTCCTCCGCCTAGCGAGAGGATATAAGAAAATGAGGCAACTATACTTCTTCGCAAGAGGCATATATTCAAACAAGCCCTTGCGGTTGCACGGGCTTATCAGAATTCATGTCTCCTGCTGAGGAAAGGTATACGTGATGACACTTTGGTAGGACGCGGGCATGTGCTTTCAAGTGGACCCTGTTATCACTGCGAATTCAGACCCCAGTTTTCGACATGCAGATGCAAATAAAGCCACCAAGATAAATATAGGTCCTAACGAACCCTGACGGCAGGGGAACGGTTGATGAGGGTCTGCGGCTGTGGTTAACCCCTTGGGCATGATATTAAACACTATTGCAGCTATTCCCTGCCTCCTTTGCCGGTGCTCAGTTTAAAGAAGCACTGGAACGATATTCTCGTAATGGGAGTGAAACGTTAAATTCTGACAGTTTATTACAAAATCCGTCTGTAACTCAAGATTCTATTAATGTTTGTTAAAACTCAATAGGACAATAGCAGTTAACCCTTTGGCTGTCGGTGCGCTTTTGGTCGAGGTGATTCCGACAGGAATCACCACCACCAAAAGCACTACCGACAACCAAAGGGTTAAGCAACCTCTGTTAACTCATTCTACCCCAGACACACCACAGCAAGATAAGGATCGACCATAGGCGCCAAGCTATTCTGGCATCACCCTTGAACTATCATGGTCGATCTGTGTCCTGCACTGCCGCAGTCTTCAGAGGACAACGGCAAAATCTGAGGATTTCGGTGTTGGGGTAGAATGAGTTAAAGTGGCAACATGTTCAAAACAATCAAATATAAAACGTTTATAAGCACGCTAAGCGGGCGTGACAGCTCTAGAGCAAACTCGAAAATAGTCATAAAATCAAGTTAATCCCTAAGTCATAGCAACGGTCACTGTTGCGCCCAAATGCGAAACATAAAATACAAGCTGTTGGAAAATAAACGAAAGTGGCAGCCCAAATTCTCACGGAGAACATAAATATATAACTCACACGCCTAGATGTACAGCTAGGGTCGATTATCGTTCTGAAATGAGGAAGATGAACCAAAAATGTAGCCAACAAGAGGCATAGATCATCATGAGCCCCCGCAACCTGCGGGGGCTCATGAGGATCTTTGCGTCTTGCAAATGGATCTCATTTAGCATCAGTAATGCATCAGACTTCTCCCCCTCCCTTTCACTGTGCAGCGTGAAGAGATCTAGCTGATCGCTGACACCTGTTCGTAACGCAGTCCCCCAACAATGGACTTACTTTATTTCTCCATTTTAATTGCCCTAACCCTCACGCGCGCACCAACTGCTGCTCCCATGCCGTCAGTCAATCGTTCATTGTGCTGGGCACGGCCGGGTGGTGTCACGTATCATTGTTGTTTGTGTTTTGCGAGCAACATGCAAAGCACATTTGAACGGGTGATTTTTGAAACCTGACTTCAAATGTTTACGGTTTCAACAGTGCATTTGTGAACAGACGCGGCTGCGCCGTGTGTGTGTGTGTGTGTGTGTGTGTGTGTGTGTGTGTGTGTTTGTGTGTGTGTGTGTGTGTGTGTGTGTGTGTGTGTGTGTGTGTGTGTGTGTGTGTGTGTGTGTGCGCGCGCGCCCGCGCGTGCGTGCGTGTGTGGGTGTTTGTGTGTGTGCGTGAGCGTGTGTGTGTGTGTGTGGGAATAAATTTTGGCTCCTGGCATTGCCATCACTCTCACCTCAAACTGTGAGAATTATTTAGATTCTGATGAACATTAAATATTGAAGTGATATCGTTCGCGACAGCAACGCCGACCAGTGAATAATGTATATCATTTAACCCTTTCACTACCGAGAGAATCTGAACAGCACCCAACGGCAAGAGGCATAGATCCACATGAGCCCCCGCAGTTGCCGGGGCTCATGTGGATCTATGCCTCTTGCTGAAACCACTTTGCATCCACGTTTCTTGGGTGGCTGCGGTCTTTGATGCTGAAATTACGATTTCAAAAACACAGCGTGCGTCCACTGGCGGACTAAACAGGGCGGTCCACTCTTACCTTTGTTATTATGCACTATGCTACGCATTTTGACGAGTTGTTAACGACGTGGCCCATATTTTATAATACCTCTTCTAATTACAAACGCCAAAAACTGTTCATGCGTGTCGGCGCGTGAAGCAGCAACTGGAAAACCCACAGCCCTGTATACAATACAATTCAATGATTCAACTGAAAACAATTGAGACCAGCATACTTTTTATTTTAAATTAGGAGTTTGTGTCAGTGCGTTGGCCTGTGACGTCCAAAATCACAGGTCAGCGTACACAGTCGCTGTTCGTATGTCCATTATTATTGGAAAAGTTAGCAACTCTTTTCAGTATGTCGTGTGCGTCCGGAACATTTCCACACAGATATGAACATCCATCAGAAAGTTAAAGGCCCACTACCGCCGTAACTGTTCAAAGATACACTTCTGTAACATATGGTTACGAAACGCTACTCACATGTCTAACTATGGTTCATTTAGACACAGGACAATCCAGTTCAGCACACATCGTTTTGATATCAAGTAATTTGACAATGACTCTACTCCGTTCTATAAATATAACGCTTTCAGTACAAGGTACAGCTAAAAATAGATTGACACGCTAACGGCTGGGCAGAAAAAAATAAGTGCGATTACGTGTGTGCTTTTGCTGCGCGTGTCCCAACTGCTGTTAAATTTCATTACGGGTGTCGACAAGGCATAACAAACACAAATGATGCTGAAATGTGTTTTCAAAATTTACGCGTAATGGTACTTTAAGGGTACATTCCTGAATGTTTTCGGATCGTCTAAACTTTTGGTCAGTGAACACCATACAGCCAACGTAGAGAAAAGCATCATTACCATTTTGTCACTAAACAGGTTCTATTTTTCTATTCTATTTTTCTTGTGATGCGAAGAAAAAGTCGAAGGACATTTCTCGGGCGACGGAAAGTGACGCAATTTCTACGAGCTCCCATGCGCGGTGGTTACAAAGCTGTCCAGATCCCAATTCGCAACCAATATTTAGTGACCTGATATTTCGTATGGTGCTGCCATTAAAAAGGTCAAAATAATTAACAGAGTTAGTATATCACAGTCAAAGCACACTTCGGACTAAAATCGACTTTTGAACCCAAACGAGTACTTCAATCTGAGGAAGTAATTAAATCGGTCAAATCTATACCGGACTGCAGTGGCTCATGCGAATCTATGCCTGCCTTGGCAGAAGGTTCTGGCAAAGATTTTGTACCAGAGCCTTTTGAAACGCGCTGCCTAATTATCTACCTTTGATTCAGTTACGGATCTGACAGAGAATCTGGGAACGCATGGGTCCTGGAAACTGTGGCACCAGACCCGGCCTAAATGAAGCAACGATGGAAATTTGAAGGTGAGGCGTAACCCTCTTGGTGAGGCGGATTCAGGTGTCGTGCTTGCATGGGTGAGGGGGCGGGGATGAGAGTGCGGAAGAAGTTGGGGTGGGCAAACCAACAGTAAATTGAAATAATTTTTATAAGTTAAATAAATCAGACTGCGACCCCTGATAGTCAAGTATATATGCCTACCGGAGCGGAAGGCGCTGACAGAACCGCAATATCCGCGGCTGATCCGCGTGCTGTGCTGTAGTCATGACATACTTCTGATTCAGGGATAACGTCAGCTGGGGGATGTGTCGGCATAGACGATTTCCGCCTGTCAGTAGTAGGTAAAATAAAAAAAAAATCGCGCGTCTTTTGACGCGAACTGTGGATTAAAAGTCCGGACAACCAAGCGATATTGCTATTTTATTCGGGCCTGTAATCCACGTTTTCGTTGAAACATGTGCAGTTTTGACCTACTTCTGACCTAAATTTGACACAGCCATCAGAACTAAACTGCCGAGAAAAATCTAACTGCAAGAGGCATAGATCCTCATGAGCCCCCGCATTTGCGGGGGCTCATGAGGATCTATGTTTCTTTCTGACACCTGTTTGTGGTCCATGTTCATCCTACGGATGGGGCCGAACAACTTCTGCATCCGCGATCCACGTGCTGTGGAGAATTACCCAAGGAAAAGAGAGGCGCGCTTCTTTCTGCGTTGGGTCCTTCTCTGCATATTACGCGCTTGGCAGTCGCCTTTTTTGGTCTGGACTATAACTGCTGCATTCTGGCCTACAGTTAACACATCCGGCTGTCCCAGGGCCGAAATACTCAAATTTTGAAGTTGCCCTCTGAAAGACTGTATTACAATTCTAGAGACAGATCGAGCTTGATAGTTCAAGGGTGGTGCCAGAATAGCTTGGCGCCTATGGGCGCCAAGCTATTCTGGCACCACCCTTGAACTATCATGCGCGATCCACGTCTTGCTGTGGTGTGTCGGGGCTGAATGAGTTAACTGCGGGATGACGTCTGTTGGGGAATACCGTGGCCGTCGACATTTCACGCCAGATTTGAAAACGATATTTTTTTATATTTATTTAATAACTCAACTCTTGTCAAAACACAACCACTAAACCCCAACAGTTGTTGCAGATCGAAAAAGACATAAGGATGACCAAAATGCAATTGCAGTATCAGTAACCCGCTAACACTGACATGCTGTCGGCGTGATACGCTGGCGTAATTGACAGATAGGTCCCAGTGAATAACTGAGAGATAGCCCCCCCCCCCCTCTCCCCCCCCCCCCCCACACACACACACAACTCCCCGCCCCCTTTCCCCGCACCCCCACCCTCAACAGGCGTTAAGACAACTGGTAAGCGGACGTTACAACTGGTTGACTGTACCCCCGTTGACAAGGCAACTGGCGTGAAATTAGATCTAATCCCAAATGACCAAGTATCTCAGCAAGTTTCCCTCTGCGAAAGGCATAGATGCCCATCAGCCTCTGCAGCCGCAGGGGCTCATGAGATTCGATGCCTCTTGCTGGTGCTGATGTTTCATTTACTCCTATCTCTGCTTCTCAGACGGAGAAGGAAATGGGGGGTGGGGGGGGGGGGGGGAGCTTAGCCAGTGACTGAACAAACCTGGGCCTCCCACAACATCCCGCTGGTTTGATTCCAAGCTAAATTGACACAGAATCAGAACTGAACTGCCAAGAAAAATCTAACTGCAAGAGGCATAGATCCTCAAGAGCCCCGCAGTTGCGGGGGCTCATGAGGATCTATGTCTCTTGCTGACACCTGTTTGTGTTCACGTTCCTCCTACGGATGGGTTTTGATTGATTGTACATTGCTTAACGTCCCGACAGCAACAAGGCTTTCTCAGGACGTGCCTGCACTGCTTGTGAAAAAAAAAAAGAAAAAAGAATAAATAAACAGAACATTGAATGTATGTCGCCAGCCGGTCCAATACGTTAAATAAACCTACGACATGGGGCCTAAATAAAGCCAAGACCATTTAGCAACACACATCCAATATCAAGAGCTACAGGCAGTGCAGACAGTAGGGAGAGTTTTAAAAAGGCAAATACAGGTGAATGGACAATGGGTAGACAGAAACACATGCCCCAGAATAGAGAGAAAAACCCACCCTGTGGGGCTGACCAGGGTGACCCTGGGAACTAAAAAATACCTAACCCCACCCAAGTCCCCCAGGGCAGACCCGGGTGGGGTCTCCTACGGATAGGACCTTTTGACGTTGGAATAACAAATGTTTCAGAAACAAACGCTGCGACCAGTGGCAGGGAAGAAGTTAACCCTTTTCATTCTGATGCACTCCTGCCTGAAATACATTTGAATGATATAGTTCAAGGATGGTGCCAGAATAGCTTGGCGCCTGATGCGCCAAACTATTCTGGCACCACCCTTGAACTAAAACGGTTGATCTGTCTTGTAATCTGCGAGGCAGCCTTCATAGGAACATAAGCAAATTTATCAAACGTCAGCCTCGGGATGTAATGAGTTAACTGATATCTTACGAACCGGCAGCTGATTTACCCCCCACCCCCACCCACCCCGAACCTCTACTCTCCATCACATAGCTCCTCGAATTCAGCCAGACTCCAGTTAACCCGTTCAGTGCTGAGAAAATTAAAACACCACCTAGCTGCAAGAGGTAATAGTCCTCATGAGCCTCCACAGTTGCGGGGGCTCACGAGGATCTATTCTTCTTGCTGACATCACTTTGCATCCATGTTTCTGGGACATCTAGACTTTTTGGGTGTTGTACCGAAGATTGCAAAAGTACAATCTGGGTCAGGGGGCACTGAACGGGTTAAAGAAATAATTACACAAGACGTCGAGGCAGTGTCCCTTGACATTCCTGCATCCATCTGGAGGAAGCATAAAGTCTCGTGAACCCTTGCAAAGGCGTATATGAATTTATGTCTCTCTTTAACTCTTTCGAGACGTGCCGCATTCGGATTCGCGGCCTAAGGCCGCGAATCCGGATGCGACACGTCTCGAAAGTGTTAAAAGAGATCGCCTCTCCCCCCCCCCCCCCGCCGCCCCCCCCCTCCCCCTCGCCACCATTTGCGTTTGAAATGTGCCATTAGTACGATGTTCCAGTGTGCTATGCTATGGTCAAGCATCCTGTACGCTCTTAAAGCTTGCTTACTAAGTGATCCAAAAATTAGCAGCATGCGTCTTCCTTGTTATTTCTTTTCGCTGTCTCTAGCAGAAAACTGCCGTTCGCTGAAAACGTGCACAGTCCACAGTTTCCTGTCTCTCTGAAAGCTGATACAACGGCGACGCGCAAAAACTGACAATGAATGCACAATTCAAAGTTTGATTGATATACACCTTTCCCCTGACGCAGATATGTCCGTAAACGGAGAACTTAGGCATTCCCACATGAATTCATCAGATGAGGATCAACTTTCCAAAACACATAGATACTCCCTCCCACCCTTCGTCTGTGACCACACTCATTACCCTCCAGTCAACACTGGTTGTCCCCCTCGATTCGCTACCGCTGAAAAAGCGGTAGCGAATCGAGGGAGACAACCAGTGTGCCTCCAGTCCCTGCCTTGTCCGCCCTGTACCTCTATTTTCTTTTTATTTTTTAAATAATACATCCAATGAATATTGTTGTGGTAATACAATTCTAATCTCTGAAAACCGCTGTGTTCCTGGACGAGTTACACAGCAGAGGGACATAGGTCTAGAAGGCAAAACACACAGCCTCGTCATTGTGTGTTGTTTTGAAATTTATGCTTTTACGGCTCTATGGCGTAAGGTCCAAAATCACCGATCGGCACTTATGCTGGAAAATTCGCGCCTCGCATTCAGCGGATATTGGAAAGGAAGATAGGCGGTAAAAAACAGGGAAATTAATTGAAATTCCATTGGTATTCGCTAATTTGGTGTTCCTATGCAATCATTTTATGACGATATTAGTTGTATTACGAGTTAGGCTTTGCTACTGGTTCTTATCGCCTCGAGGGTCCGGTCAGGGGTGTCAATGGAGGTAAGAGTCGAGGGCTAAAGCCCACGGCTCTTACCTCCGACATTTCCCCTTCTGTAGCCCCCTGAAGCCCTCGACTCTTACATCCGACATTGACCCCCCCCCCCCCCCCCCCCCCACCCCCCTGACCGGACCCTCGACGAGACAAGAACCACTGGCAAAGCCTAACTCGTAACACAACTAATAGTGTTTTTTTTATTTTTTTAAATCTACTTTGGAAAGTAAAGTTTGTGAATGCGGGCAGTCAGCTAACCAACCAACCAACTTAGACTAACTCAACTGTTCAACAACCCACAAGCCCTAACCAACCAACCAAAAATCAACCATCTAGCCAGCCTACCAACCAATTAACCAAAACAAACAAACATTGTAACAATTTATTAAACAGTCCTCAGTAGAATATAGAAGAGTTGACGAAAACGTTAAACGTTTACGGCATCAAGTTAACGTTTTTTTTCCACCACGACGGTGACTCAAAGTTGGGGCACCGAATAAGATCTCAACAAAGTTTGACCACGTCTGGATTCGAACTCTGTACCATGTGACGGCCACCTAACTTCCCACTAGAAGACGAAATAAACAGTGTCATGAGAATCTATGCCAGGATTGTAGCAGCAGGACTTATAGTCCAAAAGCTAGCCCGGTCTACAATGCACCCCCCCCCCCCCCCAAGTACTCAATAAGATGAGTTTCAAAGTGTACCTTAGTATGTCCTGAGATGTTTAAGCCATGTTCCCCTAAAATCCTTAGGAACACACCAGAGATATAGCCGATGGCGCAAGGGTACCCTCCATTCACGCTCTTCGCGGATGCTAAACTGAGGTTGAGAAACATTTTCCTCTAAATAAAACAGAATTCATTCCATAAGCACAAATCAGGCAATATTATGGCACATGGCTTAAACATCTCAGGACATACTAAGGTACACTTTGAAACCCATCAAATTGAGTACTGGGGAGGGGGGGGAGGGTGGAGGTGGGGGGGAGGGGGAGAGGGGGGGGGAGAGGGGGGGGGGTGCACGGTAGCCAGGACTGGCTTATGGAGTATTAGGAAGAAGGTTAGGAAGGAGATTATGCAGAAACTGTACCGATCCCCTCATTCCACGTCTGCACACACCCATACGTTACGTTCAGACTGGCCAGAGCGAGGCAAGAGCCCGGATTAGATTACCCACTTTGATTGGCTGATTATGCCACCATACTTCTGCTTCGTCTGATGACGGAAGGAGCGGCGCATGCGCGCTTCAAACAGATGGCCGCCGCAAAGATAAGGAGCAAGTCGCAGGGTAAACCCCAAGATATTCCGATTCCACCGCATGAAAGAGTAGATATTGCAAAGAGTTTCACATGGTTGTCTCGAGTCCTTCGAGGGAGACAACCAGTGTGAGGTGGCTTACGCAGATCAGTGTATCTAATAACCTCTCTCTCTCTCTCTCTCTCTCTCTCTCTCTCTCTCTCTCTCTCTCTCTCTCTCTCTCTCTCTCTCTCTCTCTCTCTCTCTCTCTCTCTCACTTGATTTGTCCTTTGAAGGCAATTCTATTGAGCAAGTGTCTGAACACCGCCTCCTTGGAATTATCATAGATGATCAGCTCAAATGGCAGGCACACACACATAAAGTGTGTAAAACTGTTTCAAGAAACATTTTCATGCTGTCCAAACTGAAGCACTTCACTGACTTTGAAACCAGAAAATTATTTTATTATGCACATATTCAGTCCCACATTAATTATGCTTCGACGGTGTGGGATGGCTGCAGAGATGTACATTTAAAAAGACTGAACTCCTTACACAGAAGAGCAGCGAAATTAATTTTACCTGATCCTACTTTGACAACGGATGATAAGATTTACAAAGCGGGACTTCTTTCTCTCAAAAAGCAGTTTGCATTCAACAAAGGTGTTCTCCTTTTTAAGATTCGGAATGACAACACTCCGGAATATCTAACCCAGCTGCTAGTCCGGTCACAGTCCCGCTATGGCGATACAAAAAGCCTATATGTAGTACCCAAAACCAGAATAGACTTATTTAAAACCAGTCTAGCATTCTCGGGGGCGACTTTGTGGAATTCGCTTCCATCCCACACGAAGACCACTCCAACGGTATCATGTTTCAAGAAAAGTCTTTTTGAACATTTATCTTCGCAGCCATAACTATCTTCAAGCTTTGCTTTCTATACGTAGATATCATTGTTAGTAATGTACCCATTCTACTGCTGTGTATGTATAGTGCTGCTGTGTTGTTGCTTTTTTTTCTTTCTTTTTTTTTTTCTTTCCCTTTACCATTGCTCCCCCTCCCCCAACACACCGTAGGCGTTCGTCCTATACATGTATTAATGTAATGTAATTGTTGTGTTGTAGATGTAGCAACGGCAGATTTGAAAAATGGCATTGCCTCTGGCATTGTTAATATCTTTACCGTTGTAAAATAAAGATTCATTGATTCATTGATTCATTCTCTCTCTCTCTCTCTCTCTCTCTCTCTCTCTCTCTCTCTCTCTCTCTCTCTCTCTCTCTCTCTCTCTCTCTCTCTCTCTCTCTCTCCACGAGCTCTTGAGGACCAAGGCCTCTCGCTGTCGCCAGAGCCGGGTTCGATGTGTGAGATAGAGAGGCAGGTTGCATGAGGCAACCACTGCTTTAGATTGTAACCCCTTCAATACCAGTGATCACGACTGGCGCGGCTTTAGACACGACTGCAAACGGATTTACTGACATTCGTGTGAAGAACACGCGAGTGTAAGTTTGATAAACATAGGCCCATGGGACTAACATTGAAGAGACATAAATCCTCATGAGCCCCCGCGACTGCGGAGGCTCATGAGGGTTTATCGTCTCTTGCAGCTGGGTGGGATTCACATTGATCCAGCTGTTGAAGGGGTTAAACTCAGTCTGGTCAGCGGTAGCGAATCTAGGCAAACAGTGTGGTTCAAACTTATGCCTTCAAGAGAAATGTAGCGATTGAGAACTGACAGAAGCAGCGCGCGTGTTTAGTTCCAGAACAGATGTCGATATTTATACGGCTCGTCTGTGATTTTTAACCTTTCGGCCTGAAGATGTAAGGTCCGAAATCACAGACCAGCATAGAATCATACTTCGCACACCACAATGCCAGACCTACGTATTTTTGAGGATCTCATCCAATTAGGTGCACCATATTTTTTGAAATGTTCATGTTGTCCTTTAACCCCTTGACTGACGAGGCTCATGAGGATCTATGCCTCTTGCTGAGACCAATGTTCATTCATGTTTCTTGCCCTTTTTTTTTTTTTTTTTTTTTTTTTTTTGCTTTTGACTGTTGAACGAACACGGATTTCAGAAGGAAAAAGAAAATGTAGGTGCAGTGGCAGGAAAGTGGCTAACGTCATGGAAACGCTTTTAACTCATTGGAGACGCGCCGTATACGGATACGCGGCGAATCGCCGCGTATCCGTATACCGCACGTCTCCAATGAGTTAACCCATTCAGCCCTGACGCACTACAGCAGGAGATGTGTCGACCATGATAATTCAAGGGTAGTGCCAGATAAGCTTGGCGCCTGTCGGCGCCAACTTAATCTGTCACTTCCTTGAACTATCATGGTCGATCTATCTCCTGCAACAGGCGCATAGTCGTTAGATGACGCCTCTAAAATTTGGGAAATACGTGCGCCGGGCTGAATGAGTTAAGCAGAACGACAAAACACTAGCGTGTCTTGCGCTTATTTCACTGCAAACAGATGCGCTCCAACCAAAAAGATATGACAGCAAAGCGCGTACAATGCAAATAAATTCCCTAGAAAGAAAGAAACACGCATAGAACTGGAAAAAAAACAACACATCACTGTTCACGAAATTCTCGTGCAAAAACTTCTTTCCTCGTAAATATGAGTATATCTAGTCTATTTCTGTCTGTATGGCTACGGTGAAAAAAAAAAAACACACAAAAAAACACACGATTGTTTAAATTATTCAGCCTGACGGCCGTATTTCCCAAATTTTGGAGGCGTCATGACTAATAACTATGCACCAGTTGCAGGAGACCGATCGACCATGATAATTCAAGGGCAGTGCCAGATTAGCTTGGCGCCGACAGGCGCCAAGCTAATCTGGCACTACCCTTGAATTATCATGGTCGACCCATCTCCTGCTGTAGTGCGTCAGGGCTGAATGGGTTAATAAGTGTGTTGTGCGTGTCCTTTCTATGCGTAATTCTTTATTGGCGGTTAGGCATTTATGTGTAAAACTGGCGATAAAACAACAGGACATGACTGGTGCTAAAAATGAAAGAGGCAAGGGTTGGACTGTTTTATTTGCAATGGAAAGAAAGAAAGGCAGTCCGATCAACAGAGGCCTACAGTCTAGCAAATCCACTTTCTTGAAATAGGTCGCTGAACTAAAACCTATATATCAATATATGCATGGAATCCTGTTTAGAACAACAACAACAACAACAACAAGATGAGGATTTCATCCCAAAGTCTAGCGTATTGTTTGGGGATCAGATGCGTTTATCTTTTAGGAACATTCAGAGTTGTTTATATTTTTAGGCTTATTATGCTGATCCATTTCCCTCCTCTCTAAGCTAACCTCTGATCAACACACACGTCGGCGCACACAAATAAAGACGGACACACGGCGCTTCACGCCATTAGTACGCTCTTTGGGCTCGTGT
>BTPG01000004.1:16432130-16469630 GCA_036245525.1 Semisulcospira habei
CAAAAAGTCCGCCATTTGTGTCGCTACACGCGGGCTTTTGTAGTTCGGTCATGTGGCACAGTTTGCGCTAAACAGATTGGTCGTGTGACGAAGGGATGTATATATCCATGTTCGTTTGACGACTGAGTATCATTGACGCTGCGTTTACATTGAATTCAAAAACTCAATCTATGTCCCTTGGCACTTAAGGCTTTCACTTTTTTTTAACCCATTCAGCCCTAACGCACTACAGCAGAAGATGGGTCGACCATGGTCACAATTCAAGGGTAGTACCAGATTAGCTTGGCGCCTGCCGGGTCGATCCATCTCCTGATATTGGTGCATAGTCATTAGATGACGCCTCCAAAATTTGGGAAATACGGCCGTCGGGCTGAATGAGTTAATTTTTTAAAAAAGGGGACGGGGGATTGATGTGTGCGCGTGTGCGCGTGTGTGTGTGTGTGTGTGTGGGGGGGGGGGGGGGGCTGCCATAATTGTTTAGGTTGTTGTATATCGTTGGCTTTAGGTACAGCATTTTTTTTTTTAATATTTGGTGCACATGTCAGATGCTTTGGTGGTGGTGGTGGGGGTGGGGGGTGGGGGGGGGGAGATGACCTCCAGTCCAGAGAGGTGAAGCACTATTGCGGGGAAAAAAAACACACAAAAAAAAACCTTTAAAAAAAAACACACCAAAAAACAACGGAGTAGGGGTTGCGGCGGAGTATGCTAAGCTGTTGTGTCACGCATGTTAATTCCTGAAGGAACACAGTCCGCGCACAAGAGGCATAGACCTTCATGAGCTCCCCGCAGATGTGCAGAGGCTTATGAGGAGCTGCACCTCAGGTTGGAATTATTTACGTTTGTATACTTCTATGTACTTCTAGTAGGAGGATGTAACAGTATTCGCAATATAATGTTTCTGGAGGTCCTATTGTGTATCACGAAGCTCCCTCGTGAAAGGGGCGTGGATCGGTTCCTTGGTATCGCCATTGTCCTGTACGCATGGCATTTCAATGCTAGCGACTAACGCATTATTTTGGTCACAGGATCCCCGTATCGCGTTACAGGTGGGTAGAGACAATAATTTGTAGTTTATTGCATGCATGGACCCTACAAAATCACACCACTGATTCGTCCCTCACCCATCCCCTTCCACAGACTGCAAAAGGTACAGCCGGATAGAGACGGAGAACAGGAAAGGGGAAAAAAGGGGGTGGAAGGGGGTGGGGTTGGGGGACAAAGTTCACATCGTGACATGTGACCATGATAGTTCAAGGGTGATGCCAGAATAGCTTGGCGCCCGTAGGCGCCAAGCTATTCTGGCATCACCCTTGAACTATCATGGTCGATCCTTAACTTGATTTCGGTTCTCATCCCCTGTAGCAAAACGTCTTCGGGACGCACGACGGCAGCATGGAGCCCGCGCACGGCTTAGCGCGGACCCACTGCGGCCTTCGTGGGCCCCGAGAGCCTTTGCTGACTGGGATCCCGACACGTGATTCGTGATTTTTTTAGGTTGTTTGTTTATTTGTTTGTTTGTTTGTCTGGGTCAGAAATTCGTGACGGTTCAATTTGACGGTTCAAAATACTATTTTTTGTGCTACGTCATTGACAGAACGAATTCATCACAAAGCCATGACAGTATCCCCTCTCCCCACCTCCACACCGCCACCGTATCGGCACAGAATCACTTGAGCCTCTGCATTGCCCATTACCTCTGCAAAGGACATAGATTCACATGAGTCCCTGAGGTCGAAAGGAGCTCATGAGTACCTATGCCATTTGCTGACAGAGGTGAGGATTATGCTAATGTTACGGGATAAGCGTACAGCTAGACTACAAAGTCGGGGGGGGGGGGGGGGGGGGTCGAAAGTCAGTTTAAAATGAGCCTCTTTTATATAAGGCGACCAACTAAACAAATGAGAAGTAGGTAAAACATTGCACGGACTTCAAACCTTTTATGGGTTCACTCGTCTCGCTCCATCTCAGTGCAAGAAGAGTGTATTTTCATGAGCCACTGTAGCCGTTGAGGATCATGGCAGCCAGTTCCTCTTCCTCGCAAAAGCGTGGCCTCATTTACATTCACAGTGTCAGGTATCTAACTAGGTGTTCCGCTTTTGCATGAGTCAGCTTAGTCATGCGCCAGCCACTAAACAAGGTGCACCTTGCTTAGTGACTGGCGCAGGACTAAGCTCACTCATGCAACTGGCACCAGCGCTTTAATGCTGAGTGGATGTTATTAGTATAAACGGGCTGAACATACTGCCCTGATTGCGATTTAAGACTAACGCCTATTCGTGGACTACAAAGAAACTGGGCTTCACCTAAAAATTAAAAATAAAATAATAAAAATATGTTTAAAAAAATAGTGGCTGATTAATTCTTGAATTTTACATTAGATTATGAATATTTCAGAGCGCTGTATGTGTGCAATTAACGACTTTGTTTCCGTGTCTGACATGCATTAAAAGCTGGAAATTTGCCCACGTTAGGGTATCAGGTATTTTTATGATACACTCATCCTTGTGCTTTGCAATCCAAAACGAGCCGAAAACAAACCTTCTCCACCTGCAATAAGCGTAGATCATCATAACCCAGTCGACACAGGGGTAATTCGTCATAAACCAGTTGACACAAGGTTAGACCATCATAAACCAGTTGACACAGGGGTAAGTCATCATAAACTAGTTGACACAAGGGTAGGTCATCATAAAACATGTGACACAATCAGCCCTGAGTTCGAATGAAAATATTTGATTCCAGAATTGTCGTCTGAAGACTACAGAGCCGTTCAAGAGACGTACTGACCTCGTTAGTTCAAGGGTGGTGTCACAACAGCTTGGCGCCTCTAGGCGCCAAGCTTTTGTGACACCACCCTTGAACTACGGCGGTCAGTCCATATACATATATTATATATATATATACTATATATATATATATACATATACATATATATATAATTTTGCTGTGTGCACACCCGCCTGAATTAGTAAAGGGCTTACTCCACCTCTCACCAGTTATCGAATTTATTGTTGTTTTATTCGGAGAGAGAAGGGGTTCTTCAATCCAACGGGTATTGAGTAACATTTGCAAACACGCGTAAATGGTACATTTCCAGTGGCAGCCAGTCGGAACTAACTGAAAGCCGCAAACCGCGCAGCCAATCGAAACATGGATTAATGAGGCTGTTTATATGATAATGCTTCGCGCCCGTATCTCGCTGAAAAAAAGAAAATCAACGAAACAATTTAGAAACGCAACTGGCCAGTGCCGCGCAGACCTAGTGAACCGCGGGTGCAGAAGTATAAAAGACCCGTTCGTCTGGGCCATTTTACAGCTAGAACGGCGGTGTAATAAATAAATGAAATACTTGACCAGGTCAGATAACTGTGCCTGCATCCATGACAATTGATTCATTTGAACGAGTTTCTGCCGTTAGCCGGCTAATGTGTTTTGCGCTCGTTGCCGGCTAACTTCACTGCTTTTGAGCCGGGACGCAAACGACAGCACCTATATATTTATGTAAAAAGGCATGGATACTCATGCGACCCCGCAGACGCGGGAGCTCATGAGGATCCATTTCTCTTTGCTGGACCTCATGTATATCCGTGTGCCTCAGGTAGAAGGCCGGAGTAATCAGTAGGCAGATGGTTTCAGACACATGACTCTTCCGCTGACAGTGGCGAAAGAAACAAGATGAGGATTTCATGCCTAAGTCTACCGTACTGTTTGGAGCTCAGATGCGTTTATCTTTTATGAACATTCAGAGTTGTTCATATTTTTCTCTACCGTATTGAAAATAAGGTAGACTTTAAAATGGGGCTGGTTGGAGTACATTCTGGAGTATGCAAATGATGTTTCTGGCGTGCGGGGCAGAAATTCTAGCAAAGAAGTAACAAGATAAATGAATGACGTCACGAGTATCTACGCAAACCTTGCTAGAAAACGACTTTTGGGCGCCAAAGAGCCGTACTTAGTGTGTGTGTGTGTGTGTGTGTGTGTGTGTGTGTGTGTGTGTGTGTACGTGTGTGTGTGTGTGTGTGTGTGTGTGTGTGTACGTGTGCGTGTGTGTGTGTGTGTGTGTGTGTGTGTGTGTGTGTGTGTGTGTGTGTGTGTGTGTGTGTGTGTGTGTGTGTGTGTGTGTGTGTGACAGCAACTGGAGCCCGCGTTTGAGGACGGACAAACTTGAAATTGTATGATATTGTCCATAAAAGAATAATCTCGGTAAGTATTTTTTAAACGTTTTGATTAAGATGCTCATTGGCGAGAAAAGGAAAGTTTAACAAAAACCGGTCGATCCACACTGGGGCCCGTAATTTTTTTTTAAAATTGTTACTACATATTTTGCATATAGCTAGATACAAGTGAGATACTGAATGAGTTTGTTAACTAGCATTGTATCTCTAGAACGTTTTGAGTAATAATTAAATATTGTTTCCAAAAATACATTTTCACGTTTTTGGGATTAATTTCACGAATTATATGGGTTAATCTCAAAACAATTGAATGTGTTTTTTTTATGAAAAAAACAAACCCACACAATCTTCTCATTAGTAATCTCATGATACGATATTTGCATAAGCCTACAGTTTGACTCGGCTGTCTAGTACGATTAGGTGAATTGAGACCTGTATGCCCTAGGTGTGAAAATCAGCCAATTTTCTTCAACACTTTTTCTAAGTCATTTTCTAAAACAGCTAACATAACTTTAATTCTCTTGTACGAAAAAAGCTATCTTCTCATTAATACCTGCATGAATTTTTATAAACAGTGTTTGCATAAGCATGCTATTTGTCCCGGCCCTGGGGTAGGATTAGGTCAAATTGTCACTTGTATTCTTCAGAATAGCTATGCTACGCCAGACTACAGAGCTTACGAATGGCGGAAATCCCCATGTGTCCATCTTTATTTATGTGTGCGAGTGTGTGGATCAGAGGGTGGGTTAGAGTAGAAGGAGATGGATTCCTGTCGCTACATGAGCCCACAGAGCGTAGTAATGGCAGGAAGCGCCGTGTGTCCGTCTTTATTTGTGTGCGCCGACATGTGTGTTGATCAGAGGTTAGCTTAGAGAGGAAGAAAATGGATCAGTATAATAAGCCTAACATTATGAACAACTCTGAATGTTCCTAAAACATAAACGGTCCGTGGCGCAGTGGTTAAGGCGCCTGCCACCAATGCCAAAGGTGCGAGATTCGAAAACCGGTTCCGGCGTCATACTTTTCTCCTCTGGTAAGTGTCACCGTTAATTCGGGCGGACCGTCGGGGGTTCTTTCTCCGGGTACTCCGGTTCTTCCACTCCCACCCCCATCCCCCCCACCCCCCCCCCACCCCCACACACACTTTGGTACCGGTTTCAGGCCACTTTACAAATTTCAAATACAAGCGATCAAAAATCCGTTAACTTCAGTAGCTGAACTGGCCCTTCGTCTGTCTTGTACTGTGTTTGTCTTAAATGGCGCAAATCCGTGTCTGTTACGTGAGTGTGCGTGTTGGGTTTCAGTTCGCGGCGCTTTGAGTCGATTTGCCTAAAAATTGAGAAAAAAACGCCTATATAATAACGGTATTATTATTAAACAATACGGTAGACTTTGGGATGAAATCCTCATTTTATTAGGCTTATAATGTTTGGTTTAAATGTGATACTGTAACCTAAGTACTACTATTTAGCATGCGTTTAGTTTCCTGCCAGCAATAACCCAGGCCATTGGGCCGACGTCGGCCGCCGTTGGCCAGCGCACGGACATGCCCGGGCCAACAGCGACCGATGTCTCCCCGAAGACCTTTTGCGCACTGGGAACTTATTGTGAACTAAATTCCCTGTGAACTAATAATAATCATCATAATAATAATAATTACGGTATTTATAATGCGCTTATCTTATAATAATTATAACTCTAAGCGCGCACTCACAACTCGCACACGCATGCGCACGCTTTAGACAATGACTCACGTACCACAAACAGTGAAAATACATTACGACGGTCAGCTTGGGGTGGGGAGTGTGGTGATGTAGTGCTAGAACTGTTGAAAGAGGTGAGTTTTGAGGGCGGACTGGAAGGAGGAGAGAGAGTGTTTTCTGACGGAGAGAGAGTGGGAGAGTGTTCCAGGTGGATGGACCGTATACTGAGAAGGAGCGGGGGCCGAAAGTGCTGAGTTTGGTGCGGGGGATGAGGAGGCGGAGAGGATCGGAGGCGGAGCGGAGGGAGCGGGAAGGAGTGTAGGGGTGAAGTAAGTTGGAGAGATAGGTAGGGATTTGTAGCAGAGAGACAGAATCTTGTATTGGATGCTTTGGGGGATGGGGAGCCAGTGAAGGAGCTTGAGCAGGGGAGTGATGTGGTCGGATTTTTTTCTTTCTGAGGACGAGGCGGGCAGCGCTGGAGAGTGAGAGTGGTGGAGTGAGGAAGGCCGGAAAGGAGAGAGTTGCAGTAGTCGATGCGAGATAGGATGAGAGAGACAGCGAGTTTGGCGGCAGCTTCGGTAGTGAGGTATTTTCTGATCTGACTGATGCGGCGGAGGTGGAAATAACATGCGTGGGCCGTGGCGGAGACGAAGCTGGTCATGGAAAGAGAGGAATCGAGGATAACTCCAAGGTTCTTGACCGAGTCAGAGAGGGAGATGGGGGTGCTGTCGAGTTGAAGGTAGAGAGAGAGGGAGGGAGCTGGGAAAGTTTCTGGCGAGTGCCTACCAGCATGGCTTCCGTTTTGTCGTCGTTCAGTTTTAGCTTGTTTGCTGTCATCCAGTTTTTCACGTCTTCATAGCAGTCAGCCGTGCGAGTCAGTAGTGTCTGAGTGTTGTCGAGTTTGTCTTTGTCTAGTAGTTGTGAGTCGTCAGCGTAGAGGTGGTGGTGTATGTGGTGAGACTGGATGATGTTGGACAGGGGAGAGGTGTAGAGTGTGAAAAGGACCGGGCCCAGGACGGACCCCTGTGGAACGCCGCAGGAGAGTCTGACTGGGTTGGAGGAGACGCCGTCGATGGTGACGGACTGCTGTCTGTCGGAGAGGTAGGAGAGAAACCAGGAGTGGGCAGAGTCAGTGATGCCAAAGGAGTGGTGAAGGCGGTGGAGGAGGATAGAGTGGTCTATGGTGTCGAAGGCGGCAGAGAGATCGAGTAGCGTAAGAAGGGAGATGTTGCCCGAGTCAGTGGAGAGAAGCATGTCGTTTAGGATATGTAGAAGGGCTGTTTCAGTGCTGTGATGTTTGCGATAGGCAGACTGGAAGGGACTGAGGAGGTTGTTGTCGGCGAGGTGGAGGTTGAGTTGGTTGAGGACAACCTTCTCAAGAAGCTTGGACAGGAAAGGGAGATTGGAGACTGGGCGGTAGTTCTTGAGTTCGTTTGGGTCGAGGTTGTGTTTTTTGAGGAGAGGACGGACGATGGCGGACTTGAAGATGTCGGGGACGGAGCCATTCTCTAGAGATGTGTTGATGATGTCGGTAATGAAGGGCAACAGTTTTGGGAGGCCGTCCCGGTAGAGAGAAGCTGGGAGGGGGTCTAGTTCGCAGGTTTTGAAAGGCATGGACTTTATGGTCTTGAGGACTTCATCCTGAGAGACCGGGCGGAAGGACGAGAGGGGAGTGCCGGAAAAGGGGGGGGGGGGGGGGGGGGGTCAGGAAGGCAAGGCGGAGAAGGCAGAGTGTCGAGTGTGTTGCGCAGAGTTTGGATTTTGTCGGAGAAATAGGAGGAGAAAGCGGACGGAAGTTCTTCTTTGCTGTGTGTGTTGGGAAGAGGAGAGTCTTTAGAAGTGCCTAGGAGTGTGTTCATGGTAGCGTAGAGGGTTTTGGAAGAAGTGGATTCCAGGATTTTGTTTTGAAGGTGTTTACGTTTGGAGTCGGAGATCATTCTGCAGACTTTGGATCTGGTGGTTTGGAAGATCTCTCTGTGAACGGTGAGGTCAGATGAGCGCCAGCGGCGTTCCGCTTGTCGACGCTCGCGCTTGGCCTCAGCTATGTCGTCAGTGAGCCAGGGGGAGGGGGAGTCGGTTGGGTATGGAGCAGGTGGTGACAGGGGCATGGGTGTCTAGAAGTTTTCGAAGGGAGGAATCGAAATGGGATGCAAGATCGGGAGAGGGGGCGGGGTTTAAGAGAAGGTCGACAGCTTCGTCGAAGAAGTTCTCTCGGTTGACAGATTTTAGTTTGCGACGAGAAACAAAGAGCTTGTGTTTTTTTTTCGGGGGAGGTAGGTTGAGGGCGACGAGAATAGCGAGGTGGTCGGAGGGAAGCACAGAAGAGGTGTCAGAGTCGAGGAAGAGTTGATCGGAGGTGCGGGTGATGATCCAGTCGAGGGTGTGGCCGAGTCGGTGGGTGGGTTTAGTGATGTGTTGTGTAAGATTGTGGTTTGAAAGTGACGTGCAAAGGCGTTTTGTGTCAGGGTGGTCGGGTTTGTCGAAGTGGAAGTTAAAGTCGCCAAGAAGGATGTTTTTTTTCCGGGTCGTGTGCTGTAGTGGTCGAGGAGGAGGTCGAACTCGGTGAGGAACATGGAGTTTGTGAGTTTGTTTTGAGAGCTTGGAGGGGGGCGATTGATACATGAGAAGATGAGGGACTGGCCAGGGAGTGTGTGCTACGCTAGGCGCGCCTCGACAGACTTCAAAGGAGGGATGAGCAAAAGGGAGAGACTGAGAGAAGGAGAAGTGAGCAGAAAGACAGTCCCTGTAAATGATGGCAATGCCACCCCGTCTGGAAGCACGCGGGAAGGAGGCCAGGCGGTAGCCACTCGGAGTGACGCTGGCGATGATGATGGGTTCGTCGCCAGCTGAGCGGAGCCACGTTTCGGTGATCACGACAACATCTAGGTCATTGTCTAGAATGAAATCTGAAATCATGTCGGCTTTGCCATCTTTGCAGACAGACTGTGCATTGAACAGACACAGTTTTAGGTTGGATGAGCCAGAAGAGGAAGAGAGAAGAAACGGACGAAGAAGAGGACGAAGGAAGAGGAGGGTGGGGAGGGGGGAAAGAGGGTGGAGGGGGGAAGGAGGGGGGAGATGGAGAGGGGGGAGGAGGAAAAGACGGGGAAGGAGAACCGGGCAAGAAAGAGGATCCGAGAGGAGGGTGAGGGGGGGAGAGGGGAGGAGGAGGAAGGGGAGTAGGAAAAGCTGAGGTAGAGGGAGGGGGAGGGCGAAGAGGAGGAGAAAGGGGGGGAGAGGGAACGAGGAGGAAAAAGCAGGCGAAGGAGGAGGGGGTGAGGGGAGGAAGGGGGAGGAGGGCGGGGGAGGGGGCGACCGAGGAGAGCAGTGAGCGGTAGATGAGCAAGAGAGGAAAAGAAATGGGAGAAGAAGGAAGGGAGGTGGAGAAATCGAGGAGGCGTGGGGAGGCAGAAGGGGTGGAAGGGCACAGGAAAAGGGGAAGAAGTGTGTGGTTGTGTTTGTGGTGGTGAGTCCCGCCTTTTGCTAATTCCGCCCCTGTGGCCCCTCTTTCGCGATCGGATGCCGCGTAAAGCATCTGCAACACTGTCAGCGGCACTGGCCGCGCAGTAGGTGGCGTGGCGACGTAGAGATAGCAGTTGTTGGCGTGTGTATTTGATGAGCATGATTGTGAGGACAAGAAAGAGGAAGACGAGAAGAGGGTTCAATAGGGTGTGTGTGTGTGTGTGTGTGTGTGTGTGTGTGTGTGTGTGTGTGTGTGTGTGTGTGTGTGTGTGTGTGTGTGTGTGTGTGTGTGTGTGTGTGTGTGTGTGTGTGTGTGTGTGTGTGTGTGTGTGTGTGTGAGCGGTGTGGTGGGGGAGCGACCTGATTTCCGGTCGGTCAGCGGCGAGATCGGGCAATGGCGCCGAAAGTGGGGAGGGCGAGATGTCGACGGGAGAGCACACGTAAACCTATAGAACGGTAGGAACACGAACGAGTTTACAACAACCAAGCGGCAGATGCAACACGGGTGGCAAACAGACTCACACAGTAAACACTTCACACACTAGCAGGCAGCACATGAATAACAGGGCGGCGGAAAGGCCGGGCGAACCCACGCTGCGGAAGAAGCAAAATGGCGACGTAAACAAAATTCAAATGACAGACACAATTCAATACGATACCACTCAAACAGCAACCAGATCCGACAAAACACAAGCATAATCCTCATCAGCACACTCTTATACGATACTCAGCAGACCCTCTCCCGGCTTCCCTCTACCAGAACGGCCTTCCAAAACTTTTGCCCTTTATTGCAACATCATCAACACATCTCTAGAGAATATCTCTGTCCCCGATATCTTCAAGTCCGCCATCGTCCGTCCTCTCCTAAAAAAACACAACCTCGACCCAAACGAACTCAAGAACTATCGCCCAGTCTCCAATCTCTCTTTCCTGTCCAAGCTGGTCGAGAAGGTTGTTCTCAACCAGCTCAACGTCCACCTCGCCGACACCAATCTCCTCAGTCCCTTCCAGTCTGCCTATCGCAAACATCACAGCACTGAAACAGCCCTTCTACATATCCTGAACGATCTGCTCCTCTCCACCGACTCTGGCAACATCTCCCTTCTTACGCTACTCGATCTTTTTGCCGCCTTCGACACTATTCATCACTCTATCCTCCTCCACCGCCTTCACCACTCCTTTGGCATCACTGACTCTGTTCATTCCTGGTTTCTCTCCTACCTCTCCGACAGACAGCTGACCGTCACCATCGACGGCGTCTCCTCTAACCCAGTCAGACTCTCCTGCGGAGTTCCACAAGGGTCCGTCCTGGGCCCGGTCCTTTTCACACTCTACACCTCTCCTCTGTCCAACATCATCCAGTCTCATCACATACACCACCACCTCTACGCTGGCGACTCACAACTTTTAGACAAAGACAAACTCGACAACACTCAGTCACCACTGACTCGCACGGCTGACTGCTATGAAGATGTGAAAAACTGGATGACAGCAAACCGAACTTAAACTGAATGACGACAAAACGGACGCCATGCTGGTAGGCACTCGCCAGAAACTCTCCCAGCTCCCTCCCTCTTCAACTCGACAGCACCCCCATCCCCCTCTCTGACTCGGCCAAGAACCTCGGCGTTATCATCGATTCCTCTCTTTCCATGACCAGCTTTGTCTCTGCCACAGCCCGGACATTCTATTTCCACCTCCGTCGCATCAGTCAGATCAGAAAATGCCTCAACACCAAAGCTGCCACCAAACTTGCTGTCTCTCTCATCTTATCTCGCATCGACTATTGCAACTGTCTCCTTACCGGCCTTCCTCTCTCCACCACTTTCACTCTCCAGCGCGTCCAGAACAATGCTGCCCGCTTCGTCCTCAAAAAGAAGAAATCCGATCACATCACTCCCCTGATGAAAGTCCTTTACTGGCTCCCCATTCCCCAACGCATCCAATACAAGATTCTGTCTCTCTGCTACAAATCCCTTAACAACTACGCTTCTGCCTATCTCTCCAACTTACTTCACCCCTACACTCCTTCCCGCTCCCTCCGCTCTGCCTCCGACCCTCTCCGCCTCCACATCCCCCGCACCAAACTCAGTACTTTCGGACCCCGCTCCTTCTCCATCTATGGCCCATCCACCTGGAACGCTCTCCCACTCTCTCTCCGTCAGAAAAACTCTCTCTCGTCCTTCCAGTCCGCCCTCAAAACTTACCTCTTTGAACAGTTCTAGCACTATAACGCCACCACACTCCCCACCCTAAGCTGACTGTCACCCCCACCCGGGTCTGCCCTGGGGGACCTGGGTGGGGTTAGGTACTTTTTAGTTCCCAGGGTCACCCTGGTCAGCCCCACAGGGTGAGTTTTTCTCTCTATTCTGGGGCATGTGTTTCTGTCTACCCTTTGTCCATTCACCTGTATTTGCCTTTTTAAAACTCTCCCTACTGTCTGCACTGCCTGTAGCTCTTGATATTGGATGTGTGTTGCTAAATGGTCTTAGCTTTATTTAGGCCCCATGTGTTAGGTTTATTTAACGTATTTGACCGGATGGCGACATACATTCAATGTTCTGTTTATTTTTTTTTTTTTTTTCACAAGCAGTGCAGGCACGTCCTGAGAAAGCCTTGTTGCTGTCGGGACGTTAAGCAATGTACAATCAATCAAATCAACCTAAGCTGACTGTCGTAATGTATTTGTGGTACGTGAGTCATTGTCAAAAGAATGCGGATGCGTGCGCGAGTTGTGAGTGCGCGCTCAGAGTTATAATTATTATAAGATAGGCGCATTATAAATACGGTTATTATTATTATTATTATTATTATTATTATTATTATTATTATTATTATTATTACTGAAAGCCTCATTGCAGCGGCAAGCAACTTTGTATAATTTTGGAGACACCCTAATTTGTTTTTCACTTTGATCAATGTTACAAGTTAGTGAAGTAAGGACAACGTCTATGGACATAAATTACACTACCAGTACTGAGTCCATTTATGCATTAGAACTCACCAACAGTCATGTCAGGTTAGATGGACACCAAATCATAGACAAGGCCAAAGCACCATTTCAAAGGACTTTTAAATTTTGATTTTACAAAAAAAAAAAAAAAAAATGACAAAATGGCTAATTAGCTAATGTCGGCTCCCCTGCGGCATTTCATAGTCGGTAATTTTGTTGTTGTTGTTGTTTAACTTTTACTTAATATATTGGCAGGATGCCGCATTAACAAATCGCAATAGGAAAGCCCCTATCCCCGGAAAAGCGTGACCATTAATTCCAAACTCGCCAAGTTAGCAATATCAGCGTTTAGTTGTTGTACACTTCTCCTCTCATCTGCAAAAGGCACAGCTTATCATCATCCCCTGAAGGTGAGTGGGGCTCATGATAATCTGTGCCTTTTGCTGACCTTATTTTCATCTGATCTTACTAAGGAATTCATCGAGGACAACTTGATGACTTGATAGTGGTACACACCGCAATTTCAACCCCTTCACTGCCGAGAAAAAAAGTGAACGAGATCCAACTGCAAGAGGCATAGATCCTCATGAGCCCCCGCGACTGCGGGGGCTCATGAGGATCTATGCCTCTTGTTGCATGAACCAAGGTTTCAGAAACAAAAATGTAGGTTAAGGTACGTACAGTGGCAGGGAAAGGGTTAATAGCCACAGGAAAAAACAACAACAACAAAACACAAAAAAAAAAACACTAGACAAAGGGACGTAATATCGTACCCGTATCGTTATCATGATCTTTTGTGTCCAGTCTGCAACTGGCCTCTTTCACTGCTCAAGTCAGTCGAACGATGAAAGCGGACACCACCGCGAAGAGAAACGTTTAGGGCTTAATGTCTTTTGCCACCAGGAATGTGATTTCAAAGACAGGGCAGAGAATAGGGCCTGGTCAAATTTCGACCTCAACGCAGTTCGAGCTCACAGCTTTACGATTGGGAGTCCGTCGCTCTGCCAACCACTGAGACTGTGGTCAGTGAAAGGTGAGGCCACGCTGTTTCGGCGCCGGTATTTTGATTAGCACAGTATTGTGTTTACATTGCAAATCTCCACATTGGTTTGGTATCGACGGCATAATTACATATAATCGACTGCGCTTAATAGCACGCACTCATTACTGAACAAGGCCACCCATTCGCTCTCCTCCCCCCCCCCCCCCCCCCATCCTACCCGCCCCACCCCTCCCCACCCCCCCCCCCCCCAACAAACGCACAAAAAAACACCAAAACGAATAAAATAAAATAAAATAAAATAATGTGCACGGCATGAAATACATATTTATATGAAATAAATATGCATACGCAAACATACCAGCAAAACAATTATATAAATAATATGACAAAGTTGACATATGAAGACAAGTAAAGACATTTTTTAATGTTTTTATCATACTTCCGTAAATTAAATATGTAAGAAAAAATACGGACATGACAAACAACAACAGCAAAAAGCAGAACGACAAAAATGCATTAAAACGAAATAAAATAAAATAAAAATAAAAATTAAATAAAGTAAAATACAATAAAGTAATAAAAAATGGCCTACAAATTTTTTTTAGACAACTTATACAAGCGAACTGTTTATGAAACTCATTTTAGAACATGTTTTTACCAGACAAACAAATACAGTATAACATATCGAAGGAAACTAAGAAGAGAGTTTGAAAACGCTTTTAGTACAGGAGACACCGAAGAAGACACAATGTTTCGGATCTGAGATTCTTCCTCTGGTGATATGGAAACAATTGTTTCCATATCACGAGAGGAAGGATCTCAGATACAAAACGTTGTACCTTCCCCCCCCCCCCCCCCCCTGTACTAATAGGGCTCTCAAATTCTGTTTTTAGCTTTCTTTTCAAATGAAATCCTTTCGTCAATGTTTTTACTTCAATATATCGGTTTGTAGTCACACTGAGCGAGCGAGCGAGTGAGCGAGAGAGAGAGAGAAACAGAGAGAGAGAGAGAGAGAGAGAGAGAGAGAGAGAGAGAGAGAGAGAGAGAGAGAGAGAGAGAGAGAGAGAGAGAGAGAGAGCACCTTGTACAGACACATACACAGCAGTAAGACACACTTCACCCCGTCCCTGTACTTGAACAGCTTCCCTGTATCTGCATGAAGCACAGACAGACGTTCGGCTGCAGGGACTCATAATCTAACGCCGCTTGCAGTCAAATATCAGCCTCATGAGCATCCCCATCCCAACGTAGTGATCACGGTTTAAGAATACGACTGAGCTGTCAAGATGCAGCCGCAGCGTTCCTCGGACTCATTCATCAAGAAACCGAGATGCATGTTTTGATTCTGAAGGGAACAAGAATCGAAAAAAAAAAAAAAAATGCCGTTTGTAGACGTAGATAAAGAAAAGCTCCTGAAACTGAGAATGTACATTTGTGCTAGCAAGAGGCGTAGATTCTCATGAACCCCTGCATCTGCAGGGGCTCATGAGAATCTACGCCTCTTGCAGACAAAAGGTTAGAGCCGCCGAAAGGTTGTATCCCGACTAGGGTTTTGGGGGGTCCTTACAGATCAGTCACTGCTAAGTCTATAAAACCTCGTCTTCCCAGCTACAGGAGGCACAGAATCACATGAGCTCTTGCAGCTATAGGGGTCCATGAGAATCTATGCCAACTGCTAGCAGAAATGGTCTTCGTCGATGTCCACAGAGTGAGGATGTTCTAAGGTTTGAGTGCGTCAGAAAACGCCCGTGGGCAACAGGCAGACACACCGGTGCGGATCCAAACGCTCTCGTTAGAGGGGCCTGGTCTATCCGAGATAGGGTTTATAGTTCGCAATGTCTGCTTCATAAATGTTCTTAGGACGACTTGCGGTAATACTGGGCGAAAGAGTTCACTACACTGAAGAAGTCGGAATGTCGTGACTTGAAATTAAAGACTTACATTTTCTCAGGACAACAGGCAAATTTTGAAAATAAGGTTTAACCCCTTCACTGCCGAGAAAAAAAGTAAACACGATCCAACTGCAAGAGACATAGATCCTCATGAGCCCCCGCAACTGCAGGGGCTCATAAGGATCTATGCCTGTTGCTGAGACCATAATATTGTACCTGTGTTTCTTGGACGGTGTTGGCTTTTGGTCGTTGAATGAACCACGATTTCAGAAACAAAAATGAACACACTGTGTACTTGCTTACTTGTATTGCGTCTTATTGTATGTTTGTGTCACCCTCGCTTAGTCGTATATATTTGTGCATGTAAAGCGCTTTGAGCCTACTCTGTGGGGATCCTGCGCTACATAAGAAACGTTTATTACTATTACTATTACCTACGGTGGCAGAGATGTGATTATTGTCAGTCTTAACTCATTCGAGACGTGTCTTATCCGGATACGCGGCAAATTGCCGCGTATCCGGATGCGGCACGCCTCGAATGAGTTAGCATGGCTCCAGGTTCCAAGATGCCAGACTTCCCCCCCCCCCCACCTCTGCCACTCTTCTCGGCCCATAGAGGCTATCCACCCCTCCACCGCCCCCCTCTTCCACCACCTCCCCCCTCCCCCCAACACCTCAAGTCCACACACAAGATCCGCAGATGTCTTGCAGGAAAAGAGGGGAGAGATGTAACAGGAAGAAAGCACGGTGTGGTCGAAAGGAAATAACCGACAACCCAGGCAGGGCATAATGCCATGCAACATTTGGTAACAACTGTCACGGACCCCCGCTCTTTTCGGTCGAAAATGTAACAATTCACAAAGGTTAAAAAAAAAAAAAAGAAAGAAACGCTTACCCGGGTAGCAAAACGTCTTCGGGCCCACGACGGCCGCAGTGGGCCCGCGAACGGCCTTGCGCGGACCCACTGCGGCCGTCGTGGGCCCGAGGGCTATTGCGTACTGGGTGGAAGCGTAAGCACACCACCAAAGAATGATCGAAACTCGCCCAAATAGGACAAATATAAACACTATTTGTAAACTGTGTTGTACTTGTCTTTTTTTAAGCGGGTTTCTTGTTTTGGTGGCTAATTTCTTCGCATTTTTTTTTATTTTTTTTTTACAATTGGCAGCCATTTTTTTTTTGTCTGGATGAAAACAATTCTTCTAAAAAAAAAAAATGCTGACAGTTCGTGTATGGGTCTAGTGTATGCTATCTTCAAAGCAGTGTGAGCCATTTAATTCTTTTGGGTGTTGGTAGCGGTTTTAAACGGCGTTGAAAATTTAATAATAAATAAATAAATAAATCCAACACAGGGAAACCTGGTACAACACAGCTGTGTTTTACTTGTCACAACTGTGTTGAACGTGTCTTTCTACTGAAGCGTGTTTCCTTGTTTGATGGGATATTATTTCCATTTTACATGTTTCGCAACTGTCACACAATTGTGCTGCACTTTCCCTTTCTAAGCGTGCTTCTTTATTTGTTGGGGATTTTCTTCGCATTTTCACGTTTAACAGTCACATTTTCGATCTGGATTTCGTACAAATCCGCCTGCGTAAAGCGTGCTGCGTCATGCATACAAACAATATCATGTTCTTAACCCACTCAGCCTTGGCGCACTGCAGCAGGAGATGGGTCGACCATGATAATTCAAGGATAGTAGTGCCAGATTAGCTTGGCGCCTGCCGGCGCCAAGCTAATCTGGCACTACCCTTGAATTATCATGGTCGATCCATCTCCTGCAACTGGTACATAGTCGTTAGATGACGCCTCCAAAATGTGGGAAATACGGCCGTCAGGCTGAACGAGTTACAGTACCATTACGCATAAATTTGAACTCACATTTCAGCACCATTTGTGTTTCTTATGCCTTGTCGACACACCTAATGCACTTTAACATCAGTTGGGACACGCAGCAAAAGTACACACATAATCGCACTTATTTTTTCTGCCGAGCCGTTAGCGTTTCAATCTATTTTTAGCTGTTTCTCGTACTAAAAGCGTTGTTTTGATAAAACGGAGTAGAGACATTGTTAAATTACTTGATATCAAAACGATGTGTGCTGAACTGGATTGTCCTGTGTCTAAATGAACCATAGCTAGACATGTGAGTAGCGTTTCGTAACCATCTGTTACAGAAGTGTATCTTTGAACAGTTACGGCGGTAGTGGGCCTTTAATGCTGATATGATATTCGTCACGGAGGTGTATTATGCGGGCCATCTTACACTAACCCCTTCGCCGCCACAGTACGTACATTTTTGTTTCTGAAATCTTGGTTCATTCAAAGACCGAAATCAAACGCCGTCAAAGAAACATGGATACAAATTGGCCTTAGCGGCAAGAGGCATAGATCATCAGGAGTCGCCGCAGTCGCTGGGGCTTGAGGATCTATGTCTCTTGAAGTTGGATCGTGTTGACTTTTTTTCCTTCTCTGCAATGAAGGGGCTAAACAGCCGTTCGCCTCCATCTTTTTGAGATACGCAAAAAGTAATCTGCGCCAAGCAGAGGTATACATCCTCATGAACCACGGGAGCAAGCATAGGCTGATGAGATCTATTCCTCTTGCAGTCGATTGGAGTTCGCTTAAGGACTAAATGGGTAACGAAGATCAAACAAAGACTAACGTGCTATGATCATTTACAAAGTGCTGGTACGTGCATTTGGACCTTACGGTCTAGAGCCGAGGATCTGTACTGGACTGTAATATTTGACCTTACGGCTCCAGACCCGTATGGCCCAAAACCACAGACCAGAAGGTGCAGGTGTAGACTACAGAACAGCATATGTGACACGGATTTTTTAAAATTATTTATTTTTTATTTTTTTCAGTGTAACCCATAACATTCTCAGACTGATTTTCTTTAATTTGCTTATTTTCCTATGCAAGATAAATAACAGATTAGGAGATAGATCAACCAGTTTAGTTCAAGGGTGGTGTCAGAATAGCTTGGCGCATGAGGCGCCAAGCAATTCTGGCACCACCCTTGAACTATCATAGTTAAATTAATTTCGAAGTAGGCAGTAGCTTATCAGGATGAAAAAGGTTAACGGACACTTTATATCAAATGAACCCCTTCACTGCCGAGAAAATGTGACCACGATCCAACTGCAAGAGATATAGATCCTCATGGGTCCCCGCGACAGCGGGGCTCATGAGGATCTATGCCTCGTGCTGAGACCAATTTGTATCCACTTTTCTTGGACAGTTGCGGCTTTTGGGTCGCTGAACGAACACATATTTCAGAAGCAAAATAGCGTTCAGTCGCATAGCCTTGTGTGATCTGAGCAATCGATAGCTGAATGATCCGACTTCTTAGCTGGCAATTAATTTAATCGAGCTCAAATAAACAAATATGCTCCCCAGCTGGCTTTTTATGAAATGGTACCTTTAATTATCAAATACAGTTTCAATGGACCATGACTGCGTCAAGTTACTCTGGATTTATTTGCAGTAACTTTATTGCTTTACCCATTCCCTGCCAACGGTCGTGTATTTCGTTCGTTTCGGGAAAAAACAAAAACAAAAAACTGTGTTCACTGAAGGACCAAAAGCTACAAACGTCCAAAGAACATGGACACAAAGTGGTCTCGGCAAGAGGCACAGATCCGCATGAGCCGCCGCGGTCGCGGGGTCTCATGGGCATCTATACCTCTTGAAGTTAGATCGCGTCCACTTTTTCTCGGCAGTCAAGGGGTTAACTCAAATACTGATATACGGCTAGCTTATCGGTTCCATGGCGAGATTTGGTCGCTAAAATCTGCCGCCACAACCGGTTATTACACTCCCCCCCCCCCCCCTCTCTCTCTCTCTCTCTGCCGAGACTAAAAATAGCCACCGCACTACTGCAAGAGGTATAGATCCTCATGAGCCCCCGCAATTGTGGGCGCTCATGAGGATCTATACCTCTTGCCGACACCACTGCGTATCCATTGTTCCTGGGAAGGCTGGATCTAGATCTTTTACCTGATGAGTCAAACTTAGTACTTCGCAGGTACCGTAATAATTATTTCCTTACCCCATGTATTTTATAAGATGGTTTATTATTGTGTGTGTGTGTGTGTGTGTGTGTGTGTGTGTGTGTGTGTGTGTGTGTGTGTGTGTGCTCGCGTTTGTTTGTGTGTGTGGGTGCATGTGTGAGCGGCGCGCGCGCGTGCGTGCGCCGGTGTGTGCATGTGTGTGTGATGAGTGTTATTATTTTTTCTGTATCTAATGATGCTATTGGGTTTTGTATGTAAATATATTTTTTATAGTTTTCCCTTTTTTATGCTGCAGATGTTAGCAACGGCAAGTTTGTAAAATGACGATTTGTTTTCTGTCAAAACTTTTTACCGTTGGTTGAAAAATAAAGTTTCATCATCGTCATCTTTCGCGTTGAATTTTGCATAGATTTCAGACGTATAATGTACGATCACTGGCAGCGAATAATTATTACAGTACCTGTGAAGTACTAATGTTGTCTTGCCTCCACTAAGACTTTTCTACCCGACTTTTCACAATGCGTGTGAGTAGGAACACACAACACTAGAGATTTTGTACTGCCCTTTGCACGGGGCACAACGGGGAAGCTTTCCTACGTACTAAGGAGAAAAAAAGAGCACAAAAGTCTTTTGCTTTACGACATTAACCCATTCAGCCCTGACGCACTACAGCAGGAGATGGGTCGACCATGATAATTCAAGGGCAGTGCCAGATTAGCTTGGCGCCTGTCGGCGCCAAGCTAATCTGGCGCTGCCCTTGAATTATCATGGTCGATCCCTCTCCTGCAACAGGTGCATAGTCGTCAGATGACGCCTCCAAAGTTTGGGAAATACGTGCGTCGGGCTGAATGAGTTAAAACTTCATAATTTAAAGGTAGTCTCTTTGTTCAGCATAACTGTAAAACACACTTATGAAAATTTATGAAGAAGAGATTCCACACATTTTAGCCCTTCAGTTTGCTTGGAGCAGGTCCTTTAACAAATTAAATGATTTTAAAAGTGACAACTATCATGGCAAAATAAAATGTAAACATGTACTGTTTACTTTACTGTTTTGTAAGTACAATTAATTATTTTCGATTTGAATTTAAATGTTGAGATACAAAATTAAAGACAGACAGAAAGTAAGCGTACAAGCAAGTAAGCAAGCAACTAACTAACTAACAGACTAACTAACTGACTGACTGTCTAACTAACTAATTAACTAACTAACTAACTAACTAATCGTTTTGCATATTTTTTTGTATCTCTGACAAAACAATCGGAAAAATAAAGTACATTTTCCCGCACTAAAACAGTCTGATTTCGAGGAGTGTCTCCATAAAAAAAATCCGCACCAGACCAAAATGGTGACTGCCAAGCTAGCTTGTTAAATGCAGACAAAAACAGAACAGAGAAAAGAAACACGCTTAGAAAATACAGTTACAACACACTGTCTATTCTAAGCGTGTTTCCTTCTCCGTTGGGTTGTTCTCAAAAGAGCTCACCGTACTATTCCAGCCATTGATTGTTTAACCTTGGCAATCGAGAAGATACATATGTCGGGCTGTTCACTGGAAAAGTACGAACCCAGCATGCAAAAGTCATAGGGCCGACTGTCGGTCTTAGCTAGACGGCCGTGCGCAGTCCAGCTAGACCGACGTCGGCCCGAGGACTGTGCATACCGAGACCGGAAGCTACGTGTACAGTCATGTATCACGAGCCGTGGGGTAATTTCAGGATCGAACAATCAATGGTTCTCTGGAGGACAGGGTTACCAGATTTGCCTGAAACGCTCTCTCTCTCTCTCTCTCTCTCTCTCTCTCTCTCTCTCTCTCCACACACACACACACACTCCACACAGAGAGAGAGAGAGAGAGAGAGAGAGAGAGAGAGAGAGAGAGAAGAGAGAGAGAGAGAGAGAGAGAGAGAGAGAGAGAGAGAGAGAGAGAGAGAGAGAGAGAGAGAGAGAGAGAGAGCCAGTTAGACGACCCAATAAATCGTAAATAATGTGAAAAGATGGATGAGATCGTTAACACATTCTGCTCCAGGACCGAAATCCGCAAATTTTGAAGTTGCCCCCTGAAGACTGTATTACACTTCTGGAAACAGTTGGAGCGTGAGAGTTAAAGGGTAGTGCCAGAAAGCTATTCTGGCACAACCTTTGAACTATCACGCTCTGTCCATGTCTTGCCGTGGCGTGTCGGAGTTGAATGAGTTAATACTAAATGGTGGATGGATGGATGGATGGATGGATAGATGGATGGACGGACGGACGTACAAAATGGATGGATGGATGGATGATGGGTTGATAGGTGGATGGGCGAACGGACGGACAGACGGATGAATGAATGATGAATGACGGGAAAATAGGCAAATCTGTACACGAACGGCCAAGCAACACAACAAAATAAATCAGTGAATAAAATAAACAAGATGGGATGAACCATAAACCGCAAAGTCTTTCTGTATTAGAGCCATAATTCACAAATCCCTTTTATAGGCGAGCTGCACTCGCTGTCAAGGGTCTACCTGTTGTCTTTGACCTGATTCTGATTTTGAAATAATTTTGAAAAAGCCTCGCAATTTTGCCAATGCAACAGTGAGGTATGTCTGTGTGATGAAATTTCGGCTTGTAGCCACCTTCACTGTCTCATTTTTCTCTCCAGAAGTCGAGGTTTTTTACTTTTTACAATGTTCTTTCATAAATTATTTTTTACTGAAGAAGTTCGAAAGATATAAAGCTGGCTAACTAACTCGTCCAATGTCTTTCTCCAATCCGGCTATGTCCAAAACTGCAAGTAAATATACTGAAAATAACGGACTCTAATGTGGGTCAACCAACTTCATAAACGGTCATTAACTTTTTAATAAAAATGCTCGGAGGGGCTTCTAAGCACCCTATGAATGAAACAATTCCCATACTTTCAAGCTTTTACGTAAGCAAACTTTGGAGATTTTTTGTTTACACACACACACACACACACACACACCACACACACACACACACACACACACACACACACACACACACACACACACACACACACACACACGGCGCTTCGCGCCAATAGTACGTTCTACAGCGAGTTTTGCGTAACTAGACATGATGTAATCTTTATCTTGTTACTTCACTCTCAGAGTTTTACTCTAGCCAAACTATGATGTCGTGTGTGCGTTCTATTGAAATCGCTCCACCGCGTCCCACCCTAAAAAAGTCTTCCATAATAAAAGAGACTTAAAAAGGTGCAACACGGGAATAAACACAGAAAATAGAAACCCTGAGGTAAGCAGACAAACAAAGATATAAAAACCTTAAATAGGACCAGAAATGCCTCTGTGCTCTTGTACTCATCACAACTTACAAAACACGACCTACTTCTGTATCAATGCGGCGCAGAATCTGCAGCCTAGCTCTGCATCAATACCCAAAGCCTCGCTATTCTATTGGGCTGTGAAACTAAGTCCAGAAAATGGACGGCAGGAAACCGGATCCAGATCGGCAAACGAGGTAATTTGAATAGAGGAGTAACGTCTTCCCGTGTGCCCCGCTCAAGTTTCGATGCTAAAATAATGAAACTAGGTTCCCTAATCCTGGGCTGGGGGCTATTTATGTGGTCGACACACGGGAAGCAGAAGGGAAGCGAAGCCATGCATCGAATGCCCGATATAACTGTGACTTCCTCGGCATGAAAAAGATGGATTCATTTTAGGAAATAGATTCAGAAAAATGCATAGATCTTCATGAGCCCCCGCATTCTACGGGAGCTCATGAAGATCATGCCGCTCTTGCGCTGTCGGTTCAGTGTAGAATAGAGTCCGGTTCCATTTCGCCTTCATCATGTAATGACTCCCTTGGCTTCAACAACACAGACGATAATAATGGCCAGCAAGAAGTACTAATTGTCACGAGTCTATGTACTTTGCGGGAACTCACATCGATGTATGTCTCTTGCGGTTCTCAATACACAAAGAGAAGTTCTTTTACAATTACGACACTCAGCCGTCTCGATCAACCTCAGCATCACGAGAATGGCGGCCAGCCAGAGGGAAACATTGCCATGAGTCACTGAAGCTTGTTGGGGAGCATGAGGATCTATGCTTCTTGCAGGCATGCGGCGGTCGCTTTCGAGAACAAAAAGAACGGCGTTTCTCTTCCTCGGCGGACATTTTTTACCGCCTGGCTGCCATGTTGCCTTTTTTTTCTGCCCCGGTGGAGTAGGGTGAATTAAAAGACAGATCTGAAAGGAGATAAGTCATTGGCTTGGCTATAGTTCTCCTGAGTGGCGGTCCTTTCTTTCATCCGTAAAAGATTTTCACTGGTGTTTCCAGCGTGAGTTACCATAGTGTGGAGCGAACGTACAACGTTTCTGGTCAAGATCATGACCTTGTCAGAATAGGTGTTTTCTTTTCAAACCATCAACCCAACAAACAAAGCGATGTCTAAAGCATTTATAAAGTAAATTAAACTAGAGTCAGTTATTTGGATCTAAACAGTTAGAGTAACCCCTTCACCGCCAATAAACTCAGACCGTGTTTTAGAAACCATGGTGAATTGAACATCAATGGCCCTCAGCCGTCAAAGGAACATAGACTCAAACTGGCTTCAGCAAGAGGCATAGATCCTCATGAGCCCCCGCAATTGCGGGGGCTCATCAGGATCTATGTCTCTTGCTGTTCCTTCGGGTTCATTTTATATCGGCAATGAACTAACTTAAAAAGATCTGGGAACTAAAAATGAAGTGGACACATTTACCGCTGTAGGATAGTCTTCAGGTGTGAATGAGTTGAATCGTTTGAGACGTGCCGGCATACGCATACCGACATACGACGTACGCGGCTATTTGCCGCGTATCCGTACGCGCCACGTCTCGAACGATTCATGCTGCTACCTTAATAACCTCGATGCCGACAATACTAATCAGTAATATTATTTTACACACTCTGTGAGTTTCATTGAAGGCTGCAAGCATAAACAATCATTAAACCCGTCGACTGCCGAGGAGAATTGAATACTGCCCAACTAGAAGATATTTCAGATATTTCTTGACACTGCGCGACTACCAAAATATTCGCGTGCTAGTTATTTTAAAAATCCAGACGAAACGTGTGATTGCCAAGAGTGTTAAATACAAAGAATATAAAGAAGGAAACACGCTGAAAAAGAACAATTACAACACAATTTGTACTCTTTAAAAAAAAAAAAAAAAAAAAAATATATATATATATATATATATATATATATATATATATATATATATATATATATATATATATATATATATATATATATAATTTTTTTTTTTAATTTCGTTACCAATGATAACGAATTTTGCATCTGAATACACCGCACACTGATCGCCATTCGCGGAAAGACTGACTATAAATTAAATGAAACAAAAAATAGACATAAAGATTATATGACTAACAAGCGACATAAATCCTCATGAGCCCCCGCGATTGCGGGGGCTCATGAGGGTTTATTGCTCTTGCAGCTGGGCAGCGTCCTTACTGCCCCGGCAGATAAGGGTTTAATGAATTGTGTCGTAATTGTCCTTCTTGACACATTCTGCTCCAGGACCGAAATCCGCAAATTTTGAAGTTGCCCCCTGAAGACTGTATTACACTTCTGGAAATAGATCGAGCGTGATAGTTCAAGGGTTGTTCCAGAATAGCTTGGCGCCTATTGGCGCCAAGCTATTCTGGCACCACCCTTGAACTATCGCGCTTGATCCATGTCTTGCTGTGGCGTGTCGGAGTTGAATGAGTTAAGCGTGTTTTTGCTTTGATTGTTGGGACTTTCTTTGCGTTTTAGTTTATTTTATTTTGTATTTAGATCAACTAGCTGTATTTAGACCAATTACCTGCATATGTATTGCCAACGTGGTTATCAGACACTCTGTGTATTTGCGTTTTGTTTAATTTTCCATCTAACTCAGCTAAAGTTAACTCTTACAGCCCTGACGCACTACAGCAGGAGATGGGTCGGCGCCAAGCTAATCTGGCACTGCCCGTGAAATGTCATGGTCGATCTATCACCTGCAACTGGTGCATAGTCAATAGATGACGCCTCCAAAATTTGGGAAATACGGCCGTAGGGCTAAATGAGTTCAGCTAACAAATACCCAATAAAGAACTAAACACACTTAAGATAGTTAAGATAGTACATAAAATTTTAATGAATTTTTGTATTGATATAAAAACGTTTTAAATATTTTCCGCAGAAAATGTTTAAACTGGGTCTTTTCTAAGCGTGTTTTCATTTTCTTTTGGGTTATTTCTGTGCAATCTACATGCTTGGCAGTCCGGCAGTTTTTTTTAATTATTATTATTTTTGTTGTTGTTGTAAAGTCAGTCTGGATTTAAAAAAAAAAAAAAAGCTGATCGGGTAACCCTTTGACCGCCGAGAAAAAGTTAAACACCACTCATCTGCCAGAGGTATGGATCCTCATGAGCCCCCGCAGTCGCGGGGGCTCATGAGGATCTATACCTCTTGCCAAAACTATTTTGTATTCATTTTTCGCGGATGGAGATGGATCTTTGACGTTGAACTTACACTGATCTACAACAACAAAAAAACCCGCTGAACTTGTATTGATCTCAAAAATGCAATCTGCGTCCTCTGGCAGTGAAGGGGTTAAGCCTAGGAAACATATGTCCCTAAACTGACTGGTAAAACGAAATCTACTTTGAGCAACTGAGACCCGCTAAAGTGTTTCCGTAGTCATTTGGTACCAAGGTTCCCATCCGTTTAATTTATTTATTTTTTCCCACTGTAAATATGCACCGTTCACTTTTAACTCACTCAAGGAGCCCCCATCAATAGCTGCGGAAGTGACGTATAGCGTTGCCTGCGGCAACGCTATACGGCACTTTCGCAGCTATTGAGACGGATGCCTTGAATGAATTGATACAGTTCAGTTGCGCGACGGATGGAATAAGACCGAAAGTGCCACGTAACGCTGTCAACACAACTACGACTTTAAAAAAAAAAAAATCTGTTAAGATATTTATTTATTTTTTGCTTATTTACTTTTTACTGTATTTATTTACCTATTTAATAACCTATTTATGTAGTTATTTAGTTGTTTACTGACTTGTTTATTAATTTTCCTTTGGTTGATTTGTTTTATTTATTTTCGTTTTGCTTACTTATAATATTTTATTTGCTATTTATTATGTTTATTTATTTCTTGCATCTGTTCACGTGTATCTAGTTATTCACTCTTTTGCTGCTTAATTATTAGATCAAATAAATCATTATTTCAAAATATAATATAACTTCGAGCCCCCCCCCCCCCCCCCCCCACACACACACACACACACTCCAACAAGAACCAAAAAACCAAAAATAAATAAATAAACAAAAAAGAATATTCGGGTCTTCAGTGTCTTCTCACCTGAAAATGCTATTAGCTTCCCACAGCTTAAGCCGGTATACACCGGTGCATTTTTAATGATAACGTGTTGCAAAATTGTGGCACATATTTTTTTTTAAAACTCAGATTTTGTATTAATAATAATAATAATAATAAAGGTAATTTGTATAGCGCCTAATCACCAAGGTGCTCTAGGCGCTTTACAATCACAGTAATGAAACAGTGAAGCAGAATACACAAACAAGCACATACAACAAAATATATACATTAATTTACAAGGGCAAAAACTCACACCACACACTCACACACACACACACACACACACACACACACACACACACACACACACACACACACACACACACACACACACACACATACACACACACGCATGATGAGCCGGCAGACAAAATGGTCTTTACGTATATGCAACAGAGAAAAGGTGTGTTTTAAGCTTGGATTTGAAAATGGAAAGAGATGATGAGTGATGATGAAGCCGGAAGGTCCAAAATTCACACACCAGCACACACATATAACACAAAAACAGAAGAAAAAATATCGCACAAATATACACAACATTAAAAAAAAATATGTACCCACCTTGAACCTGGTGTAAAACCAACTGATGACAGTCGAATCCTTAGCCAAACTAACATGAAAGTCAGCTTACACGCTGTAGTAGTTCACACACTGAACGCTTTGAAAGGCGTGCGCTTGGCTGTTACTTTGCCGCACCAAATTCGCTGGACTTTTTCTTACACAGCACATGGTCCCAGTCGGTCACCGCAGTCCGACCCGTCAAAGACTTGAATACGAACACAAACTAACTACTGAAATCAGCGCCATCGCCAGCAGGGTCAGAAGACGAAGTGCCGTAGAGTTCTATACAGTAGGCACACGCTCTTGCAGCCTAAACTGAAAATACTGGCTGAACATCCACACTCCGCGGAAGGCGACTGCACGAAGTTCAGACAGTTTAAAGCCGTTCAACTCAGTAACGAAGATGACTTAACACTTTCCTACCGTACGTAAGGCGCCGAGCCCGGATTTGACTTAACTGAGTTTGACGTACGGCCATTTACCGTTGCCACCTATTTTATTATTTATTTATTTATTTATTTATTTATTTGTTTATTTATTTTAAGTTTGTTTGAAAATTTGTATTGAAGATTTGCTATGGTCATATTTGGTTGGAAAGAGAAATGTCTGTACACGTTTATGCGTTTTTCTTCCTGCACCTGACTCCAACCGTCCGAGGAACATGGATAGGAAATAGACTCAACAAGATGCATAGATCCTCAGGAGCCCCCGCATTTGCGGGGGTTCATGGAGATTTATGTCTCTTGCGGTTGGATCGCGTTCACTTAGTCGCGGTTACTGTGGTGCGAAACTCAGTTACGTAGGTTTCCACTAATTGGGTGGCGTTTGCATTTTTTGGGCAATGAAGCCCCTAGTCTAAAACAAAACAAAACAAAACAAACAAAACAAAACAACACAACACAACACAACACAACACAACACAACACAACACAACACAACACAACACAACACAACACAACACAAAACAAAACAAAACAAAACGAAAAAAAAACAAAAACAAAACATAAAAACAAACAACAGAAACTGTAACAAAAGTACTCGTCAAAATAGTTTAATTTTATCTAGACCTATCTAAAAACAAAAAAACAAAAAACAAAAAAAAAAACAAACAAACAAACAAACAGGGAACCTGTTCCTCATCAAGACCCTTCCATCTCCGCGATACAGATTCACATGGACCTTTGCAGTCGCAATGGCTCATAAGAATCTCTGCCTCTAGCTGATCAAGGTCGTCTCCAACTGCTTCTCACACACTCAGTGACTGCGGTGAGATGGTCACATAGTAGCCTAGAAAATACTCCCGGCCAAAGAAAAAAAAAAGTTTAGAAAGGCCAAGTTCAGCACAATTTATGAAATTTTCGAGTTCAGACCTTTTCTCAAAATGAAAAAAATACAAGTCACTACTAATCTCTTACTGGCGAGAAGTGTAACATATTGCCTGCTTGGTGGCAGTTTCTAATAAGTTACTCCTCAAACTGAGGGTGTCATGGAGTAACGTCTGTAAATACATGAAACTCGCTTGGTTTGTTTGCTCTGACCTCAACTATTCTAACACGAATATTGGTTGTTTTCCTGCGAGAGTTTGGTCAAAGTATTTACCACAACACTAACACATGGTCTACTTTATACAACGCCACTGTTTTTCCCCAAACGTTTTGCTCTGTTTTCTTTGCTAGACGATTATTATACTGTATTTTCCCATAGAGTACAGCCCTAACATACAATGGCAGTGATTTTTTTTCTACAAGCGTTCCGCCTGTTTTCCGGTGCTAGATGACTATAACATTGTATGTTTCTCTCACACTGGTCGTCTCTGGAAATTGGAAACGTACACTGGTCGTCTAGCAATGATGAGTCGCTGCCACTTCAGCGGCAGCGGATCAAGGAATATGACCAGTGTACGTTTCCAGTGTACGTTTCAGTATGTACATCACGATGCGGCTGGTATCATGGCGCCAATCTATTCTAGCAGCATCATTGAACTGTCACGATCGATCTGCCTTCTGAACAGCAATGCAGTCATGATGATATGAGTTCACACATGCCGAAGGAATCTCGATCGGCCAAGGCTGGTCAGTTCCAAAGCTGCAATCAGGGCTGTGAATCGGAGGGATGTAGGTTAGGAAGAGGGACTATGAAAATGGCGGAATTAGTTGGAAAATGAGGGACGGGGTGGGTGGGTGGGTTGGGGGGGAGGGGTTAGTGGAAGGTGGGGAAATTATGTGGTGGTGCGGTGGGAGGACAGGCTGAGAGGAAAGCCGGTGGGGGATGGGGGGTGGGGGGGGGGGAGGAGATGAGGGAAGATGAGGGAGGAAGGTCGGGGTAGGGGTAGGGGTTGGAGGGGGGAGGGGGGGGGGAGAATGGTGCATTAGCTTCAAGGTAACGATAGGTGCCAAGCTACCTCCCAATGCGCAAAAGGCCATCGGGCCGACGTTGGCCCGATGGCCTTTTGCGCATTGCGCTCGCCGTCGTACATTGAAAGCGTGATGACATTTCCCGCGTGAGAAACACATATGGAGATTCAAGTAAAACAGTATGCCAAAGATCCTCATGAGACCCTGCACATACGTGGGCTCACTAGCATCTATGCCTCTTGCAGACCTGCAGCGTTTGACGAGAGAGTGCACGTATTCCAGAGGGACTGAAACAAGACCTAAGAAAGTCTCACTTCAAAACTATCTGACCTGTTTCATTGGAGATGTGCAGATGTAAATGAAGCCTATATTCGCAAAAGAATGACAGACATCAACAGCCTCCCCTGCATCCTGCTGGGGCGCATGGGGATCTATGCCGATTGCAAATGGAACACCTCCAGACAAATGTAACATGACATTTGCTGCCACCAAGATGTTTTGGCGTCCCCTCGAATACCGAACTCCAGTTATCTCCGTATGAGAAATCTTCACAAACGTAAGTGTACACGCAAGAGACATAAATATTTCAAGCCCATCGCATAATAAGGGCCTTATGAAGGTCTATGCCTCTTGTATATGGGAAATACTCGTATATTTGGCGTCTTCTCAAACATACCCCCATCCATGTGAGAAAATTTCACAGATGTCTTTAGACACACAGGAGGCATAGATCATCATACGCCGGCATAATTCCGTGGGCTTATGAAGGTTTGTGTCTCTTGAAGATAAGGAGTGTTCGCTCAGTAGTGGTTTGGCGTTATTCTAATAAGTTTCCTTGATCAAACCTTCTTCGCCCACTTACGATGTTTGGAAAATACGATTTTAAACCATCCAACTGCATGCCTATGCCACTGTAACGTGCTGGCAACGGTAAACTGTGTGTGTAGGCAGCCTGTGTGTAAACCCCGTGTGAACTGAAACGAGTTTGTTGGACTGTGATGTAAACTGATGCTCCAAAACCAGGCGCGGGAAACCTGTGGCAAAATATCCACAAAAACAAACAAATAGTATATTAATCCTTTGCGTGTCAATAGCAGCTTATGTCGCGAGGATTCCTACAGAAATCATCGCGAGAAAAGCCGCTACCGACACTCAAAAGATTACAAGACAGTTCCCAATGCGCAAAAGGCCATCGTCCGTGCGCGGGCCAACGCCTTTGCGCACTGGGCTGTTCTTATTTGTACACATTGAACGTAGTGTTACGATAACAACTACTATAAACGTCATAGCCAGTTTCTGTGAAAGAGACAATGGTGACTTTTAGTGCCAGAGAAAGGCAAACGACGGTAAGTTCATTTTATAAAAAGCCAGTTTTTCATTGTATTACAGGTAAATAGGTCATCTATTGCATCAAGGCAAATAAGTCCTTTTTTTAAAACCGCGAGACTGATTTCATTATAATACGCGTACAATGAAAATCTCCCTTTTAAAAAATCGACTTTGAAATAAATAAATAAATAAATAAATAATAAAAGGAACTGTTACATAATAAATAGAAGGAATTGCTTATATACTAATTATGAGGAAATAAATAAATGATAAACACATTAAGAAATAAGAAACAGCATATTATACTCGTAAGCCACCCACTGCGACATTAGCATAGGGCAGCAAAACAAATAATGAATAATATAACATAGTTTCGTTTCATTTTTTTAATAAAAAAGTGCTTCCCCTAAAAAGCAACAACAACAACAACAACAACAACAACAACAAAACTCATCGCTTTGAGTCCTACGGTCTAAATTGAATGCTTGTCTGTGAAGACTTCATAGCAGTTCACATCTCATAATGATCACCCGACATGCTTTAGACAGTAACAGATTAGTAGTTCTTTTGGAAGTTTCCTTTATAAATGTTCTAGTATGTCTTACACAATATCAGTGCTACACAAAATGATTACTCTGATAAAGGTTTAACTCCGTCAATAAAGGTTTAACCCTTTCACTGCCGAGAAAAGGTGAAAAACCACCCAACCAACCGCGAGAGGCAGATCCTTTTGAGCCCCCAGATCTCAGAAGCAAGATGAACGTCCGCTGGCAGGGAAGGGGTTAATAATTCGCGACATCTTCCGTTTATTATTGATATTCTTGCTGTACAAAAATGATAACTTACAAGTTTGAAAGTCAAAAAATGAAAGTCTTGTCCGCTTTTAAGTTGTTGGGTTTTTTTTTTTGTACGCCATCAGAGGCCGACTTCCCCGGATACTTATCATGGGCAGCGGCACAGCTCTGTTACGTGTGACTGACGACATTAACTCACTCAGCCCTGACGCACTACAGCAGGAGATGGGTCGACCACGATAATTCAAGGGTAGTGCCAGATTAGCTTGGCGCCTACGGCGCCAAGCTAATCTGGCACTACCCTTGAATTATCATGGTCGACCCATCTCCTGCAACAGGTGCTTAGTCGTCAGATGACGCCTCCAAAATTTGGGAAATACGTGCGTAGGGCTGAATGAGTTAATCGAGAAAAGAGTGGAACATTCTAAGCAGAGGCAAGACAACATTGAGAACACGTTGTATCGGCGATTTTCAGCAATAAAATCCTGCCACGGAGCAGATCACATTCATTCATTGGAGACGCGCCGTATACGGATACGCGGCGATTCGCCGCGTATCCATCCATATACGGCACGTCTCCAATGAGTTAACCGCCGTCTGAGCGTCAGTCGGTAGTGCTTTTTGTCGCGACGATTCCTGAGGGAATCATCTCTACAGGAAGTGCTACCGACACCCAAACGCGGGATAATCGGTTGTTGCGGAGACTCTTTTCTGGCACCACCATTGAACTACATTTGTAAATAACAAAAAATATTTTCAACAAGACCGGCCTTTTGAGTGTAGCTTCTGATGCGCATGATTCAAACGTGACAAGGGCCAATCTCTTCGACATTTGCGCGCAAAACACATATACTGACTAGCGAAAGAATGCGACAGTTTCGGAAGGATCTGGAACACTTTATATATATAGGGCTTTATAGATCCACAAGTCACTGACATACACAAGCGAAACAATCAACCAAAATAGCAGAAACTTCAGTTCACTCTACGAGCTGAGAACCGCTAAGGTCTACAGGCCCAAATTCTGCGGAACCTCACACACGACTGAGCTGCAACAAAACCTCACGTACAATCTCAAACCAAAGTTCACAGTGTCGCGGCCGGGCAGTGTTTAGCCAAATGTCAGAGCCACAAACTGCGCACATTACCATCACACGAGAAACAGCGAGAATTTAGTACCAGGGACACGTCTTGAAATACGAAGATGGTGTTTTTCCCTCGTGGATTATTTTCCGATTAACTTCACGCCATTTAGACGACTTCAGTTTCAAAACTGACAACTGCCAAGACGTTCAGTCCATTAGTTCAGACATTCCAAGGGCAAGAGGCTTAGATTTTCATCAGCCCCTGCTGGCGCAGGGGCTGATGAAAATCCAAGCCTCTTGCATACTGAGATTGGCTCCATCTGTTTCTTAATTGAAGGTGGTATTTGGAGTTAAGTGTACAACTGATGGGAGGTAGGAGGTCTGGCAAAACGCGGGGACAAGGGACTATGGGGGAGGGTGTGTGTGTGTGTGTGTGTGTGTGTGTGTGTGTGTGTGTGTGTATGTGTGTGTGTATGCATATGTTTATGTGTGTGTATGTATGTTTGTGTGAGTATGTATTTGTGTGTGTGTGTGTGTGTGTGTGTGTGTGTGTGTGTGTGTGTGTGTGTGTGTGTGTGTGTGTGTGTGTGTGTGTGTGTGGCTTGTGTTGGGATGGTGGGATGGGAAAGGGGTGGGGGTGAGAGTGGTTGGATTGGGGTGGGGGGGGGGGGTAGAACAAAGCGTCAGGGAGGCGCAGGCTGTAAGGTGAAGTGGGGATGTAGCTTTTAACCCTTTGGCTGTCGATAGCGCTTTTAGTCGCGGTGATTCCTTTAAGAACAGCCAAATGGTTAATGACAAAGGGTCATTCTAGTCCACAGATCTTTAGCCCCCCCCCCTCCCATCCCCACCCCTACCCCACCCCCCTAGGCAACGAAACGAGTTTATCTGTATCAACACAAAAAAAAGTCGGAAAACTCTTCTTCGATGATTTGTTTCTTTCATTTCTTTCCTTGAGCAAACTTTTGAACTTTAGTTTTGAACCACATAGCTCCCAGCCTGAAAGGAGCAACATTGGTATCAGTTTCAGCCAACTTAATAAAATTTCAAATACAAAACGATTTCCAAATACCGTCAGTAGCTCGCTTGAGCTTGCCCTTAGCACCACGTGAATCTTCTGTGTTTACGTACAGTGTGTGAGTGAATGCGTGTGATTCACGTGAGCGTGCTTGTTGGGTTCAGTTCGCGGCTACATTCTGCGCATTGAGTTATATTATAAATATGAGAAATGCGCCATATAAATGCTATGCATTATTAACATTCACGTGAGCTCTGATGTGTGATTTTGGACCTTACGGACTAGAGTCAAACCACAACAAAATTAAAAAGTTTTTTATCTCTGATTTTGAAGATTTTGGCCCTGAGCTGGAGCGGGGAAGAAAAAAAAAAAAGAAGCAACATTCACATTTATACATTGTTGTGCTGTGTTGCTTTTAGCAACATAATCCGCCCGTGGCACTGCTGACGACCGGGACCTGAAAATGAAGCTTCACGCAGATTTATTGCGTCAGTTATGGTCAGACACTGCTATTTCAAGCGTCGTTAATTAATACTTAATCCCTTCTTTGGAAGCGGCCGCGGCTAACAATGTCGGTCTGAAACTACACAGACTGCGCGCCAACAACCCGCCCTAAAAGCGCAGCATGGATGTAAGTAAGGCCGTTCACGAAGAGGCAGTGTTCCTCATTAGTCCCCCGCACTTGCGGGGGCCTCATGAGGATCACGGCTGCCTCTTGTGTTCTGCCGGTTTTCTGTGACCCGGAAGCTATTAGGCCGGGAGGAAAAAGTACAGTCGGACTGAACAAGCGCCATGCTGGTACGATCTCAGGATTTGGCTGGCTGGAAGTGGAACCAGAACGGACATTGTACAGTAGTGCAGGCCATGCATTGGCCGTATACAGCGTGCTGGTCTGTGATTTTGGTGTGTGTCCTGGTGTGTTTTGTACGGCTCCGCCTACTGTGTTTTGTTAAGTTTTGTAATGTTGTTTTCTTGACCCGAATCATAATGTCCTCGGCTCACGGGGATCGTAATTACATCTGCAGGTTATCGGCACAATATCAAGCCGGTAAAATGTTGCTCAGTATGATATACTATACTATACTATACTATACTATACTATACTATACTATACTATACTATACTATACTATACTATACTATACTATACTATACTATACTATACTATACTATACTATACTATACTATACATACTATACTCCACGTATCGCAGTTTGAATTCTTGTTCTCTTAGTCTTTTAATGTGCAAAATTTGTTGTACATTCTTGAAGTTTGAACATTTAAATTTGGTTCAGCCAGATGTTCCATGTTTTGTTCCTCCGAAATTATTTTTAGTGAGGCACATTTGCTCACGAACTCCGGCAGAGGCATGTTTTATTTTCCCATTTAAACATCTGTCTGCATGTATTCATTTTTACAGGGCACATTATACCTGCAATATGCGTCGCTCTCAGGTAATTTACAAGCTCTGTGTCGGGGGTAATTTATTCACGAGGCATAATACATCATTATGTACAATGACAATAGATTATTTCTCCATACATTTTTTTTTCATAACTCTGTAGACGGTTTTACTTGATGTACTCATGACCATTTAACTCATTGTGCCCGATGAACGAAATACCCACATTTTGGAGTTATCACCTAAGGACTGCATTACAAATCAGGAGACAGATCGACCATGATAGTTCAAGGGCGTTGGCAGAATAGCTTGGCGCCTTTAGGCGCCAAGCTATTCTGCCACCACCCTCGAACTATCATGGTCGAGCCGTATTTTGCTGTGGTGTGTCGCGGGCAGAATGAGTTAAACAAATAATTCATTAGGATACCACGAAATTGGCGGTTTCCTACCAAATGTGTGTGTGTGTGTGTGTGTGAGAGAGAGAGAGAGAGAGAGAGAGAGAGAGAGAGAGAGAGAGAGAGAGAGAGAGAGAGAGAGAGAGAGAGAGAGAGAGAGAGAGAGAGAGAGAGAGAGAGAGAGAGAGAGAGAGAGAGAGAGAGAGAGAGAGAGAGAGAGAGAGAGAATGACAATGACAATGATTCGGCTTTATTTCACAACGGTAAAAGTTTTGGTAAAAGTTTTCGAACTCGCCTTTGCTGATCTAATCTACATAAAATGCACATGGTACGAAAAACTCTTTAAAATATGGACCCCGAAAAAAAGAAAGAAAGGAAAGCACAAATAAGAATAACACACACATACACACACACACACACACACACACACACACACACACACACACACACAATCACACACACATACACACACACACACACACACACACACACACACACACACACACTGGCACACGCACGCACACACACACATACACACACACGCACACACACTCACACCGTCAAAAACACATACGCGCTCGCGCCATGCAAGAGACAGACCGATAGAGAGACTGACAGGGAGAGAGAGAGAGAGAGGGAGAGAGTCCTCATTGAATTTGTCAGCTTCGGGTTTGTGCTTTCCAGTTTGCGATAATCCGCGTGTGAGAATAGAACTGCGAGCTACCCTTCGCCAACTCGAGACATAAATTCTCGTGAGCCCATGCGAAAGCAGGGTATCCTGTGAACGCATGCCTCTTGCACATGCAAAAGAGGCGGGTGACCAACTGAGAGCCCTTTAACCCTTTGGCTTGTTGGTAGCGCTTTTGGTCGAGGTGATTCATGCAGGAATCACCCTCGACCAAAAGTGCTACCGACAGCCAAAGGCTCCAGAATAAAATAAATTCAACAGTGAAAAGAGAGTGGACGAGAAGAAAGACGGAACGGTACACCCTCGACACTCCTTGACAGTGACCGCAACACCGCAAGTTTGTCTAGTAGCCACTGGTCCCGTGTTAACACATTCTACCCCAGGACCGAAATCCCCCAATTTTGAAGTTGCCATCAGAAGGAATGTATTACAACTCTAGAGACACCACCCTTGAACTATCAGGCTCGATCCATGTCTTGCTGTGGTGTGTCGGAGCTGAATGAGTTAAGGCGCTGCGTCAGTTTGAAACGTTGTCTCTGAAACCATACGGACTGGCCTCCACAGTCAGTGTCAACTCATCTTGGACATACACGAGAGGCAGCAAGTGGCATAGATCCTCTTAAGCCCCCACTTTCGCAGGGGCTCAAGAGGATCTATGACTCTTGCAGGTTCGCGTTGTTGAACGTAGTGACTGACCGCAAGTGTGTCCGGAGCACTGCGTTTAGTGTCACGTGGTTCTTTGATGTGGCATATCTGTGCAAGGAAGACGTCTGGTCATGTCATGTATTTTTGTGGACATTCAATGTTTAAAGCGACAGTCTGAGTAAGAGGGGGAGGAGAGGTGTGGGGGTGGGGGTTCTCCCTCCTTCAGTCCCACCCTTCCCCATGACTTAACCCGCGCAACTACAGTAAATGGCGGGTCTACAATGATAATTCACGGGTACTGCCAGATTAGCTTGGCGCCTGATGGCGCCAAACTAACCTGGCACTACTCTTGAATTATCAGAGTCGATCCATCTCCTGCAACTGGCATTTAGTCATTAGGTGACACCTACAGACTTTGGAAATTCGGCCTTGGGGTTAAATGGGTTAAACTGATGGTTTAGCCCATTACTCCCTTGTCGGATGTTTTTACTCTTCTTTTCTATAATCGTGGACAATTTTGACGGTGTTATTTAGGTTGCAAGGTACATCAGTCGAGGTGGTTATTTTGTCCCTAACTCAGTCAGATATGATGATGATGATGGTGATGGTTACGCCCATTAACACAGCAC
>BTPG01000004.1:16474630-16479630 GCA_036245525.1 Semisulcospira habei
AATAACTACCCTCCTATCTCACTTTTGTCGGCCCTGTCAAAGCCCCTTGAAAACACATACAAAAACACGCCCTCGAATTTTCTAGAAAAGGTCAATTTAATAAATATTCATCAGTCCGGCTTTAGACCGAAACACTCATGTCAGTCAGCACTGACACACATTGTAGACAGCTGGCTGGAATCAATAAATAAAAACCTGATGTCTGGAGCTGTTTTCTTAGACCTACAAAAAGCATTTGATCTTGTCGAACATGACATTCCCTTAAAGAAGCTAGCAGCATACCATATAAGTGAAACCGCCATAGCATTCTTTAGATCATACCTAAATGACAGAAAACAAAAGGTATATACCCATGGAAAATACCCTAAACAAGGACAAGTTAATTACGGTGTCCCCCAGGGGTCGATCTTGGGACCTCTTCTATTTATAAATAATATTCATTAATGATTTGCCTTTGCATATTACTAATACTGATGTCAACTGCAACCTGTTTGCAGACGATACGAGCCTCCATGTTTCGGTTAAAAAAAAAAAAAAAAAAAAAAAAAAAAAAAAAAAAAAAAAAAAAAAAAAAAAAAAAAAAAAACCACCTGACATTAACCTTAGCTTGCAAAGTAGCCTCAGCGAGGTTTCCGACTGGTGTAGAGTGAATAATATGGTTCTTCATCCAGGAAAAACAAAGAGTATTTTAATCACTACAGGACAAAAACCCCAACGCCGACCACAGCCGTTACATTTACAACTGAACGCTAAACCCACAGAACAAGTCACTGAGCGTAAATTCTTGGGAATACACGTTAACGAACAACTATGTTGGGAGACGCACATACATACACTCTGTAAAACCATATATATATATATATATATATATATATATATATATATATATATATATATATATATATATATATATATATATATATATATATATATATATATATGTATATATATATAGATAGATAGATAGATAGATAGATAGATAGATAGATAGATAGATAGATAGATAGATTGGTCTTTTTACATATATATGTTTTATCTTTTGCTGTATCGTCTGATGTATTTTTATATGTGTAGAGTAGCAGGACAGTTTGGAAGATAGGCATTACTTACTTACTTACGCCTGTCACCCCTCACAGGGTATAGACCGTCGACGAGAGATTTCTAGAAACTCCTGTCCTGTGCTTCTCCTTCGATTTTACTCCCAGGTGGTTCCCAGTCTCTTAATGTCTGCTTGGAGGTCTCGACGCCAGGTGTTTCTCGGCCTGCCTCTTTTCTTCTTTCCATGGGGGTTCTATGACAATGCCTGCCTCGTGCTACTGGAAACTGGCTTTCTCAGACCGTGACCAATCCATCCCCATCTTCCTCGCCCAATTTCATTCTCTGTTGTTATCTGCTTTGTTCTCTCCCAGAGTGTGACGTTTCTGATCTTCTCTGGCCAGTAGATTTTCAAGATTCTTCTAAGCCAACTGTTTATAAAGATCTGTACTCTATTGACTGTAGTTTTTGTCACCTCCAAGTCTCTGCTCCATATAGCAGAACTGCTTTTACGTTTGAGTTAAAAATCCGGACAGCTCTCTGGAACTCCACACTTTTTTTCAACTGGAGAAAGGCTGCTCTTGCTTTACCGATTCGTGCTCTGACATCTGCACCAGTGCCGCCTTTTTTTGTCGATGATGCTCCCGAGATAGGTGAAGGACTCCACCTCCTACAAAGGGGTGCCAGCAAGCAAGACTGGTTCTTTCCTGGTTACGTTCAGCCTCGTTGTCTTTGTTTTCTGTTTGTTTGATGGTGAGGCCCACTTGTGACGAGATGTCAGCAAGCTTCGTGGTCTTGTCCTGCCTTTGTTGTTGAATGTGGGACAGTAAAGCCAAGTTGTCTGCAAAATCGAGGTCGTCAAGCTGTGTCCACAGTGTCCACTGTATTCCGCTTCTTCTCTGCTCAGTGGTCCTCTTCGTGACCCAGTCTATGGCCAGTAGGAAGAGGAACGGAGACAGCAAACACCCCTGCCTGACGCCGGTGCTGACCTGGAGCTCCCTGGTGAACTGCCCTTCGTGGATCACGCGACATGTCATGCCATAGTAGCTGCTCTTGATCAGGCAGACGAGCTTTGTGGGTAAACCGTAGTGTCGTAGGAGTTTCCACAGAGACTCTCGGTCCACGCTGTCAAATGCTTTCTCGTAATCGACAAAGTTGACGTACATCTGGGAGCTCCACTCCAGAGACTGTTCCACGATGATGCGGAGAGTAGCTATCTGGTCTGTACATGATCGGTTTTTCCGGAATCCTGCTTGGGGGTTGACGGAGCTCTTCCTTCTCGCCAGGATGATCCTGTTGAAGACATTTCCTGGTACTGACAGCAAGGTGATTCCTCTGTAGTTGGAACACTTGCTGAGGTCGCCTTTCTTGAGAAACTTGATTAGGTACCCCTCCTTCCAGTCAGCCGGCGTCACCTCCTCTTCCCAGATCTTTCCAAACAGTGTGTACAGCAGCTCTACTGTTGTCTCTAGGTCTGCTTTCAGAGCCTCCGCTGGGATGCCATCTGCCCCTGCTGCTTTGCCGTTCTTCAAATATGCCACTGCTCTTCTGATCTCTTCCCGGCTGGGTCTGTCACAGCTGATGGGTAGGTCAGTCTCTGCTGGCTGGATGTCTGGGGGGCCGGGTGCGGTGGGTCTGTTCAGTAACTCTTCGAAATACTGGGTCCATCTGTTGAGATGATCTGCTCTGTCTGCAATAGGCTTGCCTTCTTTGTCTTTTACTGGTCTTTCTGCATGGCCATAATTGCCCGACAATCTTCTGGTAATGTCGTAGAGCTGTTTCATGTTGCCGCTGCCTGCTGCCTTTTCTGCCTCTGCTGCCAGGCTGTCTATGTAGGCCCTTTTGTCTGCCCTGATACTCCTCTTCACCTCGCGGTTGGCTTCCGAGCATTCCTCCTGTGACCTTGCTTTGGCTGCTCTGGTGCGACTGTTGTTGACAACTGCTTTCTTCTGCTTCCTCACTTCTATCTTCTTCAAGGTCTGTGCCGACAGCCAGTCCTTGTGATGGTGTTTCCTGAACCATACAGTGTCTTTGCAGGTTGAGTTCAGTGCCTCTCTAACTGCCTTCCACTGCTGCTCTGTGGTGACCGCCTCCTCTTCATTTACTAGCTCCTGTAGCGCTTGAAACCGGTTGGACAGCATCAGTTTGAACTCTTCTCTCACTCCAGTCTCTCTCAGGAGGCCTATATTATAGCGCTGTCTTCTTGTTGTCCCTGTGCGGCTTTTCTTTAACTTGAGCTTTATTCTTAAGGTAAGCAGATGATGGTCTGAGGCGACATCTGCTCCCCTCCTCACTCGAACATCTTGAAGGGATCTTCTAAATTTCTTGCTAATGCACTGGGATATGGTCTATTTGGTTCTCTCTAGTATGGTCAGGTGAGACCCAAGTTGCTTTGTGTATTCTTCTGTGTGGGAAGATGCTGCCTCCAATGACAAGCCTGTTTAGAGTACAAAAGTCTACACACCTCTCCCCGTTCTCACTCATCTCCCTGTCTCCCCATCACCTCTTCGTATCCGGTGTTGTCCTACCCTATTTTGGCATTAAAATCGCCCATGACGATGATGATGTCTCGCTCCGCACATTTGTCCACAGCACTCTGGAGTCGGTCGTAGAACTTTTGTTTCTCTTTCTCTTCACTGTCATTAGTGGGTGCATAACTCTGGATGACGTTGAGCTTAATCCTTTTCCTGATTTTAAAGGCTGCTGTGATAATTCTTGGCCCAAGAGGTTCCCAGCCCATCAGCGCTCTCTGTGCCACTGGTGACAGCATGAATGCTACACATTCTGTATGGGGGGGGGGGGGGGGGGGCATTCTCCTCTTCATGATCTGAATACAGAATCATCTTCCCACTTAACAGCCTTTTCTGCTCAGACTGCGTCCATCTGGCTTCACTGATACCTAGCAGGGAAAGGTTGTACTTTTCCATTTCCACTGCTATCTGGGCGGCCTTCCCACTCTGGTACATGATCTTGACATTCCATGTGCCCATGATTGTGTCCCTGGATAGAGAGGGGCGGCTCGGTCCTGTGGCTTCCGAAGACTTCCGGCTTTCACCGCACGACGTCATAAATCTTCTGGTAGAAGAACGTTCCTCCTCCAGGAAAGGAATTGCTGTTTGTCTATTCGTCGGCGTTTCTGCGGCTATTTCCTAATTTGCAGGGCGGGGAAGCTACCTCCACGCCCAACCCCCTTACTAGGAGGACCAGGGGTTTTCTGTCGTGTCTACTTCCCTTAAACCATGTTGGTTCACGGTACCTACCTTATTTCATTCGGTGCACCCCTCTCGCGAGGGACCCCTTATCCACCACCCAGGGGACGCGCCTCAACGCCATATGGTCCCATCGCGAGGAAAATAGGCATTGCTATGCCTCTCTCTCTCTCTCTGTCTCTCTCTGTCTCTCTCTGTCTCTGTCTCTCTCTGTCTCTCTCTGTCTCTCTCTCTCTCTCTCTCTCTCTCTCTCTCTCTCTCTCTCTCTCTCTCTCTCTCTCTCTCTCTCTCGTGCAAAAGAAAGGCTGACCTTGTTCTCATGGGAGATTTTAATATAGACTTCCTTAAGAATCACACTGCGTGGGATACAATATCTTCATTGTTTGGTCTAGTCCAGTTAGTAAAATCGCCCACCAGAATTACTCAGAATACGTCCTCACTTATAGACCACATATACACTAATAAACCCAAAGCCGTCTATAATGTTGAGGTTTCATATCTAAGTGTTGGTGATCACTATCCAGTTGTTTGTTCATGGTCAAAAAAGATTCCGAAAGCGAAGAAGAACGGCCATACAACCATAACATATCGATCATTCAAGAACTTTAACCATAATGAATTCCTATTTGATTTAAATAATACTCCGTTCAACGATGTACTTCTCTCTAATGACCCGGACACTGCCCTTTCTATTTGGTACACTCTTTTTCTAACTGTATTAAACAAACACGCACCCCTTCGTGAGAGAAGGGTTAA
>BTPG01000004.1:16484630-16524630 GCA_036245525.1 Semisulcospira habei
CTTTAATCTTTATCCTTAAACAATGGCAAGATGTGATGAAAGGCAAACTTCCCTTTCACATTATATTGAGACAATAAAGTGTATTTGTATTTGTATTATTATTTTATTATTATTATTATTATTATTATTATTATTATTATTATTATTATTCACTTAATTAACTGCCGGGGCAAAGAGAACTCTTCCCAGCTGCAAGAGACATAAATCCTCATGAGCCCCCGCGACAGCGAGGGCTCATGAGGATTTATGTCTACTGTGAGTCCTGTGTTTATTATGCCGAATTTTGTCTCGTTTACGTCTGTGTTTTTCATAAGAATGTCGGTCAGCATGCATTCTCTTGCGACGCGAAACTGATTCGAGATCAGTGGCAACGAAGGGGTTAACATCCTAATCATAATCTGGCCAGCCAGCCCAGTCCACCCCATCCCGGTCCTAATCAGTTAAGTCCTTTCTAGTAGTTTAGTCAGTCAATCAGTCAGTCAGTCAGTCAGTCTGTCGGGCAGTCAGTCAATCAATGATTTATTCATTGCTGCAGTTTTATTGTCAGACGAAGGGAAGTGGGTAGTGACCAGGACACAATTAAAATGAAAGTTTATGCTGCAACCAGACTATCGTTTCCCGCGTAGTGCAATGAAGGTGACAGTGATAAATATTTCTTGAAGCAAAACATCCACAGGCCGAAGTCGTACTTCTTTTTAGCTGGCGTAAATATACATATGCATGACGGACGTCGTAGTACCAATGACCTTTTCATTCTGAGAATGTAACATTATTAAACACACTGAATTGTTATTCACGCGCTCAAACCATAACTCAACGTTTTATTTTTTTAATTAAAAAAAACACACACAAAAAAACATGACGAGACCATAAAAAATCAAGAGAAGTATGTTGTGTGCTGGTCTGTGATTAACTCATTCAGCCCCGACACACAACAGCAAGCCATGGCTCGAGCATGATAGTTTAAGGGTGATGCCAGAATAGCTTGGCGCCTATAGACGCCAAGCTATTCTGGCACCACCCTTGAACTATCATGCTCCATCTGTCTCGAGAATTGTAATACAGTCCTTCAGAGGGCAACTTCCAAATCTGGGGATTTCGGTACTGGGGCAGAATGTGTTAAGTCACAGACCAACACACAAATGTTTCCTTCTTCACAATATCTAATTCTAGTGCGAATTTTTACCCAGTCAGATCTTCGCCGTTTAACAGCAGTATTATTGTGTATTTAGTATTTAAACAACCGTATTATTTTTACAAATTCGCAATGCAAAGGCGCACGAGGTATGTTCTCATTTCACAAAAGGCCCTTTTCATGAGCTATTCGGTGGTATTGCCTGTCGCCATAAACACGAGTTCCAGCTCCAATTCTGCTTGCTTGAAACCCAAGCTCCCCACGCCAAACAGTAAGCAAAAGAAGAGTCACCTTTAAAACATTTGATCATGAGCTTAGGCGGTTCTTTGACTGAGCAAGTGAATGGTGAACGAGATCCAACTGCAAGAGACTTAGATCCTCATGAGCCCCCGCTGTCGCGGGGACTCGTGAGGATCTATGTTTTTTGTTGATATCACTTTCAATCCGCGTTCCTGGGACGGCTGGGTCTCCATGGCGTTCAGTAAACGATAGTTGCAAAAATGCAGTCTACGTCAACTGACAGTGTCGGGCTTCACCCACTTGCGCTTGCAGCTACCACTGCTATAAACGGTACCGGTTGGTGCATACTTAAGAGGGTTAAAGACAAGTAGACGTCTATTTTGTTTTGAAGACAGGGTGGACGTTGGTGTGGGAGTGGTGTATATATACGTGTGTATTTTTGTTGTTGTTGTTGTTGTTTTTGTTGTGGAAACCTTTAAGTTAAGATTCATACCACGGATGTGACATCACCCTCGCGTATTCTAAGAACAGCGACGTAATACACCTACGAATGTGATATATATATATATATATATATATATATATATATATATATATATATATATATATATATATATATATATATATATATATATATATATATATATATATATATATATATTTTTTTTTTTTTTGTAGGAGAAGTGAGCAGCATTAATCTCTTGTGGTATATTTTTAAGGTTGGTGTTAAGGTGATACCAGCATTAAGTAGACATGTATAGCATTTTGCAATTTAAAAATTAATCATAACATTTGTAGTTCAGTATGCTACATGGCATGGGACACCGCAACGCGGCCATATTGTGTGAGCGACAATTTGCAAGGAACCGCCCCTGGGACCCAAGAATCTCTTCTGACCAAAGGTTTCCCTAAACCGACTCTTCCCTTATGCTACTATAATCCCTCTAGGACACTAGCAAACAAAAGACAATGAAGGAAGTCCTTTGACGGGTCCTGAACCTATAGGCAACAAGTCACTCTGTTGGGGACTTTTATGTTCGTCTTTAGTTTTCGGGCACTGCGCTCGGATCGTCCCCAGAGAACCCTGTCTGTGGGCAAGCAGCACAGAGCTTGATCCATCTGTGAAGTCTTCATGGAGCCATGCGGAACTGAAATCAATGTCTGCAAGAGGCATAGGATCCTCACAAACCCCCGCATCATGCTGGTGCTCATGTGAATCTATGCCTCTTGCTGAACTCAGTTCGATACTCATTGCTCAGGCGTTTGAAGTCATGCGGCCCTTAATATCATCCACACATGTTTTTAGATTTGTGTATACCTCTTACTGAAGTGCACATAGTTTTAAATCTATTATTCTTAGGTAGAGAAGGCCACTGGAATTTTAGCTGAAGACTTTGAAGGCATAATGACGGTATCGGGTTGCCCTCCCGTTTGTGATCGCGTACTGACGTTCGCAGGCATTAAAGTGTCAAACTGTAACTGGTAAGAGGTGTGTAGGGGTGGGGGTAGGGGTGTGGTATGCGGGTGGTAGGTGGGTGTTTTGGGGGCGGGAAATCAACGAGGCATTTTACAATTATTCCTAAATCAGAAACAGGCCAAAGACACACGCATTGCCTTTTGACCGGCGACGACAGGCCAAGCCGAGTCCTGGGTCCTTCTCAACTGATCGGCTCGACCACTGCTGTATGAGCTCTGACAAGAAGACTTCCATCACCTCATCCTTGAGACTAATGTGAATGAGGCCATTTCATTCTAGCGAGAAGCATAAATCTTCATTAGCCACTGTGACAGCCTTTCGATGCTAAAATGGGTTGTACAAATACACTGAATGTGGGAACTCCGTGCATTTTCTGACCCACGTCTGATTTAGCGACAGTCCTTATCTGGCCCGGTACCGGTGCTGCATACACAACGGTTGTTATCCCATTCAACCCCTGGGCAGTATTTCCCAAATTTTGGAGGTGTCACCTAACGACCATATACCAGTTGTAGGACATGGATTGACCATGATAATTCAAGGGTAGTGCCAGATTAGCTTGGCGCCATTTAGGGATGTATACATGATCTGGGGATGTATACTGTAACGCACGTAGACATGTTCCAATCCTGTCGTGTTTCAAAGTAGACATACGCGTACGCAGAGAACGATCAGCGTTTCTTCTTTTCGATGAAAGAAATGCTACTTATATAATTTGTCGTAAAACGTAACACGCTCTTCAATTCTGCGAAATTTGTGTGTGTGTGTGTGATGCCAAAATGCGTCATCATCTCAATTAAAGACCGTAACAATGCGGCCAAGAGTAGCAATATTTCATGATTCCACTTTGAAAGGCGTGCGCTCTAACCAGCTTGGAATCTCGTACGGTTTGTCCGTATCAAAGATAAGCGCCTTCACCGTTGAAGACATTTCCAAAGCTACGGACAGCATCAAGGAAGACGTCGATGCTGTCGTGATACAAACTGGTGTAAATAACATTAAATCTTCAAATCCACGCACTGCTGGGAAATCATTTGTAACAGCAGTGCGTGATCTGTAAAAGAAAATTCTGGCAGGCCATATAGTAGTCAGCAAAATCGCCCCATGCAGGGATATTCAACTGAACATAAAACGTGAGATTTTCAATGCCACGGTGGTGTCCGAACTTATTGAAGACCAGAACATTTCTGTAATTCATCATGAAAACGTTAACTCTAACTTTCATCTGCGGGACACAATGCATCCAAATGCAAGGGAATCTTCAACGTTTGCACGTAACATCGGGAGACATTTATCTAACTTATTCTGGGAAAAACCGAAGCGAACATAATAATAATAATAATAATAATAATTACGGTATTTATAATGCGCTTATCTTATAATAATTATAACTCTAAGCGCGCACTCACAACTCGCGCACGCATGCGCACGCTTTAGAAAACGACTCACGTACCACAAATAGCGAAATACATTACGACAGTCAGCTTGGGGTGAGGAGTGTGGTGATATAGTGCTAGAACTGCTGAAAGAGGTGAGTTTTGAGGGCGGACTGGAAGGAGGAGAAAGAGTGTTTCTGACGGAGAGAGAGTGGGAGAGTGTTCCAGGTGGATGGACCGTATGCTGAGAAGGAGCAGGGGCCGAAAGTGCTGAGTTTGGTGCGGGGGATGTGGAGACGGAGAGGGTCGGAGGCGAAGCGGAGGGAGCGGGAAGGAATGTAGGGGTGAAGTAAGTTGGAGAGATAGGCAGGAGCGCAGCTGTTAAGGGATTTGTAGCAGAGAGACAGAATCTTGTATTGGATGCGTTGTGGGATGGGAAGCCAGTGAAGGAGTTTGAGCAGGGGAGTGATATGGTCGGATATTTTCTTTCTGAGGACGAGGCGGGCAGCATTGTTCTGGACGCGCTGGAGAGTGAAAGTGGTGGAGTGAGGGAGGCCGGAAAGGAGAGAGTTGCAGTAGTCAATGCGAGATAGGATGAGAGAGACAGGAAGTTTGGTGGCATCTTTGGTAGTGAGGTATTTTCTGATCTGACTGATGCGGCGGAGGTGGAAGTAGCATGCCTGGGCCGTGGCGGAGTTACCACTATCCCAAACTTTCCAGTGGATACTATGATTGGAGGGGTCACTGGTATTCACACTAAGTTTCTGACCGAATGATATATTAATAAGCTAACTGATTATCATTTTTTTAAAAATGTGGTAAAGTTAACAACATTATCAAGTCCGGTTCGAAAGCAAATTTGACATGATATCCAGATAGTTTAGTTCTAGTTTTGGATTTAGTACTGAACTGTTTGAGATATATCGATTCTTGGTGTTTTGAAAGAGCTCATTTTGTTTTGTATTAGTTATTTGTATTTTTGTTTTTGTTTTTTGTTTTGCTTTCCTTCTCCTGACCATGAAGAAGAGCACAAGCAATATGAAAGTGTTTAAGTGGAATTGCAGATCTATTTCAACAAATTTCCTATCCTTCGAGAATCACATCTCACAGTCAGAGTATTGCATATTAACGTTACAATCTCTGAATGTAGAAGGTAAAAAAACTCCCAAAACTATTATTATCCTCCTCTATACAATTATGACGCTATATCGAATAAAGTCCAAACTGCGTTATACATTAGCGATGACCTCAAGAACATTCGTCACTAAATACGTACTCCATAACCAAAGATCTAAATGATATCTATATCACTGGCGCCATGGTAAAAATTAATAATCAAAATACATTAAATGATAAACCCGTATACCTACCTAAAGGGCCAAAAGATGACAACACTGACTGGCTAAAAGATATTGATTCTCAGCAGGCAACTTCCTGTCAATGGATGGTCCTAGGAGACTTCAATGCTCATGCACCGTTCTGGGAGTCTGGATGTACGATAGTTAGAAACAATCGTCTAGTAGAAAATATTTCAGACTCTGTTAATCATTTTAAATGATATTAGAATCACTAGAATCCCAGATGTATATACCCATAAAGCATCTGCTCTTGATATATCACTAGTAAGCCCAACCCTGGCAACAAATTGCACTTGGATCACTGAGGAAGATTGTTTGGGAAGTGATCATCTTCCAATCATTATACAGTTAAACGTTAAAGATAAAGATGGATATTGCAATATTGAGGACAGAATTCCAAAGTTTCAGTATGTCAATGCTAATTGGGAACTGTATGAGACAATCTTGTTGTCCCATAACATTGCAAGTATAGAACAAGAAAGTATAGATACATTTTACGAAAATATTACAAAAGCTGTTCTTTCTGCTGCGGAGAAGTCAATACCAAAATGCAAAGGAAAAACAAAAGGTAAATATTCAGGTAATGTTTGGTGGAATAAGGAATGTGAACTAGCAGTAAGTATTAAGAAGGAACACTTTTAAAAATGGATAAGAAACAAATCTGAAGAAAATTTTAGGGAAATGAAGAAAACTAAAATACACTGTAACAGAATTGTGGCCAGAGCCCAAAAGATTCACTGGGCTGAGTTCTGTAAAAATGAGGTGTCGGAATCAAAAGATACATATAAGGTTTGGAAAAAAATATCAGAATTACAAAATGGATACAAATTACAAGTGTATCCAGTCACAGTAGAAGGCAACACATTTCTAGTGCAGTAGATAAAGCGGAGGCCTTTGTTACTATGCTTGCAGAAAGTAGTCTCAAATCAAGTCCTAGTTTACCAAACATAAACCTCAGAAAACAAGAAGAAGTCAAAGCAGATTATCAAGATCCAGTTTCTAATCATTCTCAGCATATCAATGCTCCAAATAATAATGAATTCCTAGATGTTTTACAGTCGTTTGCAAATACCTCTAGTGCAGTGGGTATAGATGGAATTTATTACAAACTACTTTATCATTTACCTGAGTCGTGGAAAAAAACTACTACATAAATTTTTACCAAAAATGTTGGTTTAATGGATCTCTTCCTACTGTCTGGAAGCAGTCAGTAGTAGTTTCAGTACTCAAATCGGGTAAAACACGTACATTGATTAGTAGTTATAGACCTATTGCACTAACATTACAAGCTTGCAAAGTAATGGAAAAGATTTTTTTTTTAAATCGGCTATTTCATTACTGTGAAAAACAGGATATAATTCCAGTTCATCAAGCTGGTTTTCGGAAAGGTAGATGTTCGACAGACCATTTAGTTAAACTCACAAATAACATTAACAAACAATTTTCTAGAAGAATAAGTATATTAGCAACCTTTTTTGACGTAAAAAAGGCTTATGATAGTGTTTGGCATGCTAGATTATTATACAAAATAAAACAGATTGGCATAAACGGGTTTATGTATGAGTACATTAAAAGCTTTTTGTCTGAAAGATTTGTCTGCACCAAAGTTGGTAAAAGTTATTCAACCTTTAAGAAAATAGATATGGGTATTCCGCAGGGATCAATAATTTCACCCTTTTTATTCACTGTGTTCCTTTACGACCTCCCAAAATCTTTCTCACAGGACACAACTGTGGTACAATATGCAGATGATATTGCTATATGGATAAACACTAATCACAGAAAACGTACCCCAAAAAGAATTGTAGATTACGTTAAAAAAATTTATCACATTGAATTTGACAAATTATCAAACTATATGAAAGAAAACGGTCTAGAACTATCTGGGGAAAAAAACATGTCTAATGCTTTTCAATAATGGGGAAAGTGCTAAAACATTGCCTAAATTATCCCTAAACGGGACGCCTTTAAACTACCAACATTGTGTAAAGTTTTTAGGTGTACGTTTTACATCAAAATTATCTTGGAGAATTCATATTGAAGCCATATTAAATAAGGCAAGAAAAAGACTTAACTTGTTAAAAATTATAAACTCACAACCATGGAGTCAGGACATTAAAACTGTTTTACACCTTGGTACATCTTTAGTTCGATCAACACTTATCTATGGTCAGTAAGTCTACTTTACTGCCCCAGCTACACTTCTACAGAAGCTGCAACGCATTGACAGTAAAGCAGTTAAATTAGCCCTTGGGGTGCCAGTTCATACTAATACTGTAAAAACCTACAAAGAAGCAGGTATTCTGTCTTTCTCTGACCAACGTAAATTAGCAACTGCAAAATACATTGTCCGAAGCCTGTCCGTCAAAACTTCAGTGCGAGAAGACATATTTTTAGACGCAATTTGGATTTCCCGAAGAGAGCGCAAACAATCCCGTATCTTTTACCTATACGTAATTGTGTCAAAGATGCTATAGAACACTGCAATATAGATATCAAGTCTATTCCCGTTTTACCAGTAACTCCTACTATACCCCCATGGGAACATATTAATGCTACTCTCGATATAGATTACACAGGTTTGAAAAAAAGATGAGGATGTGAACGTTTTAGCAAATTTAGTAAAAGAAAAATTACAAACAACATATTTTAAACATTTGAAAATGTTCACATATAGATATGTCTTAGATTCTCCAGACTGTGGTGCAGGCTTTGTTATTCCAGATCTCAAAGTGAAGAAATCTTTTTATCTCGGTAGAGGATTTTCTATTAAGACTAAATTCTTGGAAAACAAAATTCGCAAAAGACATCAAATGCGAGTGCTTAAGCCCCATCTCTGTTAAACATATAAACACGTCTGAACTGTATGCGATTCTCATGGCACTAAATTTTTATTCAACTTCTACCTTATGATATATTTAACATTTTGATTTGTGTCGATTCTAAATCTGTCCTATATAGTCTAAAAAGCTGGGATTATAACACTAGAAAAGATTTAGTATATGAAATAAAACATATTATGAGCTGTATTATGTCCAGAGGAATAGTGATCGATTTTCATTGGATACCCTCTCACTGCGGAATTTATTGGAATGAAATTTGTGACAGACAAGCAAAAAGGGAGCTATAAATAGAGAAAACTCAGCAGTTTGTAATAATTTGCAATTATCTCTACATGAAATGTACTCTGTGCTAAACAGGTTTTTTTCCACAAAGATGATATGTAATATACTTATCATGTACCACCTTGTTCAAGAAAAAACAGCTTCATTGATATACAGATTAGACTAAATTCTTGGAAAACAAAATTTGCAAAAGACATCAAATGCGAGTGCTTAAGCCCCATCTCTGTTAAACATATAATCTGTGAGTGTCCTATTACAATGAATCTGTTGAAAAAAAAAAAAACATAACAGCTGATCACTTAGCAGAAAATTTGTATGACATCTTGCATAGAAATATTGCCATTCCAATAGTTAATATAATAATTCATAGTCTGGTGGGTAAACTATTATAATAAGTAATTTGTGTGTGTGGTTGGATGTTAATTGTCGCTATTCTTTGATATTCACAAGTTGTGTGTTTGGTGTTTTTTTTTGTGTGTGTCTAATATCACCAATGTGTGAAAAGACGTTAAATAAATTCCTGATCCGCCTACACACATCGTCGCGCTTTCAGAAGAGAATTCAGGTGTCCCGATATAGCTAGTTTGGAGAAAGACATTGGATGAGTTCGTTAGCCAGCTTTTTACCCTTTCAACTTCTTCAGTAAAATATAATTCTTTTCAGAAAAAAAAAAAAACAGTAAAAAAACTTAACGCCAGAGAAAGTCAGACAGTGGCGGTGACGTAAAAGAGACAACTCCGTCAACACGCAGACATTGACATAATATTCTAAATATGACGTAATTTTCTCTAACGCGCGCCGCTTCTCTCTCTCTCTCTCTCTCTCTCTCTCTCTCTCTCTCTCTCTCTCTCTCTCTCTCTCTCTCTCTCTCTCTCTCTCTCTCTCTCTCTCTCTCCCTGTCACACAGACATGCGCGCATCTCCAAGAGGCATAGATCCTCATGCGCCCGGAGAGCGTATGTCTCTTGGAGATGTTTGGAGCGCGCGCGCATGTACGCACTAACACACACACACACACACACACACACACACACACACACACACACACACACACACACACACACACACACACACACACACACACACACACACACACACACATCGTCGCGCTTTCAGAAGAGCATTTAGGTGACCCGATATAGCTAGTTTAGAGAAAGACATTGGATGAGTTCGTTAGCCAGCTTTGTACCCTTTCTACTTTTGCAGTAAAAAAATAATTATTTTCAGAAAAAAAAATTAAAACAGTAAAAAACTTTGACGTCTGGAGAAAGTCAGACAGTGGCGGTGACGTAAAGGAAACAACTCCGTCACCACGCAGACATACTCTAAATTTGTCGTGATTCTCTCTCTCTCGCTCGCTCGCTGTCTCTCTCACACATGCGTGCATCTCCAAGAGGCATAGATCCTCCTGTGCCCGAGATGCCTGGATGTTTGGAGCGCGCATGCACGCACTCACACGCATGCACACACATCGACGCACAAGGCGAACGCTACCCATCTGCTGTCGCGGGGCTCATGACGATTTATGTCTCTTATTAGTCCTGTGCTTTTGTGCCCACGTTTTGGTCCCATTTCATGTGTATTCTTCACGCGAATGTCGGTCAGTGCGCATTGGTTTTAGACGTGAAATCGGCGTCCACTAGCAGTCAAGGGATCAGTTTCCGCAAAGCAAAAGATGAAGCTTTCACCACTCTTGTTGCGTAATGCGTTTTCTATTAGTATCTACATTTAGTAAGCCAGTGCTAGTTATTTCGGCCTTTAGCGTGCTTGTTTATTTGTTTGCCTCTTTGTTTGTTTTCCAATGTATCTGGGGTACAAACAATGTAATACACGTTATGATTATGTGCTTTCTTGTAAGTCACAAAACAGCACACGTATTCCTCATCAGCGGGAATCATGATTATGTGCTTCCTTATTGAAAACATCCTGTATCATGATCATGTGCTTCCTTATTGAAAACATCCTTCAGGATGTTTTCAATAATGAAACACATAATCATGGTTGGTATATATTGGTTGGTTGGTATGATTGCTTTACGACGCACACGCACTGCGTAATTTGTAATATTTGTTGTCAAAGTGAATAAGGCAGCTGAAGCCAACAGAGTGTAAAAACGGCAGCTGAAACCAGCATTGTTGTCATCAAATTTCCTCCAGCGATTCAGGGAAGCCAAACTTACCCTGGCCCAGAGTGACACAAAGCGATACAATGGTCTGTTTTTGAAGTACATGGATTTTCCATGACAAAATAGCTTCTGCTTTGCATTATGTGTGGCAAAAAGGCATTGGTGTGCTTTGATTTGTTATCGGAGGATGGTTGGTTGGTTGTACATTGCTTAACTCATTTAGCCCCGAGTTCCTACAGCAGGAGACTGATTGACCATGATAATTCAAGGGTAGTGCCAGATTAGCTTGGCGCCTGAAGGCGCCAAGCTAATCTGGCACTACCCTTGAATTATCATGGTCAATTCATCTCTTGCAACTGGTACATAGTTGTTAGGCAACACCTCAAAAATTTGAGAAATGGTACCTTGGGGCTAAAAGGGTTAAACGTCCCACGCAGACAGCAACGATACTTTCTAATACTGATTTATCAAACCATAGTTTACACCCATACAAAAAGAGCGTGGAAATTCATTACAACCACAGAATATGTATAGAGAATGATACATTTGAAAATTCATCGAACGCCGAACTTATCGCCTCTTAATGCAGCAGACCATTTTAAGAACAAACCCAATACTAACCCCTTAACTGTAAGTGCAAGGCGACAGATGTCCAGCTGCAACAGACATAAATGCCCAAGAGCCTCCGCAGTCGCGGGCTCTTGCGGCTCATGAGGATCTGTGCTTCTTGGAGATGTTTGGAGTGTTGTCTATGCTTATGGTACAAGCTGGTTATCAACCGCGATTTTGCTCACGTTTGCTGCTGGGAGCCGTGCGTCGCAAACGAAACCTCAGTAATAGAAGGTCAGGCCGATGTTGGGATCGGCTGAAAAGCCGTGCGTGACCTAACAAATCCCAGTCTCGGCCCCGAGGACCTTTCGCTCGCCGGACTCGGACTGACTTTCACAATGTTCTTCGAAAAGGCATCTGGCAAACCGCTGGAAGACCTGACATGCCTTCTGGGTGTGTCGTCGTGCTTTGCACATCAGGGTATGGTTTTGAAGTATAAGATTTCGTGTTCAACACGTTTTACATAAACAATACTAACTGCGTAAATACTTTTATGGCTGTAGTCCTTTCATACGTTTTCTAATAATTATCGAGTAATAATCGAGCAATAAACGTAATGATAATCGAGTAACAATGGTGATAAGAAAGTAATAATCGAGAGACAAATATTTCAGCCCGGGCACATTGACACTTATCTGTACAAGCGTCTCAGCGTGTAAGGGACACTAGGCCAATGATAGAATAAGCAAACTGTTCTATCCCACCCCCCCACCCCCCACCCCCACCCCCAGCCCCAACACTTTTGTACCGGTTTCAGGCCACTTTACAAATTTCAAATACAAGCGATCAAAAATCTCTGTAACTTCAGTAGCTGAACTGGCCCTTCGTCTGTCTTGTACTGTGTTTGTCTTAAATGGCGTAAACCCGTGTCTGTTACGTGAGTGTGCGTGTTGGGTTTCAGTTCGCGGCGCTTTGAGTCGATTCGCCCAAAAATTGAGAAAAAGCGCCTATATAATAACGGTATTATTATTATTATTATTATTATTATTATTATTATTATTATTATTATGTTGAGAAAGAATAATCTACTTATTCATTGATATGGCCAAGAGCTGCAAAAAAAAAAGGAACACAATGTTTCGGCTTGTTTTTCGACTTGTTTGTTCTCTCCTCTTTCGGATAATGCTTAGCCCGTCTTAGGATATAAATTACAGGACCATGATAACACTGTGACGTCAGGTTGACGACTGACTCATTCTGCCTGCGACACACCACAGAAAGATAGGGCTCGACCATGATAGTTCAAGGGTGGTGGCAGAATAGCTTGGCGTCTATAGGCGCCAAGCTATTCTGCCACCACCCTTGAACTATCATGGTCGATCTGTCTCCTGAATTGTAATTTAGTCCTCAGATGGTAACTCCAAAATGTGGGTATTTCGTACCTCGGACACAATGAGTTAATGCCTAGCCTACTTATCTTGAGATGCGTGGGTATTTGTCTTGAGGTGCGCGTCCCAGCTAAGGCCAACAACCGCCTTAGGACCTTTTGTTACTGTACTCGGGCAGTTTCAGGGTTCAGTTGCATGAGTGAGCTTAGTGCTGCGCAAGCCACTAAGCAAGGTGCTCCGCTAGCTTAGTCCTGCGCCAGCCACTAAGCAAGATGCTCCGCTTTAGCGGACCACCTTGCTTAGTGGCAGGTGCAGGACTAAGCCGCCCCAACTGAGTCCTGAACTGCATGGGCGGGAAATGTCATATTGATGTGAAAATCTGTCGCTCATGCTTCACGGACTTTAATGGCTGTGCGCGGGTCAGTCGAGCAGTCGCGGAATAAATGGGAGGAAGATGACAAGTTGGTGCGAATATCTAGCGAGCATGTTGCGCCTGTAATCCGAGGACTCTCCCTGACGTAAATTCATGGTGGCCTTGTGTATTGGACTCCATCGGCTTTCGGATGCGCGGCATAAAGCGAATGCGTTAACCCTGTCACTGCCGCTGTGCGTACATTGTTCGTCTGAGGTCTGTGTAAAATCAACGTCGACAGAGCTGCAGCCGTCTATGAACAACGGATACGAAGAGGTTTCAGCAGGAGGCATAGATCCTCATGAGCCCCCGCAATTGCGGGGGCTCACGAGGATCTATACCTCTTGCAGATAGCTCGGTGTCCAATTTTTCAATACTTCTAGGATCTATACTTCTTGCCGATAGTACGGTGTCCATTTTTTTCTCGGCAGTGAAGGGGTTAACCGTCGGCCGGCCTGAAGCAGAAGAGACGGCCTTGTGCCCGTTGAGTGGTCCTGGTGGTTCAAATTGGCACAGTTGCAGTGCGCTTGCATTGATCAGCGTTCAGGTCATACAAAGCACTAGATGGCCTTGTCTCCCATAAGCCTCCCGTTAGGGTCGTCCATTATCACTCTGGGGCCGTGAACATTACACGCTCAACTAACCAACCGATCAGTCATTTAAATCATAGCCGTCCTCACAAAAGCATAGCGCCTCCTTGTCTGCGGGCTAAACCAAAGATGTACCTTCGGGATTCGACCCTTTAAGTCTAACAACACACATCAAATGGTAAGCGAATATTTATGGGAAACGTCACACATCAGATTTCGAAATTCTGCGCGTCGTTGATGTAAGCCACAAATTTCTTCTTTTTTTTTTCTAGAAAAAAATTCACTTTCACAACCAAAGCCAAATAGACTAATATTTGAGACGGACCAAGCACGAAAGTTGAAGGGTAGTACCTAATTAGGTTGGCCCCTGAACAGGCGCCAAGGTAATCAGGCACATCATTTGAACTATCAGAGTTTATTCGCACCAGGCGCAAAGCTAACTGGACACTACCTGCAAGCTGTCCCAGTTGGCCTCACCAGGCACAAAACCAATCCAGTTGAATACGAGCGGATCTCATCTCTCAATTTAATTTTGCGGTTCAGTGACAAACATCATAAACACACCTGAAAAAAACGACAAGTGGGTTTGAAAACGGTCCCCGACACTATCGTCACACCATCTCTGTGACTGCGTTGGTTCTGTCAACTGCCGCAGCAAGATAATTACCAAACAAAAGCAAGACGCACAGATCCTCATGAGCCCCCGCAGATGTGGGGCTCATGAGGATCTATGCCTCTTGCTGACTTTATTTGTGTTTGTGTTCCTCATGCAGATTGGTGGCAAGACTTCATGTATGTCGGCAATGGTTCCAGTTCACGTCCAACGGCTTTAAAGGTTTTAAGTGGCATTGTTTTTCATGACCATATTAATGTCAAGGTCGCAAACGGGTGGTCTGCCGCCATAATGATGTCATGTTTTCTGGCAAGTATGTGCCATTTAAATGAATGAATGAATGAATGAATGAAGTGGGGATGTGAATGAACGGATGGATGGATGGATGGGAATGAATGAATGAATGATGAATGAATGAACACAAGTACACACACTACAACAACCACTACAATCCACCATCCCCTACCCCCCCTCCCCCCCAACCCCCAAACCATCACCTCCCTTTCCCCCCATCCCCACTCCTTCTTGATTCCCACCCATCTTCCTAACCGCCCCACCCTCTCCGCTATAATCATATACACGTGCAATACCCGCTTCTTCTGATATCACACGTCAGGCGTCATGTCACGGCATTGTGAAACCTCATGCTGCCATGCCGGAAGAGCAGTTAAATAACTTTACCTGCAATAGGCATATATCCTCATGAGCCCCCGCGGGCAGCGGGGCTCAAGAGGATATATGCCTATTGCTGGCACCACTTTGCGGTCATGTTCCTGAGACGGCCGGAGCTCTTTGGGCTTGAATTAACATATTTCAGACACAATCTGCGGCGATACACACATTTGTTTACAGGGAATTGTTGGGTGTTTTTTTTTTTTAAAGGAAACAGAGAAACCAATAAGGTCAACAAGAGGCATATACAGATCCTCATGAGCCCTCGTAGCTTTGCTTCATGCAACCTGACTGCAACCAACATAAGCGCCAACGCCCAAAGCATGGCTTTGAACCAAAAAAGACAGAGTGAAAGTGTGTTGACCCCTTGAATGCCAGTGGACGCAAATTGTGTGCGTGTTTTGTTGTTGTTGTTTTTTGTTTGTTTGTTTTATATGTCCCTTCTATTTCGTGCGAATTTAATAGCATGTCCATGATGTCAAAGGCGGGCGGGCTAAACCTCTAACAATTGCAGTAACAAGATAAAAATTACGTCATGTCTAGTTATGCTAACCTCGCTGCTGAACGTACATCTGGCGCGAAGCACCCTATGTGAGTATGTATGTATATATAAATGTATGTATGTGTGTGCGCATGTATGTAGACAAGAGAATTCCCTGCTTAACATGAAAATAAAAAGATTGATGAAAGTTGTGGTTTTGAGTTGCATTACATACATGTGAGGAAATAGACGCACAAACCTGAAAGAAGAGACACGCCAACTTCAGTTTAGCTTCCATAAAATGTTATTCCCACCATACTATCAATAATAATAATAATAATACCGTTATTATATAGGCGCTTTTTCTCAATTTTTGGGGAAATCGACTCAAAGCGCCGAGCCTGAAACCCGACACACACACTCACGAAACAGACACGGATTCACGCCATTTAAGACAAACACAGTACAAACACAGTACAAGACAAACGAAGGGCCAGTCAGCTACTGAAGTTACAGAGATTTTTGATCGCTTGTATTTGAAATTTGTGAAGTGGCCTGAGACCGGTACCAATACCACAACTAATAATAAACAAACAAACTGAAAAGAAAAGGGGAGACTGCCAGTGCTAATAATTTAGGAAGGTTACAAAGTAAAGTAGATAATAGCACTGTCAGGGGAGATAAGTGTGCATGATCGACCAGTGATCATAGATCTACTGTGGCCAAAGCACACACACACACACACACACACACACACACACACACACACACACACACACACACACACACACACACACACACACACACACACACACACACACACACACAAAGATAGGAAAGAGATGGGGCGCTAAAAAAAGTGACTGAAAGCAATGCATATGGAAGCCCCCCCATCCCCCACCCACCCCCCCGACGGGGGGCGTATCACATATCCACTGTTTCAGCCACTCAGTGCATGGAAATTTAAATCTAGGTCCCCCCAAGGGGGGGGGGGGGGTCCAGATATTTAGCCGGTGTGGACAGCGACCTCTTCAGCACACCATCGGCGATACTGGAGGAGGCAGGAATTTCTGCCTACCTGCAAAGACAACCACATTTTACTGTGGATATGTGATACGCCCCCCCCCCCCCCTTCGGGGGGGCTTCCATATGCATTGCTTTCAGTCACTTTTTTAGCGCCCCCTCTCTTTCCTTTTTTTTTTTTTTTTTTTTTTTTTTTTGTGTGTGTGTGATTTGGCCACAGTAGATCTATGATCACTGGTCGATCATGCACACTTCTCTCCCCTGACAGTGCTATTATCTACTTTACATTGTAACCTTCCTAAATTATTAGCACTGGCAGTCTCCCCTTTTCTTTTCATTTACTACTACAATATCGACTACAGCCCCTTCCCCCCTTTTGGTAGGTTCTCTTTTAGGGTGCATGGAAATTTAGCTCTAGGTAGTGGCATGTAATGTATGCCCCTGCAGACACCACAGTAAAATGTGGTTGTCTTTGCAGGTAGGCAGAAATTCCTGACTCCTCCTGTTTCGCCGATGGTGTGCTGAAGAGATCGTCAAGACCGAAACAGCTGTTCACACCGGCTAAATATCTGGACCTCACTTGGGGGAAGGGGGGGGGGGACCTAGATTTAAATTTCCATGCACTGAGTGGCTGAAACAGTGGATATGTGATACGCCCCCCTTCGGGGGAGCTTCCATATGCATTGCTTTCAGTCACTTTATTTAGCGCCCTCTCTCTTTTCTTTTTGTGTGTGTGTGTGTGTGTGTGTGTGTGTGTGTGTGTGTGTGTGTGTGTGTGTGTGTGTGTGTGTGTGCTTTGGCCACAGTAGATCTATGATCACTAGTCGATCATGCACACTTCTCTCCCCTGACAGTGCTATTATCTACTTTACTTTGTAACCAAACAAACAAACTCTTTATTTACAATAAAACAGTTTACAAATAAGAGAAATATATTAACTGACAAATAAATAAATATTTACACATTCAATGATTCATGCATAAATAAATACAAAGTTTTCAGACTTGCGCAGTGAGCATGCACTTTATCTCTAGTGAACCAACGAACAGATAAATAACACTAATTGTTTGTGTTTGAATGATCACACACATGGGTGCAAGATCTTCAGTATAATTATGGTATTATGTACAGCATCCGCCACCCCCTAAAATAAAAAAGAAAAAAGAAAAAGAAAAAAGCTTTTAAAATATTTAGTACACAACCCAAAGTCAATAACTTATGCCCCTTTGCAGTTTCTTCTATCAAGGTATCGTAAAGGGAAACCACTTAATTTCTGCTTGCAACTATGTTATCACACTAAGTCAAAGATGTAGGAACGTGATGAACAATTTCTACTCGTGGATAAAAGTCTGCGCCTTGGCAACTAAAATATCTCTGAGACACGATTGAAACAAAATAAAAAGTTAAAACAATATCTTTTGCAGCACCAAAAAGACCGTTTATTTTCACATCACAACAGTCCTGCGAGAGTTTCCTAAATAGTACTGTTACAAGAAAAAGGAAAAATAAAATTCGCCAATGTTCAATTTCACCTTTCACCAAAAGTCAGCGTCAAAGTCAATCCTTTGTAAGTGGGTCATCTTATCAGACCAACAGTACAAGTCTGTCCGAGGCAACCCAGTCACTGCCATCTGCATCTGAATTTGGTAGAAATATGTGTGACTCCTCTTCAGTGAATATTTGTCATTGTTTTTCACTAAGTACTCAACTTCCTCCAAAGAGCTTTTCTTCTCCATGTCAGGACACTTGATTTCCAACAGGCTAAACTTTTCTGTACTTGAAGGATCATACACCCGCCTGTCGGGTGATGCTGCCAAACAGAAGGCCTTGGGATGGATGATGATGCCTACTGGGTAGATATTTACAAATCCAGCTTTGTTCTGCACAAACAAGGAACGTATTCTTAGAATTGAAGAGTCTAAAGCATGGTCTAACTCGATTTGTTATGTTGGTTTTTTTAAATTACGCCAAATTTTCCAGTGTACATTGGCAGCAATGGGAAGTACATTTTTCGGACGCATTTACCTCAGCGTGTGTCACAGATTGAGTTGCACCACTTTGTCACAAGATAAAATCAAACTCGAAGATTTACATTGTACTCATCTCCAACAATAGGAAAAGTCTAGTCTACTTGGATTGAATATGAAAGTGGCTTTTTTTCAGTGATCATTTTTGTGGCACAATAAAATTTTCTTCATTTTTTTTATTTTATGCCGCTCCAGAATTCTTCGCATGTCATGTTTCGGTTTAAGTTTTCACAGTTTTACTAACTTACTGTGAGATAGTGTTCTGCAGCTTTGGGTTCATTCTCCACCCCTGCTCTCATGGACTTCGTGGTACGGAAGTTTTCAGCCTGTAGCCTTTGTACCAGATTCTTAGGCTTTTCATACACCTTGGCGTCATCTGTGGACACAAGAAAATAAACATTTTGAATTTCTAGTTTAAAAATCATAATCCCTCACTTCCCCCCTAAACACCCACCCACCCCTCACCACCCACACATACAATAATAAGGGGACAAAATGCGTTTTCTCAGGCTTTTATTGTCTTAAACAGAATGAAGTTTGCTAAACGATTTTGATGGCACCAGCCCCAAAATAAATTGTTAACTGCTCCAAACTCACCACTCTTTTTCAGAAGATCCCTTTGGAAGGTGTCCATAGCTTTTGATACCTCCGAAATCTTTGAAGCGGTAAGACGATGTGCTCTCAGCTTGTGCCATCTTGGGTTGCAGTTCTGGTCGCGTGTCGATGCTTCAATTTCATTGACTTGTTCCTGTGTGACATGCAGCGAAAGGAAATTTTCTTGCTGTGCTGCAGTAAGCACAGTGGTGAGGGAATTGTCACCAATTAAGTCTCTCACTGGCAAGACTGGGAAAGCAATGTCGGGAATGTTGATGCTGGTTTGTACCGCCAGAATGCTTGCTTGTTGGTAAGACAGTATGCTGCCTCTGGGGAAATTTCCAACATTGGAACATTTGCCTCAAATATTGTCGGCAGGAGAGAACCAGTGTGCATTGATAGTTGGTCCATGAGTTCTTGTACTGGTGGAAGAGGCGTAACAATAGGATTGTAGAGGGTGGTTGTCACAGGCTTTACGTTGACCATCTGATTTTTTTGCGCTTCTGATACTCAGTTGATCTGTTGAAACTGGACGAATTTGCTGCCTTTTGGTTTATGCCAAGTCTGTGGCAACTGTTTTGGCTACATCCTGCAAAAGACCAATATCGAAACATGATTTGTTTACTGCTGTCAAGCAATCCTTGTTACTATAAACAATAATACTGCTGCATGGCTGACATTTAACACCAAAAAGTGGGGAAGCCTTTTACAAAAAGGTATAGAACAAAGGTATGTTTCTACTGCCTACTTCATAAGTTCCGGAGAAAGACATGGGTTATAAGCGAGACCTGATGCATCCTTTTTAGGGATGTAGATGATCGTCTTGTTCTATACCTGCGTATTTCTCTGTGGGCTGGCGAATGGGTGCCTGATAGGCCGGGGCAGGGGATTTAACCGTTTGTCTGTCCAGCGCTGAGTGATTCCCCTTGGTTTGTGTACAATTCTGCCAGTGCTTGCCTCACCTATCTGGTTTGTGAGTATCATTAATTATGGTGAATTGACACAAAGAAAAGCTTTCTCTCTCTCTCTCTCTCTCTCTCTCTCTCTCTCTCTCTCTCTCTCTCTCTCTCTCTCTCTCTCTCTCTCTCTCTCTCTCTCTCTCTCTCTCTCTTTACATTCTTTTTGTGTTATAATCTTTTATGCCTGTGCTAGCCTCAATGGCGAAAGCGAGCATAAGGGAATGTACCTTACGTGTAGGCCATCTTTACAATACGATACCTGACTTAGCTTGTTTTCTTAACAATCCCACACCGTCACCGATTCACTTGTTTGGCGTCACTGAGACACGCTTGAGCTCGAACATCAGTGATGAAGCCATTAGTATCCCTAACTTTTCTGTAATCAGAAGAGATCCTTCCTCCCCAGGCCAAACAGGTATTGCCGTCTACATCCACCAGTCTATTCAACACTTAGTCCGTAGACGGCAAGATCTAGAAGCCGCAGATGTTGAGTGCGTGTGGATTGAAGTAAAGCGTCCTTTTTTGGCTCCATCATACGTAGGCTTCTTGTACCGTAACCCGGCGGCTGACTTTAGTTGGTACGACCATTTCACCTGTAACTTAGATAAAGTCTGTAAAGTAAACACCGACATCATTCTAATGGGTGATTTCAATATCAATTTACTGAAACCCCACACCGCGTGGGAAACAACATCTTCCTTATTTGGGCTGGTGCAGCTGGTGCAGTCACCCACTAGGATTACTGCTGCATCACCCACTCTCATAGACCATATTTATACCAATAACCCTAAATCTGTGACTGACGTTTCTGTTCCCGACTTGAGCATTAGCGATCATTTCCCTGTAGTGTGTAAATGGGCTGCGCAAATTCCAAAGACTAAAAAGAAAGGTCATATCACCGTAACATATCGCTCTTTTAAACATTTTAACCAAAACGCATTTTTACATGATCTTAGTAATGCGTGCTTTGACTCAGTAACCGAGTCCAACGACCCAGAGGTTGCTCTATCTGCATGGTACAGCATTTTCCTTGGGGTACTCAACAAACACGCACCCCTCAGGGAGAGGCGTGTCAAAAGCGCGGTACTACCCCCATGGATTACAAAAGAACTGATGCAGGCCATGGAGTTTAGGAACACCCTCAGGAGAGAAAAGAAGTTTGACGAGTTTAAAAAGCAGCGTAATCGCGTCAAGTATATGTTACGCGAAGCGAAAAAAGCCTTTGTAAGAAATACTATTAAAAACAACAAAGACGGGTCTGCTATTTGGCGCGTCCTGAATTCCCTTACCCGAGGCTCTAGTGCATCCACGGTAATCCCTAGTGATCTATCCGCTGACATGTTTAATAATCACTTCCTGTCTGTTGCTGAAGTTTTTTCAACACAAGGAAGTGTCAATGATAAGTGTTTCGATATTTTAATTAACTACTGCAATCAGAAGACTGTGACTCCTTTTAGCATTCCATCGATTGCGATACATGAAGTAGGTAAATTCATAAGTAGTCTCGCGAACAAAAAGTCATCAGGCCCTGATGACATAAATCCTAAAGTTCTGAAACTATCCCTACCTTACATTGTTGAATCGCTGACATACATTTACAACCTATGTCTCCATCAGTGTGTATTTCCTACACAGCTTAAACTTGCAAAAGTAATTCCACTACCGAAATCCAAGGACAGGGGAAATCTAAATAATTATAGACCGATTTCGTTACTGTCCGTGTTAAGCAAACCTCTCGAGCGACATGTACACAAACATTTGTCTCAGTATTTACTTACTTACTTACTTACGCCTGTCACCCCTACCCGGGTATAGGCCGTCGACGAGAGACCTCCAGCAACTCCTGTCCTGTGCTTCTCCTTCGATTCTACTCCAGGTGGTTCCCAGTCTCTTGATGTCTGCTTGGAGGTCTCGACGCCAGGAGTTTCTCGGCCTACCTCTTTTCCTCTTTCCCTGGGGGTTCCATGACAATGCCTGCCTAGTGATACTGGAAGCTGGCTTTCTCAGACTGTGACCGATCCATCCCCATCTTCTTCGCCCAATTTCATTGTCTGCTGTTATCTGCTCTGTTCTCTCCCAGAGTCTGACGTTGCTGATCTTCTCTGGCCAGTGGATTTTCAAAATTCTTCTAAGGCAACTGTTCATGAAGGTCTGTACTCTGTTGACTGTGGTTTTTGTCAATCTCCATGTCTCTGCTCCATATAGGAGAACTGCTTTTACATTGAAGTTGAAAATCCGGACTTTGGTGTGTTGTGACAGCTCTCTGGAACTCCACACTTTTTTCAACTGGAGAAAGGCTGCTCTGGCTTTACCGATTCGTGCTCTGACATCTGCATCAGTGCCGCCTTTTTTGTCTATGATGCTCCCGAGATAGGTGAAGGACTCCACCTCCTCCAACGGGGTGCCAGCAAGCAAGACTGGTTCTTCCCTGGTTGCGTTCAGCCTCATTGTCTTTGTTTTCTGTTTGTGAATGGTGAGGCCCACTTGGGACGAGATGTCAGCAAGCCTCGTGGTCTTGTCCTGCATTTGTTGATGAGTGTGGGACAGTAATGCCAAGTCGTCTGCAAAATCGAGGTCGTCAAGCTGTGTCCACAGTGTCCACTGTATTCCACTTCGTCTGTGCTCTGTGGTCATCTTCATGACCCAGTCTATGGCCAGTAGGAAGAGGAACGGAGACAGCAGACACCCCTGCCTGACACCAGTTCTGACCTGGAGCTCTCTGGTGAACTGCCCTTCGTGGATCACGCGACATGTCATGCCATCATAGCTGCTCTTGATCAGGCGGACGAGCCTTGTGGGTACACCGTAGTGTCGTAGGAGTTTCCACAGAGTCTCTCGGTCCACGCTGTCAAATGCTTTCTCATAATCCACAAAGTTGACGTACAGCGGGGAGCTCCACTCCAGAGACTGTTCCACGATGATGCGGAGAGTGGCGATCTGGTCTGTACATGATCGGTTCTTCCTGAATCCTGCTTGCTGGTCTCTCAGCTGGGGGTCAACGGAGCTCTTCATTCTCTCTAGGATGATCCTGTTGAAGACCTTTCCTGGTACTGACAGCAAGGTGATTCCTCTGTAGTTGGAACACTTGCTGAGGTCGCCTTTCTTGGGAAGCTTGATTAGGTACCCCTCCTTCCAGTCAGCTGGCATCACCTCCTCTTCCCAGATCTTTCCAAACAGTGGGTACAGCACCTCAACTGTTGTCTCTAGGTCTGCTTTCAGAGACTCCGCTGGGATGCCATCTGGCCCTGCTGCTTTGCCATTCTTCAAAAATGCCACTGCTTTTCTGATCTCTTCCCGGCTGGGTCTGTCACAGCTGATGGGTAGGTCGGTCTCTGCCGGCTGGATGTCGGCGGGGTCGGGTGGGCTAGGTCTGTTCAGTAACTCTTCAAAATACTCGGCCCATCTGTCGAGTTGGTCTGCTCTGTCTGCAATAGGCTTGCCTTCTTTGTCTTTTACTGGTCTTTCTGTATGGCCATACTTACCCGACAATCTTCTGGTAATGTCGTAGAGCTGTTTCATGTTGCCGCTGCCTGCTGCCTTTTCTGCCTCTGCTGCCAGGCTGTCTGTGTAGGCCCTCTTGTCTGCACTGATACTCCTCTTCACCTCGCGGTTGGCTTCCGAGTATTCCCCCTGTGCCCTTACTTTGGCTGCTCTCGTGCGACTGTTGTTGACCGCTGCTTTCTTCTGCTTCCTCGCTTCTATCTTCTTCAAGGTCTGTGCCGACAGCCAGTCCTTGTGGTGGTGTTTCCTGAACCCTACAGTGTCTTTGCAGGTTGAGTTCAGCGCCTCTCTAACTGCCTTCCACTGCTGCTCTGTGGTGACCGCCTCCTCTTCATTTACTAGCTCCTGTAGCGCTTGAAACCGGTTGGACAGCACCAGTTTGAACTCTTCTCTAACTCCAGTTTCTCTCAGGAGGCCTACATTATAGCGCTGTCTTCTTGTTGTCTCTGTGCGGCTTTTCTTTAGCTTGAGCTTCATTCTTAAGGTAAGCAGATGGTGGTCTGAGGCGACATCTGCTCCCCTCCTCACTCGAACATCTTGAAGGGATCTTCTAAATTTCTTGCTAATGCAGATATGGTCTATTTGGTTCTCTGTTGTATGGTCAGGTGAGACCCAAGTTGCTTTGTGTATTCTTCTGTGTGGGAAGATGCTGCCTCCAATGACAAGTCGGTTTAGAGCACAAAAGTCTACAAACCTCTCCCCGTTCTCACTCATCTCTGAGCCTAGTCCCTGTCTCCCCATCACCTCTTCGTATCCGGTGTTGTCCTCCCCTATTTTGGCATTAAAATCGCCCATGACGATGGTGATGTCTCGCTCCGCACATTTGTCCACGGCACTCTGGAGTCGGTCGTAGAACTCTTGTTTCTCTTCCTCGTCACTGTCATTGGTGGGCGCATAACACTGGATGACGTTCAGCTTGAGCTTTTTCTTCGTTCTAAAGGCTGCTGTTATAATTCTTGGCCCAAGAGGTTCCCAGCCCATCAGCGCTCTCTGTGCCACTGGTGACAGCATGAGTGCTACTCCTTCTGTATGGGGGGCATTCTCCTCTTCATGACCTGAATACAGAACCATCTCCCCACTTAACAGCCTTTTCTGGCCAGACTGCGTCCATCTGGCTTCACTGATGCCTAGCAGGGAAAGGTTGTACTTTTGCATTTCCGCTGCTATCTGGGCGGCCTTGCCGCTCTGGTACATGGTCTTGACGTTCCATGTGCCCATGGTTGTATCCCTGGATAGAGAGAGGCGGCTCGGTCCTGTGGCTTCCGAAGACTTCCGGCTTTCACCACAGGACGTCATAAGTCTTCTAGTAGAAGAACCTTCCTCCTCCAGGAAAGGAATTACTGTTAGTCTTTTCGTCGGCGTTTTTGTAGCTATTTCCTTTTTTGCAGGGTGGGGAAGCTACCCCCACGCCCAACCCCCTTACTAGGAGGACCAGGGGTTTTCTGTCGGGGTCACCTTCCCTTAGACCATGTTGGTTCACGGCACCTTATTTCATTCGGTGCACCCCTCTCACGAGGGACCCCCTATCCACCACCCAGGGGACGCGCCTCAACGCCGTATGGTCCCAGCGCGAGGTCTCAGTATTTAGAGACAAATAATATGCTTCATCCCTTCCAGTCTGGGTTTCGTCCGAAGTATTCCTGTCATACAGCGCTAAGCAGACTTGCAGATAAGTGGTTATCTAACGTAAACAATTCGCAACTGACGGGTGTTATTTACCTTGACTTTAAGAAGGCGTTTGACCTGGTTAACCACGACACTCTGATAAGCAAACTTAGTCATTATTTAAAAAAGCGTCTCAGCAGTTTCCTTCTTTAGTTCATATCTAAAGGGAAGAAAGCAAAAGGTTGTAGTTAATGGATCACACTCTGAAGTGAAGGAGGTTAAGTTTGGAGTACCTCAAGGGTCAGTGTTAGGCCCTCTTCTATTTTGTTTATACATCAACGATCTGCCTCTTCACCTAACGTCAGAATCTGTCGAATGTGACTTGTTTGCTGACGATACGTCAATCCACACGGCAAATAAAAACCTTAATGTGGTTGCAGATGACTTACAACAGAGCCTTGATGAGGTGTCCGCCTGGTGTGAACGTAACTCAATGAGTATCCATCCAGCAAAAACCAAGTCAATGGTAATTGCGACACGCCAAAAACACCAATTAAGCCCCCTTTCACTTGATTTGTCCTTCGAAGGCAATTCTATTGAGCAAGTGTCTGAACACCGCCTCCTTGGAATTATCATAGATGATCAGCTCAAATGGCAGGCACACACACATAAGGTGTGTAAAACTGTTTCAAGAAACATTTTCATGCTGTCCAAACTGAAGCACTTCACTGACTTTGAAACCAGAAAATTATTTTATTATGCACATATTCAGCCCCACATTAATTATGCTTCGACGGTGTGGGATGGCTGCAGAGATGTACATTTAAAAAGACTGAACTCCTTACACAGAAGAGCAGCGAAATTAATTTTACCTGATCCTACTTTGACAACGGATGATAAGATTTACAAAGCGGGACTTCTTTCTCTCAAAAAGCAGTTTGCATTCAACAAAGGTGTTCTCCTTTTTAAGATTCGGAATGACAACACTCCGGAATATCTAACTCAGCTGCTAGTCCGGTCACAGTCCCGCTATGGCGATACAAAAAGCCTATATGTAGTACCCAAAACCAGAATAGACTTATTTAAAACCAGTCTAGCATTCTCGGGGGCGACTTTGTGGAATTCTCTTCCATCCCACACGAAGACCACTCCAACGGTATCATGTTTCAAGAAAAGTCTTTTTGAACATTTATCTTCGCAGCCATAACTATCTTCAAGCTTTGCTTTCTATACGTAGATATCATTGTTAGTAATGTACCCATTCTACTGCTGTGTATGTATAGTGCTGCTGTGTTGTTGCGCTTTTTTTTTTCTTTTTTTTTTTCCCCTTAACATTGCTCCAACTCCCCCAACACACCGTAGGCGTTCGTCCTATACATGTATTAATGTAATGTAATTGTTGTGTTGTAGATGTAGCAACGCCAGATTTGAAAAATGGCATTGCCTCTGGCATTGTTAATATCTTTACCGTTGTATTCATTGATTTTCTCTCTCTCTCTCTCTCTCTCTCTCTCTCTCTCTCTCTCTCTCTCTCTCTCTCTCTCTCTCTCTCTCTCTCTCTCTCTCTCTCTCTCTCTCTCTCTCTCTCTCTCTCTCTCTCTCTCTCTCTCTCTGTCTTTTGCCGAGTTTGTTGTTGCTGTTATTGTTCAAACTACGTTTTTAATGTTCATGTTTATTTCAGGTTCTCAGTGTGTGCGGTGTGTGTGTGTGTGTGTGTGTGTGTGTGTGTGTGTGTGTGTGTGTGTGTGTGTGTGTGTGTGTGTGTGTGTGTGTGTGTGTGTGTGTAGACGAAAGAGCTGAAACGGGTGACTGTCTTTACCATCCTTATGGAAACTGGGTATGTGTATAATTCTGGGTTCCCAAGTCAGACACCCACTTTTTCTGAGGGTTGTTTCTGCATTGTCTTGCGGTAAAGATTCATAAAAAGTAAAAAAAATCCGTTTTTCTCATTTTGGCGTTAACACATGCACTTTTGTGTTTAACAGACACGCCGGTAGTGTGTTTGAAAACTTGTCCCTCCCAGCAATGTGTGTGTGTGTTGGCACACAGAACCCTGAAAATGAGCGTGTATGTATTACATCACCCTTCTCAGCTAGCTATAAATAACTTCATAGCTGATATGGGTCAGGGGGGATATTTTGTTGTTTCAGGGAGTAAATTGTTTATGTTTCTACAGAATTAGGTTTGTTATTTGAGGGTGTTGTTGTTTTTGTTAAAAAAAGTGTTGAGTTGTAATGTACTTCCGGGGTGATGTGGAGAAAGGTCATGTCTAGTGACAGATTTGAGATTCATGTATACGTTCACCAGGGACTTAGCCTATACGTTTTCTACGTTTGTTTCCATGTCAGATGAAGAATATTTGATCTGAAACGTCGTTCTTTGTTTCTATTTTAAAGGGTTTTCCGCCACTATCTTCTGTTTCAGTTTGACTTAGCCTATAATTATATTCGTGCGCCGGTTGCTAAGAAGTGAAGTGATTGTATGAGTGCGCATTGTAAGAGAGGACGTTTAGACTTTGGGTGAGGCTGCTGTTGTCTTTTGTCCTGCCCGACCTTTTGGTTGAACCTGTTGCTTTGTCGATGTTATCAATGCCGCATCTCCTTTTGGATTGTATGCACAAATTGATTGAATGGAAATGACGTCACAGAGTCAGCGTCGTTTCATGCGTCGTCTGCTAGTCCAGTCAGTCGTTTAGTGCAGTTAAAAGAGTGCAGGCTTGGATGGGCCATTTTCGGATGTAATAGTAAAGTATTATTTGTGTGAATGCTGTCCGTTTGAAGGAAGGTTGATTGATTGTACATTGCGCCTTAACGTCCCGACAGCAACAAGACTTTCTCAGGACGTGCCTGCACTGCTAGTGACAAAAACTCAACAGAATATTGAATGTATGTCGCCAGCCGGTCCAATACGTTAAATAAAACCTACGACATGGGGCCTAAATAAAGCTAAGACCATTTAGCAACACACATCGAATATCAAGAGCCACAGGCAGCGCAGACAGTAGGGAGAGTTTAAAAAAGGAAAATGCAGGTGAATGGACCAAGGGTAGACAGAAACACATGCCCCCGGAATATAGAGAAAAACCCACCCTGTGGGGCTGACCAGGGTGCCCCTGGGAACTAAAAAGTCCCCCAGGGCAGACCCGTTTGGGGGTGTTTGAAGGAAGGACTGGAAAGTCGAGTGTTGAGGGCAGACCGGTTGGGGGTGTTTCAGGGAAGGACTGGAAAGTCGAGTGTTGAGCGAAGCCCGAGAGAAGGCGAGGATGGGAAAAATATCCAGCACTATACGTTGGAATAGATGCATATCAGTTACGACATGCTTGTAAATTAAAACACTTTTAACCCCACCCGGGTCTGCCCTGGGGGACTCGGGTGGGGTTAACTACTTTTTATTTCCCAGGGGCACCCTGGTCAGCCCCACAGGGTGGGTTTTTCTCTCTGATTCTGGGGCATGTGTCTCTGTCGGCCCTTTGTCCATTCACCTGTATTTGCCTTTTTAAAACTCTCCCTACTGTCTGCACTGCCTGTAGCTCTTGATATTGGATGTGTGTTGCTAAATGGTCTTAGCTTTATGTAGGCCCCATGTGTTAGGTTTATTTAATGTATTTGACCGGCTGGCGACATACATTCAATGTTCTGTTTAGTTGTTGTTTTTTCACAAGCAGTGCAGGCACGTCCTGAGAAAGCCTTGTTGCTGTCGGGACGTTAAGTAATGTACAATAAAACACTTTTAACATTAAGAAAAGTTGAGTTAAAAGAGGTTTTAAAACAGTTTTCATAAAAACTTTTGCCCGACACGCTTCTAAAAACAACATTTTCTTAGTTTTAAACCTTGTACCGCGCCATAAACGCCGCGATTGCTTTTCAGTCTTAGCTGTCCTATAGTGTGGAATGTGGGACTTTGCCAACTGGATCCATCTGGTGCACTCCAAATGAGTATTTGTGAGTGGTTTGACGTGCAACTCGGTGTGCGCCTCTGAAATGACCTACTGATTCCACTGATAATGAAAATCTTTCATTCATAAGAGCGCATTGAGCAGCTCTATAAACCAAAAGTGATGACCCCCCTCTCCCCCCCCCGCCCCCCCCTCTCCCCCCCCCCCGCCCCCCCCCCCCCCCCCACACACACACACACACTTCTCCCCCCCCAACTCCCTTACAACCCCACTCAAACAATCATAATAGTAAAATCAACCAAAGGTATCTTTAGTGAGGTATTTTCACTGTAATCCCAGTTTTGTGTGTGTGAGAGGCACCCACTTTTTTGGGTAAAAACCCATTTTTTTTCCATCCAGTGGCTCTGTTTCTAGAAAATGTCTATTTTATTTTAAGTTGTAGAGCTTAGTTATAAGGTGAGTTCTAAACATTGGCATCAACTCCAGAGCCCTAGAATAAATAGAAATATGGGAACCCATTTTCACATAAAATGGTAGGTAACCCAGTCTGAGGGTTTTGTGTTCATGTGTGTGTGTGTGTGTGTGTGTGTGTGTGTGTGTGTGTGTGTATGTGTGTGTACTGTGTGTTTGACAGTTTGGTTTAGGAAGACCTCTTATAGAAAGTCGGTTGTCCCACATTTGAGTCCGTAATTTTCGTTCTATTCACTTGGAGTTTTGGATAGCTAGCTTTGCAATAGACATTGGACGAATTCGTAATCCAGCGTTGTCAGTACCTCTTCAACGTTTTGAATAATAATTATTTAATTGTTGCAAGTTTTGGATCCAGTACATACTCCCATCAAACAGTCAGCCCTGGCAGAGGTTGTGTGGAAGAAAACAGTCAACCTTAGAAGAGGCTGCGTGCCTTTCTGATGAGTGACGTGATGTGTTCACAGCGTCGTGAGACTAGCAATGCCATGACGTCAAGCTTATAGTGACGTCATTTTGCTGCTCGTGCTATTATTCTTCAGAATTCCTCAATCCAGACCAAAAAGGTGACTGCCAAGCGTGTAATATGCAAAGAAGTACCCAACGGAGAAGAAACACGCTTAGAAAAGACGGGTACAACACAATTTATTAATATTTCGGGTAAATACCCTTTGTCAAAATAGACAAACAAACAAACAGACAGTTTGTTTGTTTGTTTGTCTATTTTGACAAAGGGTATTTACCCGAAATATTAATAAATTGTGTTGTACCCGTCTTTTCTAAGCGTGTTTCTTCTCCGTTGGGTACTTCTTTTCAGAATTCCTGTCGTTACACGAACCCACAGATCGTACTAATGGTGGGAAGAGCCGTGTGTCCGTCTTTATTTGTGTGCGCCGTCACTGATTTGTGTTGATCAGAGATTGGCTTAGAGAGGAGGGAAATGTATCAGAAGGATAAGCTTAAACATATGAACAACTCTGAATGTTCCTAAAAGAAAAACGCTTGTGAGCTCCAAACAATACGTAGACTTTGGGATGAAATTTTCATCTTGTTTATTGTTAATTTAACGTCAAAGATTTCCAGGAACATGGACACAACGTGATTTTAGCAGGAGGCTTAGACCCTCATGAGCCCCCTCAATTTCGCATCTGACATTGATGTACCAGTTGCAGGAAAAAGATCGACCGTGATCATTCAAGGGTATTGCCAGATTAGCTTGGCGCCATCAAACTCCAAGCCAATGTGGCACTACCCTTGAATTATCATGGTCGATCTGTCTCCTGCATTAGTGCTTCGGAGATAACTGGTTTAAAAAAAAGAGCGATGGGAACTGCCATTTCAAAAGGAGGCATGTCCTCCACAACTGAGGTCGCACTTGTCTACAAGACTGACCTAACTTACAGGACTAACTGATTCGAGACATGCCGCATCCGAATACGCGGCATACAGCCGCATATCCGAATGTGGCACGTCTCGAATGCTTAAGGGTTTTGTTGGAGTAGGTAGGGCCCGTGGTGAAGTGCACTTTATGTAGGGATATCCATAGGGATGGTCGGTCCGCAGAGGGAAAAAAAATATATAAGGCCAAATCACATTCGGGCGAGGTACGCTGCCCTGGGAAGACAAAAGACAGTAATTTCAGTTTTTGAAAAAGCGAGGTATTCATTGTAATGCAATGAAAATCTATCTTTTCCCGAAAATAGACTTGCTGCCTTCACGGGGCAGTATAGCTGAGCCGATCGGTGGGCCGTATACCCCAACATCCCACCCCCACGTGTATTGCTCTGACCTTCTAGTGACCGTGTTGGTTACCAAGGGGCGTGGTCGATTGTCGGGAGCCGGGCGGTGATGGACGGGTGGGCGGGGGGAGATAGCTCAACAAATTTCCCCGCAAAATAGAAGTATTGTCAGCCGGAAGACAGGGGCGAAATGCGACACGATCTAACATTTCTCCGCCCGTCAACCCATCACGTGTGCTGACCCCTTTACTGTCGGTGGACGCAGATCGGGTTTTTGAAATCGTTGTAAACACGTCAAGATAAAATGCGGGGTTTTGTTTTTTACTGTTGTTGTTTTGTTTTGTTTCTTTTGTTGAGTAGGGAAGTGTGTTTCTTTAACCCCTTCACTGCCAGTGGTCACCGATTGTATTTTGGAAATCATTATCAATTCAACGTCAAAGTGGGTACAAAGAGAAGAACCCAAACGGAGAAAGAAACACGCTTAGAAAAGCAAGTACAACACAAGCTCAAGTACTTGTCTTTTTTAATCGTGTTTTTTTTTTTTCCGTTGGGTACCTCTCAGCATTTTTTTTTTTTTTTACTCCCTTGGCATTCACCTGTTTGGTCTGGAATAAGTGTTTTCAGCAAGAGGCATAGATCCTCATGAGCCCCCGCAACTGCGGGGGCTCATGAGGATCTATACCTCTTGCAGTAGTGTGGTGTTCAGTCTTTTTCGACAGTGAAAAAAGAGCCAAAGAACAGAACTGATCGCTGAGAACCCGGAGACAAAACTGTCGCAGCAAAAACTGTTTTTAACCCTTTTAATCCTGATACACCCATTGCTTGAAATAAATTTGACTGTGACAGTTCAAGGGTGCTGCCAGAATAGCTTGGCGCCTCAGGCGCCAAGCTATTCTGGCACCACCCTTGAACTACAATGGTTGATCTCTTCCGTAATCTGTAATGTAGCCTTCACAGGACAATAAGCAATTAAAAAATAATCAGCTTCAGGATGTAATGGGTTAAACACAAACGTGTAGAGATGCGTTTCCATGATACTAATGTACAGTGCTCATTTCTTCTCTTCACTGTTTAAGTCTGCCTTTAATGGCAGAAGATAGTATGTCCATTTTGTGAGAAAAGCGATGTTTTCTTTGCACATTAATAAAAATCTAACTTTTCTCAAAATGGCAAAAGCCAGTATATGCCCATTTTTGTGAGAAAGTGATATTTTCTTTGCATAGTAATGAAAATCGCACTTTTCTATTAAAAACAAGATGGGATGAACCATAACCCACAAAGTCCCTTCCGTATGAGAGCTGTCCTCGCTGTCACGGGTTTCTACCTTCTGTCTTTGACCTGATTCTGATGTTGAAATATCTCCTTTTGAAAAAGACTCTCAGATCTGCCAATTCGTCCCAGTGAACTCTATAAGGGGCGCGTGCAGTGCATACGCGTCATTGGTTTGTCAAACTGACGTCTTTTGTCACTAAGTATTTTTTTGTTTTTACGTAATTTTATATTTAACGTGATATGAGTTTCACTTTCGCTTTAAGGCTTGAGAAAATGGTGACAAAACTAGAATTTCGCGGTACAATTTCAGTCTTGCTATAATTTGTGTGAAATCAGGTTGACTTTAATAATAATAATAATAATAATAATAATAATAATAATAATAATAATTCTCGAACGCCGTCACACTTAGAGTTTGGATCTCAAAATGAAATCTGTGGTATAATAATAATAAAGAGCATTTATATCGCGCTGAATCCCCAGGAGCAGTGGGCTCTAAGCGCGTTACCAAAAAAATGTATATATGCAGAATCTCACTACCTTTACCAAATTTTAATCTAAGCACACACATACAACTGAAACACACATATCAAAACCAGACGGTTACAAATTAAACGCATTTTGATGATGCTCGTGCGCCACCACGATGGTGCTACGCGGTCAACAAAGGGAAGACATAAGATCAAGGCCCCTACGATGGTGCTGGCTAGCTACATGATAGATGCTAAGTACACCTGCATGCTCTTCTGAAAGCGCGTCGATGTGTGTGTGTGTGTGCGTGTGCGTGTGCGTGTGTGCGTGCGCGACGCTCCAAACATCTCCAAGAGGCATAGATCCTCATGCGCCCAGAGAGAGAGAGAGAATTCCGTCATATTTAGAGTGTTGGGTCAACGTCTGGGTGGTGGCGGAGTTGCTTTTTTTTTTTACTTCACCGCCGCTGTCTGACTTTCTCCAGATGTCAAGGTTTTTTACTCTTTTGCTTTTTTTTTTTCCCCGAAAAGAATTATTTTTTACTGAAGAAGTTGAAGGGATACAAAGCTCCCTAACGAATTCATCCAATGTCTTTCTCCAAACTAGTGTATGCAAAATTTCAAGTAAATATGACACAAACTACGGACTCTAATCTGGGTCAACCGACTTTCTATTAACTGTCTTTTATGTCTTCAATGAGACATCCAATTACAATATGCTCGGAGGAACTCTTAGCCACCCCCTGAATAAAGTATTTCGCCAAGTTTCAAGCTTGTGTGTACAGAAATATCGGAGATTCTCTTGTTTACTTACGCATAAACACACACACACACACACACACACACACACACACACACACACACACACACACACACACACACACACACACACACACACACACCAGCCACATACGGCGCTTCTCGCCAAATGTACGTTCAGCAGCGAAGTTAGCGTAACTATACATGACGTAATTTTTATATTGTTACTTCAGTTGTCAGAGGTTTAGGCCTGAACGCCTTTGACATCATGGACATGCTATTAAATTCGCCCCACCGCGACCCATTCTAAAAGGTCCCTTCTATATCTGCGTACCTATTCTTTTATCCTCGGAAAATAGAGTTTTATGTTCGTTTCATTTCATTTCATTTCTCTCTCCGTCTCTTGCTGTCTGCCCGCCTGTCTATCTGTCTCTTTGTCTGTCTGTCTGTCTCTCTCTCTCTCTCTTGAAACTTTGCAGTGGACGTGAAAGGATTTCCCAACAGCACGCTGGACACCCGATTACCGTCCACGGGTGGGAAGAATGCCCCCGGATACCGGACCTTGACAAGCTAATTCACCAAGCCACCGACAGCGGCGTCACTGGTCTGCAAGAACCTTTGATATTTTCTTTCCAAACCATCCCGTCCCGTTTGCAAGAGACATAGATTCTCATGAGCCCTTGCAGTCGCGAGGCTCATGATAATCTATGTCTCTTGCTGGTTTAATTAGGGTTCAGCTGTTCCTCAAATCGAGAGCGCTTTGTGGAGTTTAGCGTAGGCTACTGTTGGATTTTTCCCCTCGACATGTAATTTTTTTTTGCTGAAGAAAATTGTGTTCGCATAGGCTTGTGTGCAAAGATATCCCCTTATCAATTAAGTGTCAAATGCGGAGGCAGACGGAGTATGATTGTTCAGGGGCAGTGCCCGATTAGCTCGGCGCCTCTAAAAGCTTATTAGGGTTTCCGACGCCATCATCACATCAAAAGTCAAAATGAGTTGGTTGATTTGGAAGACCTGGGTGTAATGTTACATTAAAAAAAAAAATATAATTATTGATATTGGCACATCGGCAATTGGACGAGGGTGCTTGTGTCTGTGTGTGTGTGTGTGTGTGTGTGTGTGTGTGTGTGTGGTGTGTGCGTGCGTGCGTGCGTGCGTGTGTGTGTGTGTCTCTCTCTGTGTGTGTGTGTGTGTGTGTGTGTGTGTGTGTGTGTGTGTGTGTGTGTGTGTGTGTGTGTGTACCATGCATTGCACGAATGTCATTTGTTAACCATCTAAATATTATTCCAACTTTTACTTTACCAAACTTTTGTGAATGCGGTCTGTCTTTCTGTCACCCTAACCAAACCCTTTCAAGTGGTCCTTTATAGGTCAATTCCGGCCACTAACACCCCCAACCCCACCCCACCCCACCCCCACCCCCCCCCTCACCCCTACACACTTCACCCCTTGTCCCAAACACTGCACACTAGCCCTCCTAAAGGACCCTTGACTGACCGCAAAATTCAATTAATTGTTTTTCAAACTGGATTTGCACTCTCAAATCATTGCCTTGCCCGAAATGGATTGGCTCGAGCCATTGTGGCCCCATGCCACTATTCAGCCGGAAGGCTGAAAATCCCAAATCTGATAAATGGCCTTTGAAGACGTCAAACCAGATCAAATGATTAATCGACCATGACAGTTCAAGAGTGGTGCCGGGAGAGCTTGGCGCCTGCAGGCGCCAAGCTATACCCGGCACCACCCTTGAACTATCATGGTCGATCTATGTGTGTCAGGACTAAATAGGTTCCTCCCACCCCCTCCCTCCAAAACCCCAGTCTCGGACAATGACTTTTGTCGAAAGCCGTCACGTAAAATTTAATTTTCGCTCTCATCTTGCCCCTCAAAATCTTTGCTCCCTTAAATGGAAGGGGCTGGCACGTTGTGGACAAGTGCCCCTTCTTTCAAATACCTCCTCGCGGTGAGACCTCACATCCCTTGTCTAGTTCAAAGCTTTATAAAGTCATCTCGCCGAGGAACACAGATATAAATAAAACTAAGCAGGAGGCATAGATTTTCATGAGCCGCTGCATTCTGCAATAGCTCATGTGGGTCAAAGCCTCTTGATGGCCGTAAGAATTGTTTACCGATTAAGAAAATCCATTACTTGTAGTCATTCACGTGACACGGACCTCGTGTTTAACCCTCTGTGGCTTAGTGACCCGGCGGTAATAGGCTAATATGTTCCGGAATCGCCGCCACCACGTCAGGGGTTTGTGAGAGGTCAGTTTTAGATTTTAATTTCGCTTTTGATAGAGGTTTTAATCTCGAATTTGGGCAGGGCAGCGGTGCGGTCAGAATTGGGTGTAAGGTGTCATCGCCTCGTGGTCAACAGCACACAGTAATAAATTTAGAGAGCGCTACTTTGCAATGTCATAGTGAAGTTCATTCCAAGTGTGTAAATGCAAAGAAAATCTCCAGAAAGAAAGAAACACGCTTAGAAAAGGTCAAGTACAACACAATGCATTAACTTCATAAAACACTTCTTTTTTTTTTCAGAATGGACACACGCAAGCAGTGCACTGTGTTCTTGTCTGTACATGCATTTAATAAATCGTGCTTTCCTTGTCAGTGTCATCTCGTTGGTGTTCTTGGATCATTAAGTGTTCATATTAACCCCTTCACTGCCGAGAAGAATTGAACACCACCCAATTGCAAGAGGTTTTGATTCTCATGAGCCCCCGCCTCTTGTTAAGACCAATTTGTATCCATGTTCCTTGGAAGAGTGTGGCTTTTGATCGTTGAATGAACAAAGATTTCATAAACAAGAGGTACGTCTGCCGGGACGGAAGCGGTTAATTAAGGGGTCAAAGCTGGACAAACAACAGTTAAGCAACCGTCTACGGGCCATGAGCGGGCCTACTTCGGCCGACGTCGGGCCGAAGGTCTTTTGATTAATGGGTAGATCCCTTGTGGCAACACATCGCCAGCCCGCGACCAATGCACAACACAAAATAGTTCGTCTTGGTGTTCTACTGCCCAGCGCTCCTTGATCACAGAAAATTAAATCTCCTGATTATTCTAAAACATCCATCACTTAGGGAGATACTTGATGCTCCAGGGGTGGAACAGTTACCTGGAGGGGGCGGGAGGGGGGGGTGGTGTGGGGGTGGGGGTGGGTCCAAATTGCCGAAAAGAACTTTGTTATAGCTAGCACATTAACGATTAAAAATTATTTATTTATTTGTTCTTTTTCTTATTTATTTATTTATTATTTATTTATTTATGATTTATTTATTATTTTTTTTCTATTTTTTTTAAATTTTAGTTTATTTATTTATTTATTTATTTATTTATTTATTTATTTATTTATTTTATTTTTTTTTTTTGGGTGGGGGGGGGGGGGCTGGTTACGGAACACCCCCTCCCCCTAGATCCGCCACTGTGCCCTACTGAAGTTGGCAAAAGACAGTATTTCCAACTTTGGGGTGAAAAGCGCGAGATTTTCATTGTAATACAATGAAAATAGTGTTTTTCACAAGAATGGACGTACAGGCTTATTACAATGAAAAACTTTTTTAACACAAAAAAATGGACACAATGGCTTATGTGCCAACTCGGGACAGCATAGCCAGAGTTGGTGTGGGGCATCTGTCGGGCTAAGGGTTCTTTGAGTTGCTTTGCCTCATGTATTTGGGTAGTGTTCATAATTTTCCCGACACTTAACGGATAACACACTCGAGACGTGCTGCATTCGGATACGCGGCTTTACGCCGCGTATCCGAATGCGGCACGCCTCGAATGAGTCAACTTTGTCTGCAAACTAGCGACAGATTGAATTTCTCAGGTTTGTAAGCATACACCAGCATGAACACTACTTGCTTTAATTAAAACAAGCAGACTCAGTACGCTGCTCGGCAGAATTAATGTAACTGTTATTTTGTACAGTTCAATAGAGACAGACAAAACACTTCAGTGTCGAGAAATTTTGAATACCACCCAACTGCAAGAGGTATAGATCCTCATGAGCCCCCGCGACCCACTATACCTCTTGCTGACATCGCTTTGAATCCATGTTCCTGGGACAGCTAGGTTCCCATCCCCCTCCTCCCCGCCCCCCCCCCACCTCCCCACCCCTCTTTGGCGTTGAATGCACGAAGATTACATCAACACAGTCCGCGTTAACTGGATCGCTAAAAAAAAACCAACCAAAATCCAGTCCTTTAAGGTGACTGGCTAGCGTGTAAAATGCAAAGAATAACCCAACGAAGACAGAAACACGCTCAGAAATGACAAGACAGTTACACCACAATTTATTTATTGTATTGTAACTGTCTTTTCTAAGCGTGCTTCTTTCTTCGTTGGCTATACTTGGCACTGAACAGGTTAAGCCTCTCGTGCATGCGGCCACCTCTACTGTTCAGTACCGATGGCTGCATGCACGGGGGAGGGGGTGGGGTGGGTGGGTGTGTGTGGGGGGGGGGGGGGTTAACGCCAAATTAGAAAGGGATGGCAAAAGAGAAAAAAAAAAGACTTAGACTTTTTTTTTCACTAAGAGTCAAACATCTGTTGTAATTTCACTTCGTGGAGGGTCCAAAGCATCACCTCTACGATGTCGGTTTTTGTTGATCTTCCGTCACACCGAATTTTAGCAATCTCCGAAAAGTGGGTCCATTTTCACACGCACACTAACAGGAAGAAAAAAAAAAAAAAAAGACTCCCGCTCATTGGGTAGAGATCGGTGGTTTTACAGCCGGTTCAGACACTTTGAGGTTTGACACAATGGGTTTCAGCACTATGGTTTGGACATTATGGAGTTTGACACTTCAGACGTAGTTGTTTCACATTATGGCACGGATGATGATAAAGAAGTACGATCCATTCTGCATTAATAGAACACAAAAGACAGAAGCATGGTACTGCTCATTTTTGGGCACTTCATACGGCATCATTGAGCATCGTACAGCATGCTAAAGCTTCGACTGGTGGCAAACTTCTAACAATGCCTTGATATGCCAATAGTCTTCTTAGTCCTTTTCAACCTGATACACTATTGCTTGAAATAATTTTGAATATGATATTTCAAGAGTGGTGCCAGAATAGCTTGGCGCTTCAGGCGCCAAGCTATTCTGGCACCACTCTGACCCTTGAACTAAAATGGCTAATCTATCTCCTAATCTGTAATGTAGCCTTCATAAGACGATAAGCAAATTTTAACAAAGATCAGCACAGGATGCACTGGGTTAGAATGCAGAGAATGCCTATATTTGTGATCACAAGGACAGGGGCGGATCAGTTACCTCGAAGGGTGGGGGGTGGGGAGGGGGGCAAACTTTTTGTTTGGGACCTTCATCCTGATACAAAAGCCTCCCCGACGCTATAACTTGCTCCGAAACATAGAAAAGCGTGATGCGGGGGGGGGGGGGGGGGGGGGGGGGAGGTGGGGGGAGGGTGCGTGCGTGTGTTACGACTATCACCATTCGCCAAAATATCAAACAACGGGGAGGGGGTTGGGCTGGGAGGTCTTTACATCCCAAAAAGGGATTTTGTTACAGCATATTAAAGAATTTTGGGTCGGAAGGGGGTGGGGGTGGGGTCCGGAACCCCTTTTACCCCCTCCCCCCCCCCCTTCACCCCTTCCCCCCCAGAACATGCCCTGCAGGAAACATAATTTTTATATATCTGCTTCTTCAGCAGTAGTATGCATACCGCGAAGCGAAAATAAGACCAAATCACTTACGGAAAATACGACTCGAAACGTGCTGCCGGTACACTGTATCCCCGCTAATAGGGCACTGCCACTATGGGTTTGACTGTGCCAAACACTGGGTGTATGAACATGCTCCAGAAAATGAATGGCAACACAAACTTCTAGTAATGGGTTTGAAAACTCCGCGCGCAAAACGGATAAAATTTCGGAATCTACTCCAAGAGCTTAAACTAACCGGCAACATGTACATTGATTGTCTCAACCAGTGTGTGGCGACCCCCATATCCAACCACTTCTCCCGTCCACCGCCCTCACCCTCTCCACCCCCTCCCGCAACACCTTGCCCTTCTTATTTACATACTTTTAAGTTACTGAGGCTGGGGTTGGGTTCCGTAGCCTTGATTGAGTAGGTCTCAAAATCAAACATGACAAAAACTTTAAGAAAAAAAGAAAGC
>BTPG01000004.1:16529630-16619630 GCA_036245525.1 Semisulcospira habei
TTGTGCCGAAAGTCCGTGGGGCCTGCTGCCCATGTGGAATATGTAAGACATGGTTAGCACGGGAATTTTTAGTGAGTTCTGTTTAGTGAGTTCTAGGCGAAAACTGTGACTGTCAGAGGTCTAGATCGGGAGTGCGGGCTGTTTTGTCGTATGGAACGGTTGTTGAGTTACCTAGCCCGCATTCCAAGACTCTGAAGCCTAGTTTTCAGGTATGTTTCTATAAACGTAGTATTGATAGTTGTTTAGTTAAAGACAGTATGCGTGGTAAGATTAATGTGGTTGTATAGCGGTGTTCCGGTTTGGTTTAGTTATAGTATGTTTAGAATTCGGTGAAGTAACCAGTGTTTCTGTATACAGTTGTTTACCGAGTTAGATGACTAAAGGAATATGAAGTGTGTATGTCTAAGCCGCTAGGAAGATAGTACGTGGTTGGTTAAACATAGTCTTTTCCAGGGTATAGAGTAAGGTATAGCAAGAGTGTCAGTTAGGCTATAGTCTGTTTCAAGATAGTGACTGATATATGGGGGTGATACGAAAATAGTTTATGAAGCACGTGTGTGTGTGTGTGTGTGTGTGTGAATGAACGTGTGAGTTATTTGTATCAGCCAGGTTACGTGACGTTTCTCATTGATCCAATATGTTGTGTGTTTAGCAAGTGTTACGTTGGGACTTTTGTCTATTCAGAGTTCTTGTAACGAGAGTGGAAGACGGACGCCGAGACGTCGAGTCGCAGGTGGGACCTACGTGAGGTCATCCCTCCAGCTCTTCTGAGAGTGAGTCTGACTGGGGACCAAGACACCCAAGTCCAAGTGAGAACTGAGTACCGTACGAGAACGAGGACGTCCGTGCCCAGAGAGAGACAGGACGGCAACAAGCGTACGACGAAGGACTTTCACGCCTAGACGTGAGAAGGACCAACGTAACCAGACAACATCAAACAGGTTGGAGGCAATGTGAGACTAAGGCCTAACCTGGCAAAGATACTGTGATACGTGTGTGGTGTGATAGTAGAATATTGTATATAGTTGATAGTCATTTAAGTCGTTCTTTTTCATTTATACTGTATAAAGGTTACTTTAGAAATGGAGCCCATGTGTTTGTTTTACCGCATGAATGCGCCCGTCTGAGTCAGTGGCGGTGTATGCGTCTGTTGCGTGAGAGTCTGTGCGTACGACTGTGGGCAAGTCTGCGTGCGTTACATTATTGTTATTATTATTATTATTATCCACACACACCTCGTCCTATGCTAGCTAACTAGCTACCGACTCTCCCTGTCCTGCAAGAAGCAAAGATCATCATTGAAGATGCTGCTGGAATTCATGAAGATCTTTGTCTCTTGACCGTTTTCAAATCACCCACCCCGCACCCCCCCCCCCCCACCAACCCCCCTCCCCACACCCACACCCCGCCCTCCTCCCCCTCTTTTCTTGTTCTCCTTCTTTGTGGCGGTCGCCTTTACATCCGCTGACCAGGAGCTGTGATGAAATTGGCTGTGCGGTGAAGTTCCACCCTGCAGCCATACGGTTTTTCCTGTAGTGTGGTGGATGACATCCAGGTCTCTCTCTCTCCTCAGCTGCTGGAACAAGGGGCAGTCTTGGAAGACGTGACCAGCAGCAGTTTGCTCACTTTGTCCGCACTGGCAGGCAGGAGTTGCCACAATCTTCAGCTTGCGACTCGTGTGATAGTTAACCCATTGAGCCCCATGGCCACATGTCCCAAAATGTGGAGGTGTTACATAACTTCTAACTCCTGTGTACCAGTTGCAGGAGATAGATTGACCATGGTAATTCAAGGGTAGTGCCAGATTGGCTTGGCGCCTGAAGGCGCCACGCCAGTCTGGCACTACCCTTGAATTATCATGGTCAATCCGTCTCCTGCCTTAGGGCTTTGGGGCTAAATGGGTCGAGCCTGTTCTAGGTCTGAAGATTGTGACCTGGTCCTTACGGTTCAGCAGGCGAACGTCAGCCCTCTGGTCCCTCCCTTCTCATAATGAACTGGTCTTCAGGTGTCCACATTCCTGTCTAACTCTGAGATGTCGTTCTGAAAAGGGGGCATAGGTAACAATCATGACACGAGATGGTTTCCGGGACTCCCTGATAGAATATCGTCTAAATTCGTGATTCGCGAGGGGGTGGGTGGGGGGGGGGGGGTGGGGGGGGGGAATATGGTTTAGCTCATTCGAGACGGAAGGCATCCGGATCCGCATGCCGTTCGTTTGGAATGAGTTAACCCATTTATAATTATAAAATGTTCATAATTATGCTATAATGTTTTTATGTCTTGTTTGTACTATTTGTTATAAATGTACCACAACCGAATTTCTCTTTTTGAGATAATAAAGTACTCTTATTCTTATTCTTATTCTTATTATTATTTAATGCCCAGAAAACCCGAAAACGACCCAGCGGCAAGAGACATAGATAGATCTTCATGATCCTCTGCGGCAGTTGCGGGGGCTCATGAAGACCTATGCCTCCTGCCGACACCTTTCTTTTTTTTAAATACAAAATTCGGTTAGGGCTATTGGCGCTTAATTAACGCCGACGAAAGAATCACAAACTGAATCAACCGGCAGTGAATGGGTTAAGCCTCGATTTCTAGGATTCCTTATAAAAGAAGAAGAAGAAGAAAAAAAAGGAGACATGGCTGACATTAACTTTCCAAGCACCCCTTTCTGCGTTAAGCCCATCTCCCAGTGGTCGCAATTTTTTTTAAATCTTAAAATCCTTTTAACCCATTACATCCTGAGGCTGAATTTTTAAAAAATTATTTTGCTTTTTGTCCTATGAAGGCTACGTTACAGATTAGGAGATAGATTCAACCATTATAGTTCAAGGGTGGTGCCAGAGGCGCCAAGCTATTCTGGCACCACCCTTGAACTAACAGCCAAATTCATTTCAAGCAGTAGTGTATCAGGATAAAAAGGGTTAATCAACGCCAAACAGCTCGAGCCGTCTATGGAACATAGATACAAAGTTGTGTCGGCAAGAGACAAGGATCCCAGCGTTGAGGGCCCGTGAGGATCTATACCTCGCGCAGCCGGATCGTGTTCAGTTTTTCTCTCGGCAGTAAAGGGGTTAACCCCCTTGCGCATGCAGCCGCCGATGGCTGCATGCACGAAAGGGTTAAGGGGAGGGGACAAAGGGGAGGATCGACAGACCCGCTCCAAGGTATGACCAGGTGCAAATAAATAAATAACCCCCGGTGGTGGGCGGACCGTGCGTTCCACTGAATTACGGCCACGATTCGGCGTTAACCCATTCAACCGCACAGACCAAAAAGGAAGGTGATCAGTAGAGATGAATGTGTAATGCCTCGGACAAACCTCGTGAACATTTTAGTCTGTCTTTTTCGGATCCTCCCATCGCAAATTAAAAACCGTCATGACAAATAGCTGACCTAGAAGGAGAGTTGGAAACACAAACTAGCGTAAGAAACGTATCCGGATGCAGCGCGTCTCGAGCGCGTTAACTCATTCAGCCCGACGCACGTATTTCCCAAATTTGGGAGGCGCCATCTAACGACTATGCACCTGTTGCAGGAGATGGATCGACCATGATAATTCAAGGGTAGTGCCAGATTAGCTTGGCGCCGACAGGCGCCAAGCTAATCTAGCACAACCCTTGAAATATCATGGTCGACCCATCTCAAGCTGTAGTGCGTCAGGGCTGAATGTGTTAAAGTCGAATGTGGTTTGCGTGGACCCACAGGCTTGCAGCGTCGTGGCCATCGTTTTGCTCGGAGTGCTCCTCACCTCAGTCCATCTCCCTGACGCGCTCACCTGGTAGTTGTTGTTGTTGTTATTGTCGTCGTTTCCTATGTGTGAGATGAGTGTTTGGATTGTCTTGGGGGCTTGAGGGTGAGCAGCTCCAGGAGCAAAAACGTCTTCGGGCCCACGACGGCTGCAGAGCCGTGCTCGGGCCCACTGCGGTCGTCGTGGACCCGAGGACCTCTGCTTACTGGGTATGGCGTTTGCGCAAACTTTGTAGAAAAAAAAATGTTTATGCCCCCCACCCCACCCACCACCACACCCCGCTAATTCCACATCCCAAAGCAAATATTTATTTCCTTTTCTCATGGGAAACATAGAAGCCAACAAGACTCTGTCAAATTGGTATACGTGGGACGTCATAAAGCAAGCATACTGTACGAATATGTCATCTTATTTGGCAAAGGCCATTATGTTCAATTTTGTGAATAGCAAGATTTTCATTGTAATACAATGAGAATCAGTGTCGCTTTTCACGCTTTTCACGAAAGGGGCGTAGAACTGCACTTGTGGCCCAACAGTGTGATCTGCTGGTGCTGGTGGTGCGAGAGAGAGAGAGAGAGAGAGAGAGAGAGAGAAAGACAGAGAGAGTCATTGGAGAGTCTCTCTCTCTCTCTCTCTCTCTCTCTCTCTCTCTCTCTCTCTGCTGGTCAGTCTCCGCCGTACAGCCACGCCATCTCACCTCACAACCTCAATACTCTGAAGGTCTCTCAACACACGTAGATCGCTCACAAAGCTGACACCCCATCCGATAGTCGACAACGGATTTCAATCATACCCTCTTCCCACCCTTGTGTCTACCCGCCACTGCTAAGCCGTTCTCAAAACCGAGCAGCACTGCGCAACGAAAGCGATATTTCTGCAAGAGGCATAGATCTTCATGAGCTCCAGCTTGTCCGCGGGAGCTCTTGATGATCTATGTCTCTTGCTTGTCCTAGGAACACTTTAAATATATGAGTGTCCTAGGTGGACTGGTACTTGGATATTGAATCGCCAGATATATATCACGCCTCTACTGAAGGCAACCCAACTGCAAGTGCCATAGATCGTCATGAAAAAAAAAATCAGGATTTATGCTTCTCGTTGTCCAACACTCTATTTGTGTCTATGTTCCTGAAATGTACTGGGTTTTTGATACTTCGGTATTCGGTATTCACTTCTCCATTGAAAACCGCAAATCAGCAAGAGGTATAGATCTTGATGACCCCGCTGGCAAGCGGGGGCTCATGAAGATCTATACCTCTTGCTATCAATGTTCGTCAAATTTCTTAATCCGGAAGAAGACTGAGGAACGCTCTATCCACAAATGGATATGTTTGCAGTGTACCGTGATACAGCGGTAATGTTTCATAGCACGCCGGGGATTTGGTCGTCGCAGTGTATTTGTTCCAAGGTTGTCTTTGCATTTTTCAACAGTGGGGTTTAATTCGCGGGTGTATACACAATGGAAGCTAATGCTAGCTCGTAAGAAAGGCGATACTTACTTTGCGGTGTCCCTTACACAAAGGTGTAAACACTAGGAGTAGAATTATTGGTGAGGGGGAGAGTAGGGGTGGCCTTGCTGATTTTCGAACGCCGGGCCATTGAGAGAGAGAGAGAGTGAGAGAGAGAGAGAGAGAGAGAGAGAGAGAGAGAGAGAGAGAGAGAGAGAGAGAGAGAGAGAGAGAGAGAGAGAGAGAGAGAGAGAGACTTGTTTGTTAAAACTTTGGCTTTCTGTAGCGCTTTTTGGCGCGATGATTCCTTACCCAGTGTATACGCTGTTAAATATCGTTGCCCACAGACACGCCTATGCACGCTATACGACCGGGTTTAAACTAAAACCTTGTTAGGGACAAATCATACCAGATGCGAGCAGAATTACACTAACTAAATGAGAGAAAAACAAACAAACAAACAAACAAAAAATCATCTTACAAGATTGCTTAACCCTGTGGGTGTCGGTAACGGTTTTAGTCGCGATGATTCCTGCGGGGCAGAAATCATCGCGACTAAAACCGCTACCGACACCCAAAAGATTAAAAACAAAATGCACGACGACAAAAACTGAAGCGGGAAAACCCCACAATCGAAAGCTGTGAATTACAATTTCAAGGCTGACTCTGATCTGGGTGCCTGACTCGATGCATCCTAAAACACAGACAGAGGAGTTGCCGGGCTTCGCACCAAATTATCATAAGTCATCTGCATACCTCTAATTATTGTTGAATGATAAAAAGCAGTTTTCGTTGATGTAAGTTCCCGCGTCTTTCTGACTAGAAAAAGAATCGTCGCCTCAGCTCCATCACACACCCGGCCTATCTTTCTTTGATTCTATTTTGATTTTGCGAGAGTCAGAGTTTAAGACAGCTGGAATTTGTTACTATTGTAGTAACCCCAATCCCTCCCCCCCCCCCACCCCCACCCATTCCCCCCCCCACTCCCATCTAACGCCCTCTTATTCCATGCTCTCCATCCTCTCACATCTTTTTCATTTCTCGAGAATGTGACTTGAGCTGTAACCCACTTTCGAGGAAAAGGCTGTGAACCCCCTTACTTCCAGTGGTCGCAGACTGTGTTTTGAAATCATTATTCATTTAACACCAAAGAGCACTAGAAGTTAAAGCAACAATATATCTCTCCAAAGTAGTCGGTGTTAGCAAGAGAAAACGATCATCGTGAGTCCCCGCGACAGCGGGGGCTCACGAGGATCTTTGTCTCTTGAAGCTAAATCACTTCTGTTCATTTCATTCCAGTAAAGGGTTTAATAAAATGACACACAGCATAAAAAGCAGTCTAGCTTTTGTTCTGTGTAATCTCCACCAGAGGACATTTACACTGTGGACATTGCCCACACTCCATCAATGACAGTCGCGCACTTATTTGTCACTTTCTCCACCCCAGCATACGGCAAACGTTGGACAAGTGTGCGGGTCTGTGATTTTGGACCTTACGGCTCGAAGGCGTAAGCTCCAAAACGATAGATCACACAAGTTATGAAATCCTATCTGCTAGTCTTTAACTGGCACATCCAAAAATGTCGATACACTGACTCGGACAGAAGACAGTACACGGACAGAGTGATGCATAGACACACCCACAAAAACAATAATAGTACACTATTAGTCAGACCTAGCGAGAGAGTAACCTTAAACCATCCCCAAGCGCATACTATCCGTACAACTTCATATAAACCCTCACCTCCCTTTAAATATATATATATATATATATATATATATATATATATATATATATATATATATATATATATATATATATATATATATATATTTTAAAAAAAATTGTGCACGTTTCCCTTCATTGAATCAGTTATGACAAAAACCATTGTCCAAATTCATCAGACTTTAGGAATGCTCGAAAACGAGGCTGCCTGTGGGGTTACGTGACCTTTGCGTGCAAGATGGCGATCGGTTTCAGGGCGCGCGCCACTGAATACGACTTATGCAGATGAGATGCCTATCGCTTTTCAGTCCTGTGGTGTGTGAGCCTCTTGGATGAATGTGCAAGTTTTAAAAAAAAAAAAATATGACGCCTGTGTTTGAGTATCCCTTTAGTTTCCAGCGTCAACGTGCGCCAAGCTATTCTGACACCACTCTTGAACTATCATGGATAATCTGTCTAAGAACCGGTAATCCGTGTCTTGTCTTCAGAGAACAACTCTAGAAGTGCCGGACTTTTGTCCTTAAAGTGTTTGGGTTAGGACAACAATGGCTGGAAAAGAATCGGCTAAGATAGTTCAAAATTAGTGCCGTTCAGCTCTTAACTCATTTGAGATGTGCCTCCTCCGGATTCGCGGCACGTCTCGAACGAGTTATTTTTTTCTACGAGAGAATCAGTGACCAGTGTATTTCATGTCCGAAGTCGTTTCCTGCAGTGTCATATTGTTATTGACTTACATACTTCCCCTTGGAATGCACCTCAAATTAATTTCCCCGAAAGGGACTTAAAGGTGTGAAAAAAAGACATTACACAGACTACAGTATATTGTAGGGGAACACATATATACGAGAGACTAATGCCATTGTTAAACCCTTGTGTATGCAGCCACCGACGCTGTTTACAGTGTTGGTGGCTGCATGCACACCCGGGGTCTTCGTTTGCGTCTTTCCTGAAGGAATCATCGCGACAAAAAGCGCTACCGACAACCAAAAGGGTTAAAAGTTTATGCGACAGTCACATCACAATGTCTGCCACATTTCCAATACCGGCATCACAGTATAATTATCGTCTGCAGTCAGGTAAGGGGCGGGCAGTAGTGTGGTTTTGAGAGCGGTGTACAATTACCTTTTCTTAGCTCTGATATGTGTATTGGTTGTATGTTGTATGATTTAGTCATTTGTGAGGTGGCGGCGCGCGGGAGGTAGAGCTAGATGGGGGGTGGGGGGGGGGGAAGGGGGGGAGGGTGAGGGATGGGGGTGGGGGTTGGTAAAGTTGGGTTGGGTGGAGGAGAAGAAGGAGAGTCTGACGGCTAAACAATAAGACTGCAGACGTCTTGGGTCGGTGATCTTCGAAGTGTTTCTAACCCCTTCACCGGGAATGGACGCAGATCGCGTTCCTGAAATCCTTGTCAATTTTACGGCAAAGAGCTCTAGCCGTGCTACGAACGTGGATTAAAAAAAAATGGTGTTCACAAGAGTCATAGATCTCCATGCACCCCCACGTCTGCGGGGGCATATGAGGATCTATGTCTCCTGCACTTGGGCCACGTGTGCTTCGTCCCCGGCAGTGAAGGAGTTAATGACTCGTGTGTTGAGTGCAGGTTTGCCGTCGAACGCTTACACGCAAAAACGGTCCCCAGACAGAGAGTACATTTCCATAATCGTGCGGAGGGATTTCGATTAACTCGCCGCCGAAGGAGGGGATACGGACAATTGTACGTATTCAGAAGGCTTTGTTCCTGTTTGTTGTCTCGGATGTTGAGGCGGGGGATCATGAGGTTTAACTCATTCTACCACAGATACACCACAGCAAGATAAGGATCGACCAGGATAGTTCAAGGGTGATGCCAGAATAGCTTGGCGCCTATAGAGGCGCCAAGCTTTTCTGGCATCACCCTTGAACTATCATGGTCGATCGGTGTCCTGTACTGCAATGCAGTTTTCAGAGGACAACGGCAACATTTGGGGATTTCGGTCTTGGGGTAGAATGAGTTAAAGCCTCTTGCTGACCGGTCTGTTCATACCGTTGTCTCTTGGATAAAATGTAATGGGATTATTCCTTGCTGAATTCGCCCTGCTTTCAAAGACGTAATTTTGCGTCTACTGGCAGTGACAGGTTTAACCCATTTAGCCCCGAGTCCTTAGAGTAGGAGATGGACTGACCATGAAAATTCAAGGGTAGTGCCAGATTAGCTTGGCTCCTAAAGGCGCCAAGCTAATCTGACACTACACTTGAATTATCATGGTCAGTCCACTCCTGCAACTGGCTACATAGTCGTTAGGCAACACCTCCAACATTTGACACATAGAAGCTTGGGCTAAAAGGGTTAATGATTTTTTATGATAACTGGTTGACTGTAAACTGTGGACCTTACTGTAAACCCCGGGGTTCAAGCTGCTGTTGTTTGTTTTATCGCATATCAGATTTAAACCCGTTTTAAAGGTACGCACAGCGGCTTTAAAACGTGTTAGGTTCTACCATGAAAACCTGTTACTCAGCAACAACAACTACCGCAACAACAACCACCTCCACTACCACCACAACAAAAACCACAACTGCCACCGCCACCACAACATAACATCAACAACACCAGCAAGAACAGCTGCAACAGCAACAACAAAACCCAACCCAACGCACGCAACGCAACGCAAAACAAAACAAAACAAAACAAAACAAATCTAACTTAACTAAGCTAAACATAACAAAAGAAAGCACAAACAAAACAAAAAGAAACAAAAGAAAACACAGCACAACAAACACAACATCACATCAAAACAAAACAAAATAAAACAAATCAACAAAACAAAACAACAGGGATTACTACGCCAATCATTAATTAACTCATTCTACTCCAGACACACCACAGCAAGATATGGATCGACCTTGATAGTTCAAGGGCGATGCCAGAATAGCTTGGCGCCTATAGGCGCCAAGCTATTCTGGCATCACCCTTGAACTATCATGGTCGATCTGTGTCTTCAACTGCAATGCAGTCTTCAGAGGACAACGGCAACATCTGGGGATTTCGGTGTTGGGGTAGAATGAGTTAAAACCACAAAATATGTTTTCAACGACACGTGTGCACGTCTTTGATTTTCTTTTTACCTTGCGTTCGAGGCCATTAGGTCCCAAATCTCAAGAAAGCATGCAAAAATAAATGAAACACACCGGCTGATTCTGTCAGTCGGAAAATCGAGCGATATATTTTTCTTTAGAATCAGCTTTTCGGGGAACACCCATATAGTTTTACGCCAAGACCGCAAACCTTGAAACAGTAACCGCGGGTAGACAATTCCATTTCAACGCTTCAACGTGTTTTCAATGAGCTGAACAAAAGAAATTAGATTTACATACGTGTCAGACGGACAACCGATGCTTGTAATTCAACAGGCATGTGCTGGCCTGTGATTTTGGTCCTTCCGGCCTTACAGGGCCGTAAGGTCCAAAATCACAGACCAACACGAATCGTTCTCTGGCCAAGTTCAAGTTGTTCAAAGGCGTACCGGGCGTGTCAAACACGCCCAAAATTCAATACGCAAAAGTTAGCCATCCGTAAAAAGACTGACTTACTAAATATTGTAAGTGAAACTGTGTGGCTGTCTTTTGTCCACAAGAAATCGCCCTATGATCTGCTCTAAACCGCAAGGTCCAGAGTCACAGACCATCACATGAGTCTGTTGTCCCCTTGCATTAACCCGTTCAGTGCCAGTCGACGCGGGCTGTGTTTCTGCATTCTTTGTTAATTCTACACCAAACAAACCCTACCTGTCCCAAGGGCACGGATTCAAAGTTGTGCCAGCAAGAGGTATAGATCCTCACGAGCCCCCGCAACTGCGGGGGCTCATGAGGATCTATACCTCTTGCAGTTGAGTGGTCTTCACATTTTCCCGACACTGAACGAGTTAATCTTGCTTAATTTATATCTCGAAGAGCAAAAGAAATACGGCATTTTGGGGCGAGCCGTCGCGCAATGGTAAAGGGTCTGCTCAAGGTGCGAGGTTCGATACCCGGTTCCGGACTTTCCTCATCTATTAAGTGTCACCGTTAATTCGGACGGACCGTCGAGGGTTCTTTCTCCGGGTACTTCGGCTCTTGCTCCCTCTCCACTTTTGGTACCGGTTTCAGGCCACTTTATAATTTCAAATACAAGCGATCAAAATTTCCGAAACCAAAGCAGCTGAGCTGACCCTCCGCACCATCTGACTGTTCTGTGTTTTAGTCCATAAGCTAGCCCGGTCTACCGTGCACCCCCCCCCCCTCCCCAGTATTCAATAAGATGATTTCAAAGTGTACCTTAGTATGTTCTGAGATGTTTAAGCCATGTTCCCCGAAAATCCTTAGGAACACACCAGAGATATAGCCGATGGCGCAAGGGTACCCCCATTCACGCTCTTAGCGGATGCTAAAATGAGGTTGAGAAACATTTTCCTCTAAAAAAAATCAGAATTTATTTCAGAAGCCCAAATCAGGCAATATTATGTTACGGCACATCTTCTGCATCCTCTGCCAAAAGACTGAATGAAAACAATATTGAATCTCTGGCTCACAGTGAAGATAGTTGTGCATCCAGTCATTTCCGCGAAATCGCAAAAAAAGACAAAAATAATGTGTCAGATGCCTTCAGACATTTTCTATTGCACTGGCAGTCCATTTTTAGGCATACATCACCATACCAGGATGTCACAATTATTATAAACTTGACTAGGTGATGCTGTGATTACTGTGAGTTCCACAGTGGTTGATTTTGTATCCCTACCACCCAAGTTGTAAAAATACACAAAATTAATTAGAAAGAATTACTAAAGTTATTCCATTTCCTTTTGACCTTTCTTTACCTATTAAGTTTCAATAATGTGAGCATAAAGTGCAAGAAAATAAGAAAAGTCGGCATCCTTTACGGTACGTTCGTAGTGAATGATAGCTTTTTCCCATTTACAATTGCTGAATTGGGAAACGTACTTTGTTTCCGATGCCCTCAGAAATTTTGTATACAACTGATAGATCTTTTTTTTTTAGTTTTTATTGGTTAGGTTAGAGTACCACAGTTACTCCCAACCTGAATTTTTGATGCTGTGGTGCATTTTGGGGCCACAGTGGCTAAATCTGCTGCCCTACCCCCATTTTACCAGTACGCAAAGGAACGCAAAATGATCATAACAATTGCTTATGTCATACTCCTCTGTTTAAATATAAGTTCTGACCAGAAGACACGCCCCTGTACACCAAACTCTGAAAACAAGCTGCCGAGCTCTTGACAGCTCACTTATTGGCAAAGAAGTACCCAACGGAGAAAGAAAGAAACACGCTTAGAAAAGACGGGTACAACACAATTTATTAATATTTCGGGTAAATACCCTTTGTCAAAATAGACAAACAAACAAACAGAGAGATTAGCCGCTACTTATCTTCATTGGCAGAAAGAATGTGGCAACTGAAGGAGGTGACGTAAAAGAAAGAAAAGGAAGAACAAAAGTGCGGAAAAAGTAAAAATGACGTCAACGAAAAATCGTAAGAGAGAGACTCGGAAAGAACCTGAACACCAGAGACAAGAGTGTGTGCAAGCACGTGCAGGAGCGAGCGAAAGAAAAGGCGTGTAGATGAGGCCAGAGAAAGAGAGAGAGAGAGAGAGAGAGAGAGAGAGAGAGAGAGAGAGAGAGAGAGAGAGAGAGAGAGAGAGAGAGAGAGAGAGAGAGAGAGAGAGAGAGAGAGACGGAGAGAGAGAAAGAGAAGGAAAACGAACGGGGAGTACCCTTGGGCACGAAGTAGGCGGAGTGTCTAATACAAGCCTGCTAAACACCAACCCGAAGGCAAACTTTATATCACCTTCAAGTTGAGGAGTACCTCGGGGAAAAACGGGAGGACCCCGGGAAAAAAACCCAGCATTTAGCACGGTACACAACAAGTAATAAGTCATGAAAACAAAGCAAATAATCAAATTCAGTAAGAGAATATTGGTATAAGTGGAGAGTAGGTAGTTGTGAAACCGTCTTCAAGGGTAACTCAAAAAAAATAGGGGGGGGGGGGAGAGAGAGAGTGAGAGAGAGAGAGAGAGAGAGAGAGAGAGAGAGAGAGAAAGAGAGAGAGAGAGAGAGAGAGAGAGAGAAGGGGGCGGGGGCGGGGGGAAAGGAGGAAGGAGGAAGGGGAATAAGAGAAAAGGAAAAAGCATAAAGAGAGAAAGAGGGCTAGAGAGAAGTGGTAAAGGGGGTAGGGGGGGGGGGGGAGAAAGAGGGAGAGAGGTAGAAGGAGATAGGACAAAAAAAGCCAGAGCCACCAACCCCACCCAACAGGCACCCACCAGCACACAGAAAAACACACAGGCACGCAACAAGACGACCACGTACATCCCCAAGGGATGCACACGATCGCCCCGCCCCAAAACCGCGTATCAAACCGTGAGCCGGAGACCCGGCGCCCGACAGGGAAGGGCAAGGGATCCAACTAAACGTTCGGCCAGCGCTGAGAAAGTCCCCAAGGGAAATGTACATATCAACCAGCGCCAACCTCCCCTAACTGGTTAGTGAGTAGTAAAACAGTGAGGTAAAGTAGCAGACACAAGCAAGGTAAAAAATGTTAATCTTTCATATTCATCCCGAGTGGCGCCACAGTGCCCAGTTTATTAATCAGAAATTTTTCACGGTCTTTCCTGGCCCAGACATTACTGGCTTGCATAAGCCAAAGGCCTTTAACCCGAATGTCCGAGACGGAGTGGTCGGCCTGATTGAAATGTCGTCCGACCGGTCTGTTATATCTCCGTCTCTCTCTCTCTCTATCTCTCTCTCTCTCTCTCTCTCTCTCTCTCTCTCTCTCTCTCTCTCTCTCTCTCTCTCTCTCTCTCTCTCTCTCTCTCTCTTTCTCTGGCCTCATCTACACGCCTTTTCTTTCGCTCGCTCCTGCACGTGCTTGCACACACTCTTGTCTCTCGTGTTCAGATTCTTTCCGAGTCTCTCTCTTACGATTTTTCGTTGACGTCATTTTTACTTTTTCCGCACTTTTGTTCTTCCTTTTCTTTCTTTTACGTCACCTCCTTCAGTTGCCACATTCTTTCTGCCAATGAAGATAAGTAGCGGCTAATCTCTCTGTTTGTTTGTTTGTCTATTTTGACAAAGGGTATTTACCCGAAATATTAATAAATTGTGTTGTACCCGTCTTTTCTAAGCGTGTTTCTTTCTCCGTTGGGTACTTCATTGCATATTACACGCTTGGCAGTCACCTTTTTGGTCTGGATTCACTTATTGGCAGCCAGAACAATATAAGATTTAAAGACAGTCATCAAGGAATTGAACGTTGCAGAAGAAGAAGGCCAAAAATGGGGTATTACGCATTTTCATATTTACACATTTCTAGATGAAAATAAATGAAAAGCAAAGGGAGACCGTACTAGACCAGCCTTACGCTAGGTAAAATATCACCTAAAAGACCAGCCAGTTAAAAATATACTGATCAACAAAATTAACCGCATATTTTTCACCATAGCGCTTTTCTTCGTAAATATGCTTTAATCTGGGTTATTTTGACGTCATTTATTTGAAAATGTTATGAATAGTGTGTTATATCATGCACAAATAGAATGTTTAGTCTTAAAAATCGCACATCGATGACTTATGACGTCATCAGTGACACTGCCATCACAGGATATTGAAAGTAAATTGGGGAGCATCTGCAGAGGACACAGTTGAAAGCCAACCAACGTGCAGTGTCACTAGGATCCGTGTGCATGAAAATCAGGCCTGTTTGGTCCTGACCTACTTGTCGTTTGTCAAAGGCACCTAAATAATCAACATGAACTACAAACATGAAAATCAAAACGTTCTTTATTTTTAGGTTAGCGGCCATATTTACCTGATCAAATGGATATGGGTGTGTTTTTTTTGTTTTTTTTTTTTATCTCAGTGTCAGTCACTGGAGCATAGAAAATGGTTTGAAAGTAATTCACATTAAATCAAATAAGATTTATTAAGAAAATGATGTGCACCGAAAGTTCTGGTTCTCTAATAAAAATTTCAAGTCAAATTTCGTTTGAGGCAGTTAATAACATTATAAGCAATCCACACACCTTTTGTGTTAAAACATATCACAGGAAACTTGCTTCACAGAGTGTGTCCAGTTTTACTTATTTTCACCGCTAATCAAAACTCTGCATCCTCCAAGGTAGGCATGGGCGATAACTCTCCAATTTTTTTGTGTGAAGGTAGCTCAGACAGTAGGCTCAGTAAACATCTGAAGTAAGCAAAAAATAAAATGTTCTTGTTGGCTCTTTGTTTGCGGGTACACTTACAGACAAATTTTCGCGTTTCTAATGGAAGTCAGTATAGTTACAATTAAATTAATGGGTCACATTGAAATTAATGAACAATGCTGCCCGCCTCGTCCTCAGAAAGAAAAAAAATCTCACCACATCACTCCCCTGCTCAAGCTCCTTCTCTGGCTCCCCATCCCCCAACGCATCCAATACAAGATTCTGTCTCTCTGCTACAAATCCCTGAACAACTACGCTCCTGCCTATCTCTCCAACTTACTTCACCCTTACACTCCTCCCCGCTCCCTCCGCTCCGCCTCCGACCCTCTCCGCCTCCTCATCCCCCGCACCAAACTCAGCACTTTCGGCCCCCGCTCCTTCTCAGTAAACGGTCCATCCACCTGGAACACTCTCCCACTCTCTCTCCGTCAGAAACACTCGCTCTCCTCCTTCCAGTCCGCCCTCAAAACTCACCTCTTTCAACAGTTCTAGCACTTATTCACCACACTCCCCACCCCAAGCTGACCGTCGTAATGTATTTTCACTATTTGTGTTACGTGAGTCATTGTCTAAAGCGTGCGCATGCGTGTGCGAGTTGTGAGTGCGCGCTTAGAGTTATAATTATTATAAGATAAGCGCATTATAAATACCGTAATTATTATTTTATTATTATTAATGAAATGATTACAATTTTTATGCTTAATATGCATACTTTGTTAAAAAGAAATGGCAACAAAAATATTTAAACAGAGGAGTATGACATAAGCGATTGTTATGATCATTTTGCGTTCCTTTGCGTACTGGTAAAATGGGGGTAGGGTATCAGATTTAGCCACTGTGGCCCCTAAATGCATCACAGCATCATAAAATCAGGTTGGGAGTAACTGTAGTACTCTATCCTAACCAATAAAACCTATATAAAAATGACCTATCCGTTGTATACAAAATTTCTGAGGGCATCGGAAACAAAGTACGTTTCCCAATTCAGCAATTTTAAATGGAAAAAAAAGCTGTCATTCACCTCGAATCTACCGTAAAGGATGCCAACTTTCCTTATTTTCTTGCACTTTATGCTCACAGTTTTGAAACTTAATAGGTAAAGAAAGGTCAAAATGAAATGGAATAACTTTAGTAATTTTTTCTAATTAATTTTGTGTATTTTTACAACTTGGGGGTAGGGATACAAAATCAAACACTGTGGCACTCAAAGTGATCACAGAATCACCTAGTGAAGTTTATAATAATTGTGACATCCTGTTGTAATGATGTAAGCCTGAAAATGGACTGCCAGTGCTATAGAAAATGTCTGAAGGCATCTGACACATTATTTTTGTCTTTTTTTTTGTTTGTTGCGATTTCTGATTTCTTTAGAGGAAATGTTTCTCAACCTCATTTTAGCATCCGCTAAGAGCGTGAATGGGGGTACCCTTGCGCCATCGTCTATATCTCTGGTGTGTTCTTAAGGATTTTCGGGGAACATGGCTTAAACATCTCAGGACATACTAAGGTACACTTTGAAACCCATCTTATTGAGTACTGGGGAGGGGGGGGGGGGGAGGTGCACGGTAGCTAGGACTGGCTTATGGACTATTTGTCTTGTACTGTGTTTATCTTCAGAATGAAGGCGTGTGTGTCAAGTCAGTGTGTGTTCTGTTCAGTTAGCAGCTATTGGAGCCAATTCTCAGAATAAGGTAAAACGCCCATATAATGACCGGTATTATTATTATTATTATTGTTATTATTATTATTATTATTATTATTATTATTATTATTATTATTATTATTATTATTATTATTATTATTATTATTGGAATAATCGGAAACACTAAAGTTTTTAGAATACAAAAATCTCGCATTTCTTTTGCTCGTCGGTATATCTCACAGACAAAATTTTTTACGCTACGTCTGTCTTCTTGTCATTTCCGAATGCCGAATATACTTACAATACTTTCTTTAATGACTTTTTATAGGGACTGAGAATAAACTAGCACGTTAAATAAAATAAAGACATTTTATTTCATTCATTTCTTTTTGTTCTGTTTTGGCTGGTGGGGAAGTTGCTGGGGATGGAGGAGTTAGGAAAGGGAGGTGGGGGATTGGGGTGGGTGGGGGTGTAGAGGTACCTGAAAAAAACTGGCAGGTAGCTAATGTGTTTGTGTACGAAACGTCTAGGATAACAGAAAAAAAAAAGAATTGAAAAAGAACAACAACAACAACATCAAAACAGACAAGGATTCTCTCTCTCTCTCTCTCTCTCTCTCTCTCTCTCTCTCTCTCTCTCTCTCTCTCTGATAAAGTGAATGACACAGGCAGGGATATACTCATTCTCGGTGATTTTAACATTGACATCTCAAAACCTCATTCGATGTGGCAATGTACAAAAATGCTGTTTGGACTAAAACAGATGATTACCACTGCAACCAGAGTAACCCACTCTTCGTGTACTTTGATTGAACCACATCTATACTAACAACCCTCAATCTATCATTGAAACTGATGTCCCTTCACTAGCTGTCAGTGACCACATTCCCATCACCTGAACATGGTCATGTTATGTTCCTAAACAGAGCCGAACCCAACATTTATACATTACTTATAGATGTTTTAGAAAACTAGATAGAGATAGTTTCCTTCATGACCTCAGTTTTTTGCCGTTCCATGAAGTTTACAATCACAATGACCCTGATGTAGCGCTCTCACTGTGGCTTGAGCTGTTCCTCGGAGTGCTAAATAAGCATGTCCCTTTAAAAAGGAAACGAGTCCGGTGCCGTGAGCCCCCCACCTGGATTACGGAAGAGATTAAACAAATCATGGAAGCCAGAAATCGAGCCAAGCGGGACAAAGATTTTATTGAGTTCAAAAGGTTACGTAACAGAGTCAAATACCTTATCCGGGAGGCACAAAAAGCACTGGTAGAGAAAACCATACGCGGCGGGAATCCGTCTTCAATATGGAAAGTTTTAAACTTACTAAATAACAATAGTAAAAATCGTTCCGCAAATACGACTGCCAACCTTACAGCCTATGCATTTAACGACCACTTCATTTTAGCTCCGAAATCTTTACTACATGCTGAAGGTTTGGATCAGGTGGAACATGTCGCATCGCAGAAGCTTACTGACTTTTGTAAGCAAAGACTGTCCGCGGGTGATGCTTTTAATATCCCCTACATCGCTGTACATGAAGTGGGCAGATTTATCTCTAGTCTCAAGAACAAAAAGTCAGCTGGCATTGATGGTATCAATGGGTTTATCCTCGAACTTTCTCTTCCATACATTGTGGAAAGCTTAACCTATATTTACAACCTATGTATTCAAAATAATTTTTTTTTTCCGGCGGCTTTTAAAAAAATCTAAAGTGGTACCTATACCTAAAACAAAAGACACATCTGATCCAAATAATTTTCGGCCTATATCCATATTATCTATTCTATCAAAGCCTATTGAGAAGCATGTACACAAACATCTTCTCGAATTCCTGGAAGAAAAGTCTCTCCTGAATACATATCAATCTGGTTTTCTCCCTAAACATTCGTGTCACACTGCCTTGGTTCATATGATTGACACTTGGCTGCTCAACATCAACAGAAACAAAATGTCTGGTGCTGTCTTTCTAGACCTAAAAAAGCGTTCGACCTTATAAACCACGAAATTTTATTAGAGAAACTAGACTGCTACTTTAACAATAACATCCCAGGGACACTCTCATTCTTTCGTTCATATATCGTAGGGAGAATTCAAACTGTACATCAATGCTACCTTCTCTTCTGAAAAGCGTGTTGAGTATGGCGTGCCCCAGGGATCCATACTAGGACCGTTACTTTACTGTTTGTTTATAAATGATCTTCCACTTCATATATCCAATCCAAATACCGAATGTGACATGTTTGCCGATGATTCAACTCTTCACGCTGGCGGGAAAACTGTACCTGAAATATCAACCAATCTTCAGCTTAGTCTTCAGGAGGTCTCACTGTGGTGCAAAAAATAATAAAATGCTTGTAAATCCATCCAAAACAAAAAGCATGCTAATCACAACACGCCAAAAGCATCAGCTCCGCCCCCATTCACTTAAACTCTCTTTTGATTCACTTCCCATTGAGCAAGTCAAGGAATATCGCCTCCTCGGGGTAATTGTTGATAACCAACTGTGCTGGTTGCCCCATCTAACACAACTAGGGAAAACATTATCAAAGAAGCTATTTTTACTGTCAAGATTAAAATCTATCATTGATACTAAGATACGAAAGCTATTTTTCAACTCCTACATTAAACCTCACATCTACTATTTGGGACGGCTGTAGTAAGGCTAACCTTAAGCGGATCAATTCTCTATACAATCGCGCAGTTAAACTGATCCTCCCAATCCCCTCTCTAACTTTGGAGGAAAAGCTTCAGGCAACAGGGCTCCTTCCTTTACATCAACACCTTACGTTTAATAAGTGCGTACTTATGCACAAAGCACTGAACGGGAAAGCCCCCTTCTACATGGCTAAGCTTTTCACTGAGAGCGAAAGGGTCTACAGCACTTTGAGGAACAGTCTCGTCATTGAACGGCCCCGAATTGACTTGTTTAAATCCAGCCTTTCGTACGCGAGTGCCTATTTATGGAACTCACTTCCTCCACATATACAGCAAACGAGACATCTTCCATTGTTTAGGACGAAAGCTTTTAAATACATCTCTGAGCAAACTTGAAAGAAACGTAGATAATATGCCCAAAAGTATCATGTCAATGATTTCCTGTGGTCCTCCGTTTTGCACTTGTTTGCTTTTACATAATATATCTCTCTCTCTCTCTTTATCGTGGTGTTTTGCCTGCTCACTAAACTCCTACACATGAGTAGCTGTATCATAAGTGTGCAGTCGCTTTCTATAAACACACTTTACATCAGAATCTCCTACTTATCTCAAAATTTATTCCGTTTCAGTTACCCATAGGTCCAGCCGAACACCAGTAAACAATATGCTAGTACCAATGCCCCGCTTGGATATTTCCGAGTCATCTTTGTCCTATTCTGGGCCAAATTATGGAATTTTGTTCCGGCAGATATTAGAGCAGCGCCATCGGTTAGAGCATTTAAAACCCAGCGGCTGCTGAAGTATCTCAGGAATACTTGAGATGCTGTTAAGAGTAAACCACGTGACTTTGGCTTTTCGTTTCTCACGTGACTATGGCTTTTCGTTTCTGAAGTTGGTGTAGTAAACCTTCAATACGTACTTAGCGTAGACTTGTTGAAGCTATTCTTGTAAGCGCCTATTTTCTTCCCACAGTTATATCAGTGTATTCTCTTTTTACCATTTTTTAACGGCCATGTAATTTCTTGTAAATGCCCGATGCACATATTATGTTTATGTCATGCAAACATTGATTTGTGTTCACACATTTTTGTTGTAAATGTATTATTACTTTGTACTCTTCCCCATCCGGGTCTGCTCTGGAGACTTGGATGGGGTTAACAACTTTTGTTTTCTTCTTCTGGCATTGTGTGTGTGTGTGTGTGTGTGTGTGTGTGTGTGTGTGTGTGTGTGTGTGTGTGTGTGTGTGTATGTGCGTGCGTGTGTGTGTGTGTCTGTCTGAGTGTTTGCGTGCGTGAGTATGTGCGTGCGTGTGGATGTTTGTGTGTGTGTATGTTTGTGTGTGTGTGTGTGTGTGTATGTGATGGTGTGTGTGTATGTGATGTGTGTGTGTGTGTCTGTGTGTGTGTGTGTGTGTGTGTGTGTGTGTGTGTGTGTGTGTGTGTGTGTGCAAGGACATGATTGAAAACAGGTCTATGTACCTAATCATTTATCCTTGAGAAATAAAGTTTTTTAAATTTTATTTCTCTGTCTCTGTCTCTGTCTCACTCTGTCTGTTTCTGTCTCTGTCTCTCTCTCTCTGTCTGTCTCTGTCTCTGTCTCCCTCTCTTTCTGTCTCGTTGTCTCTGTCTGTCTGTCTGTCTGTCTGTCTGTCTGTCTGTCTCTGTCTGTCTCTCTCTCTCTCTCTCTCTCTCTCTCTCTGTCTCTCTCTCTCTCTGTCTCTCTCTCTCTCTCTCTCTCTCTCTCTCTCTCTCTCTCTCTCTCTCTCTCTCTCTCTCTCAAACAGGAAGCAGAAAGTAATTGTAAATGGAGCCTACTCTTCTACTAAAGATGTAAAACTCGGAGTTCCGCAGGGGTCAATCTTAGGTCTTCTTTTATTTTGTATTTACATCAATGACCTACCTCTAAGTCTAACCTGCGAAGCAGCACAGTGTGATATGTTCGCCGATGATACCTCAATCCATACAGCTAACAAAGACATAATTGTAGTTGAAAACGGCCTTCAACAAAGTCTCGATGATATAGCAGCATGGTGTAAAGTCAACTCTATGATTCTGCATCCTACTAAAACAAAATCTATGATTATTGCAACACGCCAAAAGCATCAGTTGAAACCATTAAAGCTTAATCTATCACTCGACTCAGGTAGCCGAACATAGTCTATTGGGGTTACAATTGATAATCAGCTCAGGTGGCAGACGCACATTGACAATGTCTGTAAAACTGTCTCTAGAAATGTCTTTATGTTATCGAAATTAAAGTATTTCACAGATAGTGAAACCAAAAAATTGTTCAGTAATGCACACATCATGTCACATATAAATTACGCATCGACGGTGTGGGATTGTTGCAGTGATGTCCACTTAAAAAGCTCATTAAATTCTCTACATATGAGAATGGCAAAATTAATTCTTCCCGACCCGCACTTGACAACCGAGGAAAAACTATTTAAAAAAACAAACTGGATTCCTACCGCTTCAAAATCACTTTAAATTTAAGAAAGGGGTACTGATGTTTAAAGTGTGGAACCATAACGTTCCAGAATATTTAATATATCTGTATAAAAAAATCAGATTCCTGCTATGGGAATATGAGGGGTCTTTATATTGTTCCAAAACCCCGAATAGATTTATTTAAATCCACTTTGTCATTTGCGGGTTCCACACTGTGGAACTCACTCCCACATGACGTTAAAGCCACTCCGACATTATCTCGTTTCAAGACAAGTCTGACATCACTTAAATAATAATGTCTAGTTAAACGTAGACACACGAATGTACGTGTATATTCTAACTATCATGTGTATGTGCGCGTGTATGTATGTGTGTGTGTCCGCATGTGTGTGTGTGTGTGTGTGCACGCGCGCACGCGTGTGTGCGTTTGTGCGTGCATGCGTGTGTTTGTATTTAGTGGACTGTATATTTTGTATCACTGTGCTTTGATGTCCCTGTTTTATGTATATTTTGTACTTAGTCGTAGTTTTAGCAACGGCAGGTACGATAAATGATATAGTCACTGACTGTGTTAATATCTTCACCGTTGTAAAATAAAGATTAACTGATTCATTGATTCATTGATTCTCTCTCTCTCTCTCTCTCTCTCTCTCTCTCTCTCTCTCTCTCTCTCTCTCTCTCTCTCTCTCTCTCTCTCTCTCTCTCTCTCTCTCTCTCTCTCTCTCTCTCTCTCTCTCTCTCTCTCTCTCTCTCCTTCTCGTGACCAATCACGACAATCGGTTTCAGATCTTACAATTTGCTGAAAGCTAAGACAAACAATTCAAACACTCCAAGTACCGTCCTAATTGTGAAGGCGACAGATAAGATCGACAAACGAAGATGGCTGTGTTCAGCTTTAACCCTTTGCGTGTCGGTAGCAGTTTTAGTCGCGATGATTCCGACAGGAATCATCGATGATTAAAACCGTTACCGACACGCAAAGGATTAAAGCCACTTGTGAGCGGAACCACGGCCACCGGAAATGATTACAGTTCCTCTTGCTGCGTGCGCCAGATGGTTAATCTCTTGCTACCATAAAAGTGATACAATCATAAGTGCGATCGCCTGGTAGTAAATATCAGTTTTGTCCCTATAAGGATTCCTTCACATTATACTGACGAGCAAGAGAAATACGACATTTTTCGGAATCATCGGAAACACTAAAGTGTTTTTGATGATTCCGAAAAAAATGTCGCAATTCTTTTGCTCACCAGTATACTTCCGAATTCCACTTTCAACTGAGCTTGAAGTTCAATACGCCACTAGTGTCAAAGGTATAGCCTGTAACGTTTTTGCGGGAGTACTCCCGAGATATCTCAATTCGGGCCTTACTTCTATTTAACTCATTCTTAAAGTACCATTACGCATAAATCTGAATACGCATTTCAACAACAGTTGTGCTTGTTATGTCTTGTCGACACACCTAATGAACTTTAACAGCAGTTGACACGCAGCTAAAGCACACGCGTAACCACACTTACCTACTCTGCACTGCCGTTAACGTGTCAGTCTATTTTTAGCTGTTTATCGCACTGATAGCGTTGCATTTCTAGAACGTAGTGAAGTCATTGTCAAGTTACTTGATATGAAGAAGACGTGTGCTGAACTGGAATGTCCTGTGTCTACATGAATAATAGCTAGACCTGTATGTAGAGTGTCGTAACCGTCATCTGTTACAGAAGTGTATCTTTGAACAGTTACGGCGGTAGTGGGCCTTTACACTCCCAGAACTAAATGACTTCCATGAAAGTCATTTAGTTCGGGAAGTTTAAGTGTTGTAGGTCGTTTGACATCGGAGCGCACACCATTTTTTTCGCAAATATCTTTGCAAAGAATCACTTTTCTATACCAATCCCGGCTTAGAACACATATCATTCAGTGCTAGTGGACCTCGTACGATTTATTAGGTCCACTGAACAATGTGTCAGTTGTACTGTGCAGTAGTAAAGTTCTAAAAATGTTCACGAAATGACTGATTTCACGCCCTTATAATATGTGACCGAGATTTATTCAGCCCAGTAAAGAAAGATCAATTTTTACTTGAATGAGTAAGCTGACCAAGTTTTCAAACCTGAAACAGCGCAGCATACATACAGTCTGCGTGCTTGACCTCGATATTGAAATCTGGTCGTTTCCCGCTAGGGCTCTATTAGGGTGTCGAAAATGGCTTTTTCTTGCCTTTTCACCAAACGTGTAACAACTGTACATCAAAAACAACAAAAAAATAATAGGAGTTAAGTAAAAACAGCCCATAATAATTGAATTGGCACTAAATGATACCTGTTCTTAAAGTGGTACAGAAAAATGTTTCTTTGCAGAGATATTTGGAGAAAAAAAACAACGTTGTGCGCTCTGATGTTAAACGACCAATAAATGAGATGCAAACGGTACGGGTTAACCTTTGCGTGTCGGTAGCTGCTTTAGTCGCGATGATTCCGTCAGGGATCATCGCGACTAAAACCGCTAGCGATACGCAAAGGATTAAGATAAGCAGGGCCGGATCCAGGAGGGGGGTGCTTTGGTACTACAGCACCGCCCCTCGGCCTAAAAAAAAAATCATTCACTGCCAATCCACAACATGGTCCGAGAAGGAGGGGGGGGTGCTTTTATGTTGTTGCAGCACCCTCTACCCCCTCCCCCACACTCTTTCCACTGTACCGTCACAATTACAACAGTGTACAGGTTTTACATTGTCGTTGAGCACCCCCCCCCCCACCTTGAAAACTAATTGAACTGGCGCTGATAGTAATTCTATCATTTGGCGGAAAGAGACGATGAAAATAGTTTAACTATGTCAGTCAACGGACTCGGAATGTAACATGACCGACATGTTAGACTCCGAGTCCGTTTAACTCATTGTACCCCAACACCGAAATCCCCAAATGTTGCCGTTGTCCTCTGAAGACTGCAGTGCAGTGCAGGACACAGATCGACCATGATAGTTCAAGGGTGATGCCAGAATAGCTTGGCGCCCATAGGCGCCAAGCTATTCTGGCATCACCCTTGAACTATCATGGTCGATCCATTATGTTGATGTCTGGGGTAGAATGAGTTAACATGCACTGACACAAATCATTCCGAAATCTGGAAGCCGCCGCTCTCGTGTAAGAAAACTCCCTACGCGGCATCACTCCTTTCCCTGCCATTGGATGGCATATTGTTGTTTCTGAAATCTTGGCTTATTCGGTGACCAAAAGCCACAACCGTCCAAGGTGCGTGGATACAAGTTCGACTTAGCAAGAGACACAGATCCTCATGAGCCCCCGCAGTCGCGGGGGCTCACGAAGATCTATGCCTCTTGAAGTTGGATCGTGTTCACTTTTTCTCGACAGCGAAGAGGTTAATAAAATATTCTTATGTTGTCTATCGAAACCACTCAGAGGCAAACTGTAATGATGCTCGGTGCACAAAGAACCGATGATGTACTGGTATGGTATGTGTCTCTGAGGCGAGAATATCCATCTATTTAAAGATGCTCAAGGCGCCGTAGTAATGGAAGCTGGAGCTTTGAAAGCCTGCTGCTACTAAGCGCTGTTTGTTTGGCATCCTGTCTCGGAAGACAATGGAGTATATGCGCTTGCTGGGTCAGTCACTAGGAGTGACCTCTCCAGGGCGCAAGACTGGGCGAAGTGTATATGGATCCTGGGATACCCAGTCGTCAAGATCCCCCTCTCGGCCTCGCTGATGTAGTCCAAAGGAATGCAAAGCAGTACGTTTGGCACCAGTTTGGTTGCAGGAGCTGCCAGAACAGTGCGTGAATACAGGCAGCTGTCTGCCTTCGGAGCTCCACTCCTGATTTGAAGGGTTTACTCCCCCACATTTGGCCGTTGGATCCAACCTGATCTCCTCCGTCCTCTAGCCGTTGGCTGTCAGAAACAGCTCATCCGCCTAGTGGTGCAATGTGAACACCACCCCCTCACGTGGTTTAGCCCACCAGCTGAGGTGGTTTGCCAGGGTGTGGCGCTTGGAGCCAGCACGTTAGTGAGAGATTAAGAAGATGGATGAGGACCAGTGATGCCCGTCCGTCCTATGTAGGACGCAGCTGCCGAACAGCAAGGTACTACCTCTATTCAGAGCCCCCTATACCATGTACAAACCTCCACCCTGCTATTAACTTCGGTGCATGTGATATATTTTTGTTTCCATTCCACAGGCCCTACCAGGCCTTCTCTTTTCGAATAGTGGTAATGGGATATTTTTAACGTGCGCACTTGATGATTATGCGTGCTGTACACACGAAGGCGAGACAGGCGCCGTAAACCGAGTCTGTACGTAAATTTGACTCGATGGGAATGAGGAAAAGTCCACATCCCATTTCTGCCCACCAGGGGATTCAAACCCGGTATCTTACGACTGCCAGCGCAGCGTCTTATCCACTAAGCTACTTCCCCATGTACTAATTTATACCTTGCTGTGAGGCGTTAATTTACGATGTTTTTGTGTAACATACAACATTCTGTGTGCACTCTGTGTAACATACGACATTTTGTGTAACATAAAGAATTTCCGTAATCTACCACATTCTGTATAACATACTACATTCTGTGTAGCGTACAGAACTTCTGTAATCATCACATTTGTGCAGCGTACAACATTTTCGGAATTTTACGAATTTCTCACCAACCTGTAAACCATGTAACCTACGACATTTCACTGCTATACTGTTGTGTTTCGTGCTTGCCCACTATCGACTCTTCGGCCCTCTAACGACTAATTTTTGTTCTGCCCGATCGAAAGTGGTCCAGTGCTCGCCCGCCGGCCTCTGTTTACAAGTATATCGAGTTTGTGCGCTCATTAATCTAATTGAGCCTAATCAGAGAGGTAGGGTTTCAATTAGAACGCATGCATTCTCTTCCTCTTTTCAACCCACGCAAACCTGAACAAATCGAGGGTCGGTCAGCCATCTGTAGGAGGCATAGACGCTCATGCGCCCCCGCAGCAGGTTTCGGGGGCGCATGAGTGTTTATGCCTTCTGCTACTTCAATTTTCACCTATGCGGAGATTTTCGACGCAACAAAGCGCTCATTCAACGATGCGGACTTGTTTGTAAAACTGAATCGGGTTTGAAAGGAAAGGGGAGGTAAGATAAAGAGAGATGGAAGGGGGGTAATGAGGAGAAAAGGAGGCAATAGGTAAAGGGAGGTTACTGGGGAAGAACAGACGTAACTGATTGGTGATTCACATCCAATTTGTGCTCCTTAAAAAGTTTGTTTGATCAGAAAGTTCATCTTTTTGTGCTGCACGTAAGCTGATAAGCAGAATCATTTCAGAATTGCACAGCATGTCCACGGTAAACTAACTCTGCGGCAGTGCAGGCGCGGCGTTTGGAGGGCAAGTTAACCCCATTGTACATGCCGCCACCGATACTGTGAACAGAAATGTTGGCTGCAAGCATAGGCTGGGTTAAAGTCTTTGTACGTTGTGTTGTTTTTTTGTTGTTGTTTTTTTTTTTTTTTTTTTTTTTTTTGTTTTTTGTTTGTTCAGTGGTTCATTTTTTTACGGTAATTAGGTCACACTTCAGCTACGGGATACAGTTGTGACATCTTGATGTTTCGGGCAAGCTTTTATCTGGCGACATGACCGATTTTATTTTAAAAAGAAGGAGCGTGCAAAAGTGTAGTCAAATTAGGAATCTTTCACAACATGCTCCTATAAAACGTGAAAGTTCAATTATAAGACCACGTAGTGAGTAGATTTTGTTTCAATGGGCTGAGTACTATTTCAATAAACAAATGATGATTTTACCTCCTTTTTTCTCTTTTTTTTTACCCGTTCAATGCCGAGATAATTTGAACACCAGCCAGCTGCAAGAGGTGTAGATCCTCATGAGCCCCCGCAGTTGCGGGTGCTCATGAGGATCTATACCTCTTGCTGGCAACACTTTGACTCATTATTCCTGGGAAAGCTTGGGTCTTTCGGTGTTGAATTAACGAACGCTGAAGAATCACAATCTGCCACTGAACAGGTTAAATGTCGACTTTTCAATTAATCTTAGAGACACCATGCTTTTTTTTATATGGTTTATTACATCGCCAACGCATTTCATAATGGAGAAGTTTTCCAGGTCCAAACATGCCAGAGGTTTATAAGATGAACTGGACAGGTAACAGTACATTAAATACATAATATGTAATGGCGGAGGATGCGCTCAACATATGTACATTGTATATAAATAAATATAATTAGTGTAAAAATAAGGAAAAATAATGAAGGCGAAACAAACAAACATTATTATCCTGGAGAGAGAGAGAGAGAGAGAGAGAGAGAGAGAGAGAGAGAGAGAGAGAGAGAGAGAGAGACAGAGACAGAGACAGAGACAGAGACAGAGAGACAGAGAGAGACAGAGAGAGACAGAGACAGAGAGACAGAGAGAGACAGAGAGAGACAGAGAAAAAGAGAGAGAGAGAGAGAGAGAGAGAGAGAGAGAGAGAGAGGTGCCTCATCTGGTCTTATTTTATTCAGTTCTCAGTCAGCACTCAGGCCATCATGCATGCAGAAGACAACGCCGATGCGCAAAAGGTGTTCGGGCGGGCGACGGCCTTAGCTGGACCGCGCAACGACTTCGGCACGAAAGCCCTTAGCACGCTGTGTTTATAATATCACTAGTGATTTTTCGTTTGCATCGAACGACTGCCGACATGGAACGAGAGCGAATTAAGTCACTGCGGACAACCAGCTTCTACCATGTACACCATAAGCATAGACAATACTCCAAACGTCTCCAAGAGGCATAGATCCTCATGAGCCCTCCGGGCTCATGAGGATCTATGCCTCTTGGATGAGGATCTATGCCTCTTGGAGGTTTGGAGTATAGTCTGTGCTTATAGAAGGGTTGTATGCCTCTTGGGGATGTTTGGAGCGTTGTCTATGCGTATAGAATTAAATATCTGCCGTGATTTCGATCTCGTTCGTTGTTGGGGTCGTTTACTGCAAGCGAAGCCTCACCACTATTGCCAGTATTGGATGGTTTTAGAAAAGCATATAGGTGACAAGCTAAATTCTTTGGTGATGTGTCACACTGCAATGTGGCATTACGCGTGTTGTTGGATTGGTTGGTTGGTTGGCTGGGTGTTGTACACAGGGAGTAGCCGATGTGTGAGTGGTTGGTTAAAAAAAAAAAGTCACTAGAAAACAGCAAAGTTACTGCTTGAAAGGGAAAAAAACAAACCAAACTAAACAGTAGCTGCGAGAATCTACAAGATAGTGACAAAAACATTCGATCTGTTTTAGGGTGTGTGCAAGTAAGGTCTTAATGTCTCATTCTTCTCTTCCCTATCGTCACTTACAAGCCTCATCCTACTCAATACACTTTCAATAAAGCTAATTTGACCAAAATGACAGATGACATTTGACATCATCTCGTGCGCCCTCTGATTTACACAGCACGCGCGGCGCTCGCGCTATCAGCTGAAGAGTTGGGGATCGAACCCGGGATCCGCAATTAGGTGAGGCCGACCCCACCCCGACCCTTACCTTTGCCGTCAAAGGCTTAACCACATTGTGCTTTCAGCCACCCGTACTGTTTACAGCACCGGTAGCTGCATGCACGAGGGGGTTAAGGCAATCTCTTTGTTCGACTGAGAAAAAAAAATGCGACATAGTTGACTAAACAAGAGGCATGGATTCGCAGGGGCTCATGAGAGTCTATGTCTCATGCAGATGGGAGACGGAGGAGACTGGATCGACGGATCAATGGCAAAAGACATGCGAAATAAGCTTTGTTGTGTGCAGAGCGAGCCGCGAGTCGGAATTGTACAGCGGCACCTGTTCGCGCTCAATTCATTCCGGCAGGAAGCGCCACATACGGGTAGGCAGCAAAAAGACACGTATCCGAAAACGGCACGTATCGAACCATTCAATGTTAACCCTTTGGCTGTCGGTAGCGGTTTGTGTCGCGATGATTCCAGCAAGTTAATCGTTTGGCTCTCGGTTGCGTGGTTTTTTTGTTGTTGTTTTTTTTGGGTTTTTTTTCATGGATCGTTTAACCCTGAGTCACTACTGCTTGACAGAATTTGATTTGACTATCAGTGATAGTTCAGGGTGGTCCCAGAATAGCTTGGCGATTGAGGCGCCAAGCTATTCTGGCACCACCCCTTGAACTAAAATGGTTGATCTATCTCCTAATCTGTAATGTAGCTTGCATAGGACAATAAGCACAGTTTAAGCAAAAATCAGCCTCAGGATGTGGGTTAACGCTTTGGCTGTCGGTAGGGCCTTTGTCGCGATGAATCCAACAGGAATCATCTCGACAAAAAGCGCTGCCGGTATCCAAAGTCTTTGCCAGTTTGGTAAAGGGCACCTCACTTTAGGAAGCAACAGGCGGATGTGCCAACAAGGCACAGTTTGTGTGTCCGTCAGAGGTGGAAAAAAAAAAAAAACAGCACCCAACAACAACATTGCAGATGTGTGTTTAGGTGCACACGCCGTTAATTTCATCCGGGGTCATTTCAAGGTTGTGTGGGTTTATTTCACCACGTCTAGAAAAGTTTTATTTCCATAGCTCTAAGATGACACTCAAGAGACTCATACGCCAAATATTATGAGAATCGACTTCTGCAGTTTTAGAAAAGTGTTGAGACGCGTAAGACTCCATTAACTCATTCTACCCCAGACACACCACAACAAGATAAGGATCGACCATGATAGTTCAAGGGTGATGCCAGAATAGCTTGGCGCCTATGGGCGCCAAGCTATTATGGCATCACCCTTGAACTATCATGGTGGATCTGTGTCCTGCACTATAGTGCAGTCTTCAGAGGACAACGGCAACATTTGGGGATTTCGGTGTTGGGGTAGAATGAGTTAAGTGAGAATCATTAAACCTTTTGGCTGTCGGTAGTGCTCCGACAAAAAGTACTACCGACAGCCAAAGGGTTAAAAGATAGTGATCGTTTGCTCCAAGTTAAACCGTTTTGTAAGGGATACTCCGCATTATAAGAGTGATTTTTTTTAACTATTATTATTATTATTATTATTATTATCATCATCATCATTTATTATTATTATTATTATTATTATTATTTCGAACGAAAGTGGTCTGAGATTTTGTCTAGAAGCAGTTTGCTTAACTCATTCTACCCAATCACCAAAATCCCCAAATTTTGCCCTTGTCCTCTGAAGACTGCACTGCAGTGCAGGACACAGATCGACCATGATAGTTTAAGGGTGATGCCAGAATAGCTTGGCGCCCATAGGCGCCAAGCTATTCTGGCATCACCCTTGAACTATCATGGTCGATCCTTATCTTGCTGTGGTGTGTCTGGCTAGAATGAGTTAACAGCAGGTAAAAAAGTGTTTAGAAAACAAAGGTTTAATTTTTCGACAGGTAGCGCCGTCCTCAAACCTGTATTGATATAATTATAGACAGGGAGCGAGTGTAATGCGTATTAAATTGCATACTCTCGTTTTCCTGCTCCAGTCACACTACTGAGGGGCGGTCTCTGTCCCCATAATTATATTGTAATGTAACTAATTGTGCAAGGTGCAGAAACCTCATTGAAGAAATACCAAGAAAAATATGGGGAAAATGCAGCACGCTTAAAACCCGAAATCAATTTAATCCCTTCATTGCTTCAAGCCGTAAGGTCCAAAATCACAGACCAGCCCGTCAAAATAAAAAGCAGGACTATTCATGTCCAAACAAATTTTCTATATCGTCGATTCTTTTAACACATTCTACCCCAAGACCGAAATCCCCAAAATTTGAGTTGCCCTCTGAAGGACTGTATTACAATTCTAGAGACAGATCGAGAATGATAGTACAAGGGTGGTGCCAGAATAGCTTGGCGCCTCTGGGCGCCAAGCTATTCTGGCACCACCCTTGAACTATTATGCTCGATCCCTGTCTTGATGTGGTATGTCGGGGCTGAATGAGATAACACAACGAAAATCCCGTGCAATTTCTACAGATCCAACCCTTACAATTATCAAATAAGGTTTGTAAACCAGTTGGATTCCTTCGTTCAGGATGCACTGAAATGAAACCCCGTGTCTAGAAGCGAGAGGCACACATTCTCATGAGCCCCTGCCGCTGCTGGGACGCATGAGCCCCTGCCTTTTGCAGATGACAGAGGATGTCTGTCAAGTTACTACAAGTATCCGAATACAGCTCTTGAGTCAAAGGACTTTTTCTTCGTTGAAACTGGGTTTGAAACAGGCATCAGCCAGCAAAGGGCATAGATTCTCATGAGCCCTTGCACCTGCAAGGGCTCATGAAAATCTATGCCTTTTGCAGATGGAAGGTGATCCCTGAAAGAAGGAGAGACTCGGAGATAATAGTAACGGATTTGAGATTTGATCAAGATGGCGGCGGAACCAGCTTAGACACCGTGCAAGAAGACCGCTTGCTAATTCAGCGATTTGCGGATCTTATGTCAAGAGTAGGATGAGAGAAGAGTTGGTTTTGGAACGAGGACGAAGTTTTAATTTCAGGATGTGCGCTGATTTTACAAAGCTTACGACCATCAGACAATCCTTGTTATTTTCGCCATGCTCATATTCAGCACCAGTTTTCGAGTCAAATTCTTGTGGAAAAAGCCCCAATTTAAAATAAATAAATAAATAATAAATACATAAAAAAATTAATATAATATAATATAATATAATATAATATAATATAATATAATATAATATAATATAATATAATATAATATAATATAATATAATATAATATAATATAATATATATAAATGAATACTATATAAAAACTATAAACAATAATAAATAGTTTTAATAAAAAATAAATACAATATAATAAATAATAATAATAAATAATTGAAAGTAAATTAATCAATCAATCAATCAATCAATCATTCATAGAAACCAACCTACTGACCCTATCTTGTCTGATAGATTGTGATTTTGAACCTTGCAGTGGCTCAGAATGATAAAGTCCCAAATAACACACCAACACACTATCGTTATATGTTATAATGCTTGTGACAGGTGTGGGCTGAGAAAAAACATTTTGACGATTTGCATCGAAACGCAACATCTTTTTCCAAAATCATCTTGCATCTTGTAGTACTTCAAAACAAATCGCTCACCCTTAACTGCTTTGGCTGTCGGTAGAAGTTTTTGACGCGATAATTCCTGCAGGACTCATCAGTTGCGACAAGACAGAAAAAAAAACCGCTACGAAGGGTTAACGTGTGACTGGAAGATGCGGCAAGCTTACAAAAGTGTGCTGATCTGTGATCACAGACCAGCACACAAAAGAGAGAGACCATGGGTTGCTAGTCAATTTATTTTTATTTTATCATTTGTCCCCCAAGCTCGTGATGCTTGCCAACTCTTCAGTCATACTACTCTCGTTCCTGCCGATCACTGCGGAGCGCTGGATTATCCGAAGAAACCACCGCGGAAGCGAAACGGTTATTTGCGTCTCTTTTCATTACGACTCGCAGATGGGAAATTGGTAAATGTTCATGGCTTGCGCGCCTGATCTTCCATGGGGCTCAAAACTAACCAGTCTGAGACACTGGTCCACAACTGCCTCCACCATATCAGGTAAGGCGGAGATGTATAATTATATGAAGCTGACTGTAAACAGCGGTTTGTTTGGTTGGTTGGTTAATTGGTTTGTTTGTTGGTTGGCTGGTTTGCTGGTTGGTTGGTTGGCTAGTTCGTTGGTTGATTGATTGATTGATTGGTTGACTGGCTGGTTGGCTGGTTGGTTATTTGTTTGATTGATTTTATTGATTTTATTTTTTTATATTTTTTAAAAATATTTTTAAATTTTTTTTAAATAAATATATATATATATATATATATATATATATATATATATATATATATATATATATATATATATATATATATATATATATATATATATATATATATATATATATATATATATATATATATATATATATATATATATATATATATATTTAAATATTATTATTATTTTGCTGTTTGTTTTGTTTGTTTTCTATTTTCGTGTCATAACTGTACTTTGTATGGTCACTTCTGTATAAAAATTAAAAAAAAATACCACAATCATGAACATAAGTTACCGACTCCGTGTCTACCACCACTACCCTCCCTCCCCCCCCCCATGCCCCCCCCCCCTCCCCTCACCCCCCCCCCCCCCCCGCCCCCTCCCAACCCCCTCTTCCGTCCTATCTGGGCCTCTGAGAATCTATGCCCCTTGGAGATGAAAGAAACACTGTTTTCTCGCATCGGTTACAGAGTTATTCCCAGCAGATAATCTTCATCCGAGGCTATCGACTATAAATTCTGCAAATCTCTGCCATCAAGAGATGCCAGGCAGGGGCTCATGAGAATCTATGCCTCTTGCAGACGGAAAAGGTTTAAGTGCGTCTTTATCTCCGATAAAACAATTGAGTCTCAAACTACTATCATTACACAAATACCCAGCAACGGTTTCGGAGGCATTGGCCAATGTCATCAGAGAAACCGACAGATTTGATGTGAAAAGATAATACCAAGTCACTTGTAAAATTCTCCGACGTTGCAAATCCAGAAGCTTTTAGAGACACGAGTATCGTTTGCAGAAACTCAATCTGACGTCAAATATACCGACGAGCAAAAAAAACCAAACAAACAAAAAAGCGACATTTTCGGAACCATCGGAGACACTCAAGTGTTTCCGATGGTTCCGAAAATGTCGCATTTCTTTTGCTCGTCAGTATATGTGCGCAGGTCTGATATTTCGGACCTTACGCCGCTAAGCTCTGAACGGTACGGTCAAAATCATAAACTTGACGGAAAATGTTAGGTAGATATATGTACTAGTATCGTTTACAGATACTCATGCCAACGTCGAAATATGAGTGCTGTTTGTGGCTTTAGACCTTGTTGCTCTAAGCCGTAAAGTATAAAACCACAGACAAGAACAAATTACGTAGAGATTTGTATCGTCAACGTTCAAAACTCCTCAGTCTTCCAAAACCAGGCAACGTTCAAGATGTTTCGTGAGTAATTGTTTGTGGGGATCAAAGCCGTCTTCAAAATTGTGTACATGTCTGTAATGTTGGACCTTGCGGCTCTAGTGCGTAATGCACAGTCAGAATTGTATTAGGAATGCTTTAAACAATGCTCGTAAAATCACGCATTAACCTCGTCACCGCCAGTGGACGCAGACTGCGTTTTGGAAATCGTAAAAATACACTGTCAAAGATCCCCATTTGTCAGAGGAACACGGACACAAAGTGGTGTCAGCAAGAGGCGTAGATCCTCATGAGCCCCCGCGACAGCGAGGGCTCATGAGGATCAACGTCTCTTGCAGTTGGGTGTTGTTCAAATTTTCAAGGCAGTGAAAGATTTAAACAACAAATCAAAAAAACAAACTCAGAAACACAGTAATGATGACTTTACTTTGTTACAAAGGCTTTCAACGTCAACGCTCTCTACAAACATTGAGCACACGGGTTATTATGAGTCGTGCCTGATTTACTCGGTGTCTCTCTACGCGGTAAACTGACCAGGAACTATTCTTGAACCTCCTTGAGAGAGCCACGTCTTCCTGCTGACTTTGAAAATGAAAGAGCCAAATGTAAGCTTCAGTTCGCGTCTGAACTTTGTGCCACTGAGACAATACAGGTAAAAGTTGACGGCACTGTTTGTGTAATACAAGAGATAGCACACTGCGTGGGCAACGTGATGTTCTGGTGATGAAATGTGGCCGTACTCGTTCTTTCCGGATATGGTGTAGGAATACACGATGAACGTGCACATGGGTAAAGTCAGGAGCAAGAAGACCACCGACACGAGTGTGAGGGTCAAGGTCAGAGAGGATATCGCCTTTTTGTGAAGTCTCGAGTGACCCGAGGCTTGGCCCGAGATCATGTTCTGAGTCGCGCGCGATGATTGGACCACTTTCGAGACAATGACAGCGTTTGAGCCAATCAGAATGCAGCTTGGAATGAGTGACGTGAAAGAAAGGTCTATCCAGTTATGCACGTGACTAAAATAATACTCTGCCCTCTCACTGACGTAATGACACTCCTGATGACCACTGCCTTGGATGTCCACTATCCCAAAGACAAATGGAAGATAACAGTTTATCGCTGAGGAAAACAGCATAATTGTAGCCACGCCAGCGATGCTTTTCTTTCTGTTAAAAATAAGGTTAGCTCGATGGGGAATTGTCACTGACAATGCTCGTTGCACTGACATTGTCGCTAAGATAAATGATGACGTTGTTCCACAAGAATAGACCACAAACCTCTGAGTCTTACAGATAATGTCGTGCATCCTCAGAATATCAAAATCATGTCCATGTCGCAGCCATCGACGGAGGAGTCCAATGCTGAGCAGAATCAAGTCTGACAGTGCTAAAGCGCTCATAAAGATGTACATAGAGACAGCGGACCGCCTGGCACGCATCCTACGTAACACCACAGTGGTCATCAAGTTGCCAAAATTTCCCGGAACAATGATGACAGGCGAACACACCCGCCATAACCACACAATTGCTTGAGGCAGCGGCAGGTCGTTTTGCTCATGGATCATCGTGTTCCAGAAACCTGATGTTATGTTGAAAGTGGAATTCATTGTACCCCATGCAATCTGTCGACAAGATAAAACAAATTAGAAGAAGTCTGAGTTTCTCACATTATGAATTAGACACATAGTAGATGCATCATTCAATACCATTCAAACATCAACATTTTTTCCCCAGCAAATACAAATGAAGCATTGAAAACATGAATATCTGAACCTCATTCTACAATCAAACTTGGAAAAACATCACAGATGAGGCGCGCTATACCATCTACGTCAAAATACCTCTCGGAGTCCTCGTCAGATCTCATTATCATACTTCAAAGCTATATCCAGTCAACGCGTTTCTAAGTTTGACATAACTGATGATTCATATTTCACAAGTCTAAAATGTTTGAAATGGACCAATACAATACATGAAATAAACTCAGTAGTGCACATATAGCTGCTGTTGTCAGACATACATCATATATCAAACAGCTAAAGTGCAACGGGTAAGATATAAAGGCATGCTTTATGCACACGCAAGATTCTCCATCAACACATGTTATATTTAGTCGACTTTTGCCACAGGCGTTGCATACTTATAGCAGTAGACTTATAAATTAGACATTATTAAAGTGTATATGCTTCCACCACAAGCTTTCAGTTATTAACTTTGCGTCGTTGCCGAGACTATATAAATGTCAGCTTATTCTTTTGAAAACGTGCACTCGGGCAATCCAATTATTTGCATTTTAAGAGCACATACCTTTTTCTTCTTAACTCATTCAGTCCCGACACACAGCAGCAAGATATGGATCGACCATGATAGTTCAAGGGTGGTGCCAGAATAGCTTGGCGCCTATAAGCAATAAGCTATTCTGGCACCAGCCTTGAACTATCATGGCCGATCTGTCTCCTACAATGTACTGCAGTCTTCTGAGGACAACTCCAAAACGTGGGTATTTCGTCCCTGGGACACAATGGGTTAAATAAAGGCAGGGAACTGCAAAACAAAAGTTTCATACTGCTAAGAATGAATGTCGCAATGAATCAATACTGATAACAAACTTCAAACCAACTTCTTCCAATTAATTTTAATCTCAAAGCTTGGATCCGGAGTAGGATTACCAGAATATGGTTGCATGATAATTCCGATGTAAAATCCAAACACGCAGCTAGATCAACACATTAAAAGCGCCTTGCTTAAACTTAGACACGCACGTCATTTGATTGATTAGTTGCAACAGACGTACATTCATATGCACCGATCAGTCTTGGTCTAAAAGACTAAAGGCGGCGACCCAAAAACACGAATGCGATACAAACCAGATCCGAATCCGAAGCTGGTCCAAAACAGAAATGTTCGTGCAAGTCCTTTTCATGTGTGTTCCATATGCCTGAATTTGCATCCGGCTTCGAACGAAAATGACGCAATTTTTGAAGGAAAATTGCAACACCGCATCGGGTTCGGATCGTATTCGTATCGTATTCGTGCTTATGGAAACGTAGCTTTAGACCGACTGATGTATATGAAACTGAAAGTACAAAGCCTAACACGAATGCTCAGGATGCACACAATAGCGTATTGCAAAGATTAACCCGTTCAGTGTCAGCTGACGCTGATTGTGTTTCTGCATTCTTTGCTCATTCAACGCCAAAACGTCCTAGCTTTCCCTGGAACACGGATTCAAAGCGGTGTCAGCAAGAGGCATAGATCCTCATGAGCCCCCGCGACTGCGGGGGCTCATGAGGATCTATACCTCTTGCGGTTGGGTGGTCAGGTTATCTCGGCACTGAACGGGTTACATTGCAACAGGAGGTGAATGGCGGTCTACAGCGACAACGGCCAGTACAGGCCAGCCTCGATATACCACGGTGCATGCCAGCCAAGTCACACCGCGCTATTCGCGACCGTGCTGTTTTTTAAGAGCCGAATGAACATAGACCTGTGAAAGAAAAAGCCACTGATTTTGCTCCTCGGGCCGACGTCGGCCTCTGCCGGACCGCGCTAACCTCGGCCCGAGGACATTTTGCTCACCAGGCATCCTTGCCGTGGGAGCCCCGAGACCTGTGCGAGTTAGATCAAATACCGCAGTATACTGGAGGGCGTGATAATGAGGAGGACCTGTATGTCCTTTCTATGAAAGGCGAGATTCTCGACTTTCAGTACATTGAAAATCTCGTTTATTTACAAAAATGGACACACTGGCTTTTCCCATTGTTGGGCAAACTTGATTTTCTCATTTGTTAACTCATTCGAGACGTGCCGCCTCCGGATACGCGGCTTATGCCGCGTATCCGGAGGCGGCACGTCTCGAATGAGTTAACTGGTTTAGGGCCTACTATGTCGCGCTCATTCACCTATAACGTTTCAATTTCTTAACTCTTAGACTCCCAGAACTAAATGACTTCCATTCTACAGAATGGAAGTCATTTAGTTCTGGGAGTTTCGGAGAAAAAGGCGGAACTGAAGTTTTGAGATTGTGGTTGTTTCCTTTTAACAGTTCTGTGTCCGGCGTGACAGCAAAGGCATAGTTTAACTGACGTTGGAAGCGCATATTATTCCGTGTTAAACATGTTATGTATCCTGCGGTCCGTATCTCTGTTAACAATTCCTGGCTTTAGATCAGAAGCACATTAATCTACCAACCGGCCCAAAGTACAAAAACATGTGCAGTGTATTCACATATTTATGCGGTAGCCTGTTTCATCGACCCAATCAGTTGATAACCTCGAAAAAACACTCAGAATACACACAGTTGTTGTTTGCAGAATTAAATCAGACTTGTGGATTTACCATTGTATATGCGCGCGCTTGTGTAGTGTTTGTGTGCGTGCGTGCGAGCGCGCGCGCGTATGTGTGTGCGTGTGTGTGCGTGTGTGTGTGTGTGTGTGTGTGTGTGTGTGTGTGTGCGCGCGCGCACGTGTGCATATATACATTTGTGTTGAAAGCTCAATATTTTGCGAGAGCTTATCATATTCCGAAGTTTGTTATCGTACAGTCAAATACCTTTAGTGGAATGTGTAGGGATTTTGTCTTCGACTTATCCGTATTCTCAACAGATAATTGGCTTAATCCCCTCACTGTCACTGCATTACATTGTACGTCTGAAGTCTGCGGCAATTCAAAGCGAAAGAGCTCCAGCCGTCCCGTGAACAATGGATACACAGTGGTTTCAGCAAGAGGTATTGATCCTCATGAGCCCCGGCAGTATTGTAATGTTCATTTTTTCTCGGCAGTGAAGGGGTTAAGCGGAGAGGGGGGGGGGAGGGGAGGGGTTGGTGTGTGTGTGTGTCTGTGTTTATTTTTGAAGTTATTTTTTAAACGAAGGGATAAATCTGCTGAAGTCTCTCTCCTGAGTGAAATCGAGCAAATGTAAACATTGCTAGGTCTTGTTTATGAAGTGTGTTATCAAATAAACAAAATATCAAGTCTGTTTTATTTGCTTTGCATAATGGCAGTTGTTTGTATTGCAAGCTCTCATAACACACACACACACACACACACACACACACACACACACACACACACACACACACACACACACACACACACACACACACACACACACACACCAAAAAAGAAAAAAGTGGAAAAAGAGCGAATCAATGAAATTTAATGGGATAACCCGCCATGGCTAATAACAAACAAACCCAAACAAATGTCAACACTAAAGAAATTTACACAGAATATTAATGTACATGCATGCAAGACGTTACAGAAAAACGAGCATTGGACAACATTGCTTTTAACTGATTCAGTCCCGACGCACCACAGCCAGATATGGCTCGAACGTGCTAGTTCAAGGGTGGTGCCAGAATAGCTTGGCGCCTATAGGCGCCAAGCTATTCTGGCACCACCCTTGAACTAGCATGTTTGATCTGTCCCCTAAATCGTAAAGCAGTTGTTAGATAACTGCAAAATGTGGATATTTTGTACCTGGTACACAATGAGTTAATAAGTTAACAGGTGAACACAATCATACGCAAACACACACCCATTAGACGTTTGAACTCTTACACACGCCCTTGCGCGCGGAAACACACACACACGCATAGGTAGTTAAACAATCAATTATGTGCATATAAAGAGGTACAAAATACATACGTCTCCCTACGAATGCTTGATTAAATTAATCCTTGAAGAGATTCTTTTGAAACAGATTAAAGAGGACACGTATTTTACATTAGTGAGGTTACGTTTATGTCGAAGGAACTCTAACAACGAACGAGAGTGAAGTCAAAGAGGATAACCAGCTACTACTTTAACCCTTTTCATCCTGATACACCCATAGATTGAAAAACAATTGACTGATAGTTCAAGGGTGGTGCCAGAATAGCTTGGCGCCTGAGGCGCCAAGCTGTTCTGGCACCACCCTTGAACTAAAACAGTTGATCTGTTTGATCTGTGTTTGTCTGTGTGTGTGCGTGTGTATTGCAGAATCCTTTGTATCTCTGGCTCTATGACCCCCTCCACTCCCACCCTTTATTTGTAAAGCGCTTAGAGCTTATAAGCGCTATGTAAGTAGCCATTATTATTATTATTATTATTATTATTATTATTATTATCTCCTAATCTGTGATGTAGCCTTCAGTAAGCAAATTTTACAAAATCAGCCTCAGGATGTAATGGGTTAAGCATTAACTTCGCAACACTCGAAATATCTCCAAGAGGCATATGAGGGCTCATGAGGATGTATGCTTCTTGGAGATGTTCGTAGTGTTGTCTTCTGATACACACTGGTTATCCGCCGTCACTTTGCTCTAATTCGTTGCTGGGAGTCGCTCTGCGTAAACGCCACCTCACTATTGTAGGGAAGCGCACTGCAACTCTGTTTGTGAGAAGTACATACTGGTTGTCTCACGTACGATAGCAAAAATGAGTCTATGTAATGTCTATGTATATGATATCGATTCTGCTTCTGGTCGATTTTGTGCGTATAATATATTATATCAATTCTTGGTTTCGGGCCCAAAACAGTCTTCTGTTTCCAAGCACTAATTCCGACCTATAGAAAAATACTGAGATGTCGATACGAGTCTCGTCTGCAGAGCTCAAGCTAACGTCAGATATGTGTTCTGGTCTGTCATTTTGAACCTTACGCCACTAAGCTCTACGCTGTATAGTACGATATCAAAGACCTGACAAAGCAGAAAATGTTAGATAATTAGGGGAGTATTGTTCACAGAAACTCAGGCCAACGTCAAGGTATTAGCGCTGGTTTGTGATCTCGGACCTTATGGTTCTAAGCTCTAAGCCGTAAGGTCCAAAATTATATATCAGAACACATTATGTAGCGACAATGTTCATAAAATCTCCGTCATTGCAAAACCAGGCAATGTTCAAGATGTAAACCTATATGATCATCCCACTTCAAAATTGTGTGCACGTCCGTGATTTTGAACCTTACGGCTCTGATCAGTAATGAACACATCAGAAACGCATAAGGAATGCTTTAACCCTTATCATGCGGAATACACCTGAGTATGTGAAATAGGTTTGACTAAAATAGTTCAAGGGTGGTGCCAGAATAGCTTGGTGCCTCTAGGCACCAAGCTATTCTGGCACCACCCTTGAACTAAAGCCATTGGTCTATATCCTTATCTGTAAGTACTATAATGTAGCGTGCATATGGCAGTGTACAAATTTGAAGCTTTTAGCCTCAGGATGATATGGGTTAACCCTTTGGCTGTCGGAAGCGCTTTTTGTCGTGATTCCTGTAGGACTCACATCGACAGCCCGTACCGTTTGCGAGAGAACAAGCAAGATAGACCACCCTCAGGGACTGCATTACAAGTACACTTCTAGTCAAATTAGGTGCTAAGCATCAAATTTGACTAGAAGTGTACTTGTGTCGTACTCTCAGAGTGAGACTGCCTGGGGAGTCCTCCCGGAAACGGCACGAGAACTGAAAAGCGCTACAAACAAGCAAAGGGTTAAACGGCAAATTTGTATGCCATGACAATAAACCAAGGAAACGAATTCAGAATCAAAGTAATGACGAGTTTACTTTGTTAGAAATGTATTTACACGGCATTGGCTGCTACTGACAATACGGCTCGGCGAAAAAAACAGTTACGCATCTTTTCCGTCGTGCAGTATCGTCTGTAGCAGTTAATGGGTTAGAAATAAGCCTCTCTACAAACATTGAACACACAGGTGCCTACCACTATGTTGTATAACTGTTTAGATAGTGTACTGCCGTACGTAACTCACATTGTCAATGATTCGCTTGCTTATGGTGTTTTCCCTCCACTGTTCTAAATGTGCTGTTGTGAAACCCCTATTGAAGAAACCCACATTTGATCACAACGACCTTCATTAAGAATTATAGACCTAGAGGAAATGGAGAGAAAACCGAACAAAAACAACGAAGAAGTAGAAATATTAGATGCAAAAGGTGAAAATCTGAAAGCCATTAGAGAAAAATGAATGGCAGGTGTGTTGCTGAGATCAAAGGCAAGATGGGGTTCGGAGGGAGAAAAAAATAACTAAATACTTCTGTGGACTAGAAAAGAGGAAACAAATGACGAAAATTACAAAAGGATATGGTTCGTCTATTACAGACAAGAAAGCTATTGCAGAAGAATTAAAAATGTTTTATGAAAACCTACATAGCATAAAGAATACAGATGAATGTAAAATAGAGGAAATGGTTACAAGCATTCCAAAGCTAATAAAAAGTAAATCGGACGCACTAGAGGGAGAGCTACATATAACGGAAGCCGCCTCAGCATTAAAAAGAATGAAAAATGGAAAGAGTCCAGGTACAGGTGGTTTCCCAGTTGAATTCTTCAAATTCTTTTGGAGAAGATTATGACATTTTATTGTGAGGTCCCTAAACAAAGCTTTCAGATGTGGCGAACTATCTCAGACACAAAAGGAAGGGATAATTATTTGTTTACCTAAAGGGGATAAACCTAAGGATTATATTAGTAACTGAAGATCCACCTCTCTGCTTAACGTGGTCTATAAGATTGGGTCATCCTGTATAGCATCGAGAATTAAAAAAATGTATTACCACGCATAATAAATGAAAACCAAACCGGATTTATGGCAAACAGATTTATCGGGGACAATGTCAGGTTAGTCTACGACATTATTAACTGTCTAAACGAAACCAACAAGCAAGGTTTGCTCCTCAGCCTTGATTTTGAAAAAGTATTTGATTCAATTGACTGGAAATTTATGCATCAAGTATTAAAGGCCTCTGGCTTTGGACAAGACATTTTGAAATGGACTAACCTCTTCCATACTAAAATTAAATCTGCGTGTTAGTTAATGGTAATATATCTCAATGGTTTAATATCGAGCGCGGCTGCAGACAGGAAGACCCGATGTCACCTTATATCTTCATAATGTTTGTTGAAATATTCGCTATAATGATAAGACAAAATGCAAATATTAAAGGTATTTATATGAGAGACACAGAACATAAACTCAGGACGACACACATACTTTTCTTGAAGGAGGAAACAAATTTAGCATCTGTTCGAGTTTGCGTCTAAATTTTGGGAAAACGGATGCTATTTGGCTGGGTAGTAAGAAAAATTCAACAGTAAGATATTTGCCATACCTTAAATTAAACTGGAACCAACCAGAGTTTAAAGGTTTTGGCATTTGGCTGACAAATGACTTATAGAGCTATCATCTTCGAAATTTTAAGGACAGGTATACCGAGATAAAAATGGTCATTTTCAATCATTGATCTTATCAAAACTGGTCTACCCATGGATTTTGCTCCCTAATCTACCCGATAAACATAATGAAGAGTTGCAAACATTGTGCTTCAGATTTGTATGGGATTAAAAAAAAAACCGAACAATAAGAGCAGAAAAGTTTGCAACAAGAACTTTACGAAACGGAGAAATCGGTATTCCAAATGTAAAGCAGTATATAAGAGCATTGAAAATTAGCTGTATTAGAAAATGCCACTGCCGCCGACCGGCGACTTGGCTTATAGAGTTCACAAACCTGGTTGAATCTTCTGTACATGAGACAGAAACCATTCCTTCTAACATTGTCACGTGACACAAGACTCCATGCTTTGAATCTTTAATACATATGTTTAATACTTTTTCTGTCGTTCACGCAGAAAGTACACTTATCTGAACTTCGAATACCAATTTTTTTAATTATTATATTTGTGCCAATAATTCTATGAATAATTCTAGTCTGAAACCACTTCAGTTTGACGTCTTTTACTTGTTACAATTTCTGTAGAATTTTCTTTCAGTCCATATCACAGCTTATTTCTTTATCCCATTTATCTAAGCTTTGTTGGGTTTTGTTATTCATTGTCAAGATTTCGTAGTAGCGTTTTGAGCCCTTTTGCACTGAGCTGAGGGGAGTTGCAAGGATTTTGGTTTATCCTTCTTATCGTTATTTTTAATGTGGATGTTAGTGTTGCGAATATATTTTTGTGTAGCTTGAATACACCCTAAATATGTAAGAAAGACGGTGTTTACACTATATTTTGTTTTACATTCAGTATACTTCCTCGGCTGCCCTACTTCATTATAGAACTGTCCAATGCAGTATATCCCTTTTTTTGCCCCTTGTTTATACAAAATACATTTGTTTCCAATCTTAATAATTATTATCACTCAAAACGAGGGGCTCTACCAACACTTCTGCTGGCGTATTTGGTTTCACTTTGCACCTAAACTCTTTATAAGCGCACAACATATCTTTCCAGAACAATTTTGTGTGATTTATTTTGTTGTATAACTCTGGACCACATTTGTCTAGGTGCATGAGATCTGGATATGTGTTAAGGATAACATGTTTCCATTTGTGACTTGTGCTGTTTAAACATATATTTTGGAAATGTGTTTATGTACAATCCTTTCGGGTAAAATTAGCAAGCGTTATTGGTGAAAAATGTGATAATGTAGGTCGTTTCAGTTTCAGTGAAAGATATGCTTTTGGAAACGATATTAATTTTAAAACAGACAAACTTTTTGATTTGATAATACTGATGGCAAAACTCTATAGTTATAAATGCAGAACAGAAGGTCAACAATGCGGAATTTTTATAGAGAATTGTCATGACACAGGTCTATTTTTCCTATTTTTGGAGGGGAGTTAAATTTAGAGGGGTGACAGAGATTGGTTAGTCACCATGTAAAAGGAGAGCACAGGTGAGTTGTTTGGCCTTTACACGGTGAATTGTTGCCATGCGGGTTGCGGAGGTCGGCGTGTGCCGCACGTGATTGCCCTGTGCGATCGGGTGGTTACTGCTCCGCGTGATCTTACACCACACTTTTTTTTCTGAGCGCAAGGTATTGCTAAACCGTACTAATCCAAATTGTTAGTCAGTCGCTTTCAAGCAGCGGAGAAAAGCAGCAGTCTCTGAGTGAGGATTTTTCGGGCGAGGCTAGCCATTTGCTGCAATCCTCAAGTAGCCGTGTCGTCCTTCTGTGACGGCCCTACGATACGGCCTTGGTCACTACGGAGCCGGTGTCCTAGAAAGAGAGAAACTGCTTGGCTTGTTTGTTTGTCTCCGTCCCAGCAGAAATGTCATTTATTTTGTTTGGTAGTATTTAGTGTCGGAGGGTAAATTCAGAAGTGAGTTATATGGTAATGTGTAAATATGCGCTTTGTTGACTTTGAATTTAATATTGTTTTGGGAGAGAGGTGAAGGAATATAAAAGATGGCAATTAAAGTTGCGGGAAGGGTGAGGTGATTACCTTTCTTCTGTTGTTAGTTATTCGTATGTGTATTTTTGCACCCTTGTTTTAGTGCATCTAAAGATCTAAGTAGATAAGTCCGCCGGCCGTTGCTGTGCGGAAGGGCTGGGTGGTACGATTGTGAGAGTGGAGGCTGGCTGTGTCACTCCTCGTGGGATTACGACGCCGTACCTGAGCGCTGTTGCGAGCGTCGGTGCAGACCCCGCGTTTAGCCCAGGTCGGGTCGTCCCATTTAGTGTTTACTAACTTGCTTTAAGTAAAAAGTCTTGTCCATTTGTAAAATGGTAAAAGAACGTTGTGAGACTAATTTTGTTTCCTTGTGGAGACAATATTATGAGATAATTAAATAAGTAGAATACACAATATTACTTTGTCGCTGTGACAGAAATATTGTGTATTCTACTTATTTAAAAAGGAGCCATGTGCAATAAAGGACATTATCGCGGAAGCAAAAGCATTAATCTAATTTGAGATTATCATTTGTGCTCCCGCCAAGGAGATCAAGTAACTTGTGAATTATATTCAGTTTTTTTCCCTCAATTTTCATTTATATATTATTAAGGATATTTGTTTTATTATATCTTTGATGTTGTTGTGTATTGCGAATGTTGGATTTTCATGCTGGAGAGTGTGGATGTGTGTGTGATTGTGGTGCATGAGTGTGCGGTTAGGACTGAGTGAAGATATTTTGAATTGTTATTTTTATATGTAATAAATGTTGTCATAATTGTTCCTCTGGCGTTTGTATTAGTTTGGGATGGTAGTACTCGAGTGGTAGTGCTCATAGTTCGCGCCCCGGAAGCGGGGGTCGTGACATTTTGGTGGCAGCGGTGGGATGAGAAATTGTTAGGTGTGTTGGTCGGGTGGTTGTTAAGTTAGGTTAGTACCCAGAGGTTAGTGTTTCTTTTCTTGTTGTCGTTGTCTTGAGTGTCTCCGTCTTCTATTCGTTTGTCATTTATTTGATTGTCTTGTATTAAGTGGTAAGTGTTGTGTGTTGGGTGTTCTGTTGTCGTTCTCTTTGAGTGGCAGGACACCATTTCCGGTCACGATGCTGACCCGGTCCGAGACTCGAAGGGCTATGGAGGACCAGGCACAGGTGGCTGAAACATCGCCCGACTCGTTGACTGCTGGAACCACCGTCGCGTCAGACTAGAGCGGCAGTCACAGTGAGTACGCCTTCCTTCCAAAACTCTCGCATGGCGGCATTGTTATCCCCAGTAGAGGCCAAAGGTTCGGTAGGACTAGGCGGGTCTGACCCCATATGTCAGATACAGATAGTTGGTGATAAGCATGGGATTGGCAGATACAGCGTTAGCCAACTTTGTGATGGAATCGGTTAGGAAAGACCAGGAGATGAGGTTTCTAGAGAGGAAATTCGAATCTGAACGAGAACAAAGATAGTCAGATCATAGGGGCAGAACGAGAACAGAGAGAGAGAGAGAGAGAGAGAGAGAGAGAGAGAGAGAGAGAGAGAGAGAGAGAGAGAGAGAGAGAGAGAGAGAGAGAGAGAGAGAGAGAGAGAGAGAGAGAGAGAGAGAGAGAGAGAGAGTAAGAAAAGAGTTGAACGAGAATAAAGAGAGTCAGATCGTAGGGTTGAACAGGAACAGAGAGAGTGTCAGATCGTAGGGAATGGGCTGGAGAAAGGTCAGATGATAGAGAAAGATTTGAAGCCCAACTAGAAGAAGAAAGAAGTGCTAGAGAACAGATGTTAGCACAGCAAAGTCAGCGTAGCCAGTCAGATGGGTATCGTGTCAGACTTCTTCCTTTTGATGGGAAGGAAGACATAGAGAGCTACCTTCAGCACTTTGAGCAAATAGCCGAGACTTAAGGGTGGAGAAGGGAAGTCCGGTCTGCTAGATTATCACCTTTATTGTCGGCGGGAAGCTAGAGAGACGTACTTGAAATTGATTTCAGAGCAAGCCCATGATTTCAGTGTCGTCAGAGATGCGTTACTGAGACGTTTTCGGAGGACGCTGAGTATTACCGCAAACAGTTCAGGGAGGTACGTAAGGAGGGTGCTGAAACTTTCCCCCAATTCCTAAGTAGGTTACACACCCTAGTGAAGAGATGGTTCTCGTTAGCCAGGAGAGACATTGAGTATGTAGTTGAAGTGTTGGGCGCTTTCATCACGGAGCAACAATATGCGGTCATGAGTCCGGAGTTGGAGCTGTTCGTGAGAGAACGACTTCCCGAGAACGATGGAAAGGCGACAGAGTTAGCTCAACTTCACATAGACGCTAAGAGGACAGTGACTAGGAGACCTGTGTTTGGGGGGGGGGGGGTGTACCTCCTAGAGGGGGACCCAGACCCAACGACCCGTCTGTTAAGGCTGATAAACCGTCTGGTTGAAGTAAGAAAGATGATACTAAACCAAAAGAGAGTCAGGGAGGATCTCTGAAAATTGAGTGTTACAGGTGTGGGAAGAAGGGGCACACAGCAAGGCAGTGTAGTCCAACCCTTTGAATCAAGTGACTGTAAGCCCAAGCGCTGAAGCTGCTGCTATACAAACCCGAGCTCAAGTGAGGGCAGAAGGCAGGGGAGAAGAACCATTAGCCATTCCAGAATCTCTCAAGTTGGATGTGACTTCAAAACAGCAGGAGATCATACCTGAGGTGCGCGTGGTGCTGGCAGAATCGGCGGCCACTCTGACAGCCGGAGAAGCAGAGCGGGAGAAAGCGATTAGCGAGTTGGATCGACACATGCTGGAGACAGAGAGACAGGCGGAAACAGCACTGGCGGGTATTGACTCCGCGAGTGATCGTTTGCACGAGACGGTGGGCATAGCTACCGCCGAAGTAATAGAAGAAGGTGAAAACTGGGAAGAGGTGTCCGTTGTCGACAATTTACCGACAGTGACGTTGACATCAGTTGAAACGCCAGAGACGTGCATTTAGATTCTGAGTGTCCAGACGTACACCAGGTCATTAGAGACTTGGTTGAGCAGTACGCAGACATTTTTACGGACTTACCGCTGCGCACTACGCTAGACGAGTGCGAGATAAGACTTGAAGATGACCAGTACGTACCAGACAATACCCGCTACCACATTATCAGGTAGCAGTGCTCAAAAAGGAGGCCGAGACGATGACAGACATGGGAGTGATAGAGAGGGCCTCATCGTCATTCAGTTCCCCCCTAGTTCTGGTAAAGAAAAAGGACGGTTTAGTCAGATTTTGCATTTATTTTTTGCAAATTGAACAAACAGGCAGTGTTCGATGCAGAACCAATGCCAGATATAGAGTACCTGCTAAACAAGTTGTCCAGGGCGAAGTACTTGAGCAAGCTAGATTTGCCCAAAGGGTATTGGCAAATACCTATGAAGTCTGAAGGCAAGTGTAATACCGCTTTCACTGTTCCAGAGGGACAGTTTCAATGGTGCGTTATGCCATTTGGTCTCAAAACAGCGGGGGCGGTATTTTCCAGAATGATTCGCAAGCTGTTGTTGCCACTATGTTTGAGAGAAGTGGACAACTTCATGGACGATACATGGTAGCCACTGAGACAATGGAGAGACATCTTGGGTGTTTGAAGATTTTGCTTGATCGGCTGAGGGTGCGGCAGTTGGCACCTCACCCTTCCAAAATACTATTTGGGGTTCCACCAACTAGCGTACTTGGGTCATTTAGTGGGACAAGATAGAATACTTCCGGAACCGAGCAAAATGGATAAAATCCAGAACACTCTTCGTCCCAGTACCAAATGGCAAGTGAGGTCATTCTTAGGGCTAATAATAAAAAAATAATAATAATACCGTTATTATATAGGTGCTGTTTCCCAATTTTTGGGCAAATCGACTCAAAGCGCCGCGAACTGAAACCCAACACGCACACTCACGTAACAGACACGGATTTACCCCATTTAAGACAACACAGTACAAGACAAATGAAGGGCCAGTTCAGCTACTGAAGTTACAGAGATTTTTGATCGATTGTATTTGAAATTTGTAAAGTGGCCTGAAACCGGTACCAAAGTGTGTGGGGGGGGGGGGGGTGGAAGAACCGGAGTACCCGGAGAAAGAACCCCCTACTGCCGGAAATTTGTTCCAAATTTTGCAGCCATAGCTGTACCGTTGACAGACTTGACCAAAGGAGGGAAGGAAGTCAGGGCCTCTTGTATGGACGGAGTCCTGTGAGGCGGCTTTTCAATCACTGAAGGATAGACTTTGCGCTAGTCCGGTTTGCTGTATGCCAGACCTAGATAAACCCCTCGTGTTGCAGACTGACGCTTCAGATGTTGGGATAGGTGCCGTGTTGTGTCCAGATCAGGGACAGGGACTTCAACCGATCGCATGTGCTAGCAAGAAGTTAAATAAGGCTGAGAGAAATTATTCAAACATAGAAAAGGAATGCCTTGCATTGGCATTGGGTGTTCAGAAGTACAAAAAGTATCTGTTCAACCGGACGGTCACCGTACAGACGGACCATAGCCCACTACAGTACCTACAACAGGCTAAAAGTACCAACAGCAGATTAATGAGATGGGCACTTCAGCTGCAACCTTTCTCGTTAGTGATGCAAAGTGTGATGAATCTCTATGCTCACGCATAGGGTTCACACAAAGGTTGTTTGTATGTTACGGTCTTGTCAGTGATTTGTCTTTTGACAAATATTCCGTGCATGCATGAGGCCACGTGAAATCATAGAGGGAGCATTTTGCACGGAGTTTTAGGCGAGAGCTCAGTCTAGCAGAGGTCAAGCTAGTTAGTATGGGCTAGGCTGTCATTGTGGATGGATGTATGTTAGATACACTAGCCGTATTCCAAGACTCTGAAACCTAGAATATAGGTATGTTTTATATGTATTATTGACAGCTGCTTAGTTAAAGATAATATGCGTTCGTAAGTGTCACTTCGGTTGTGTAGCGTTGATTTCGTTCAGTTATTTTGGTTTGAAATTCGTTGAGATAACCAGTGATTTTCTATGTAGTTATTTACCGAGATGGATAACTAAGGAATGTGAGGTGTGTATGCCAACCTCGTTATGAAGGTAGTACGTGGTTAAGTATAGTCTTTTCCAGGGTATGAAAAATAATGTATGGCGAGTGTTAGGTTATAGTCTGTTTCAATGTAGTGACAGAGTTATGGGGTGTTACGAAAGTAGTTCGGGGTATGAAGCACGTGTGTGTGTGAATGAATGTGAGAGTTATGTGTATCAGCCAGGTTACGTAATGTACCTCATATCATCGAATATGTGTGTGTGTTTAGCAAGTGTTATGATATTAGGACTTTTTGTACAGAGTTCTTGTGTGAAGCGGAGCGACGTGACGCCGAGACGTCAGTCAACAGAGGCTACCGCCGAGGGACCTACTCCGAGGTCATTTCTTTACTCAGAGAGTGAGCGACCGGTGCCGAGACACCCTGGTCAGCAGGGACTGCGCTACGGAGCGAGTCAAGAGGACGTCCACGGTACGAGAAACGGGACGACTCGGAAGCGTGCGACGAAAGACCTACAAGCCTGGACGTGGGAAGACAGAACGTTAACAAGCGAGAAAACCAGTAAGACAGGTTAGATTGTGAGAGACAATTACCTAGCCTGGCGTTTACATTGTGTATGTGTATGCGGTGTTGATGTGCTTGTAGTGAGAAGGGGTGGTGTACATAATTTTGATAGTGTTTTCGTTGTTCTATTTATATAAAGGTCCATAGTAGAAAGAGAGCTAGTGTTTGTGTTATACCGCGTGAATGCGCCCGACTGAGTCAGTAGCGGTGTTGTCTGTTGTGCGAGAGTCTGTACGTGCGACTGGGGCGAGTCTGCGTGCGTTACACAAAGCATAGCAGGGAAAGAGAACGTACCCGCTGATTTCTTGAGTAGAAATGTTGAGTCGTGAAAGAAATATTCAGGAACAAAAACTAGTAGTTTTGTCTTAGGTTTGTTTCTCAATTTTCATTTGTATTTTATTAAGGATATTTGTTTTATTATATATTTGATGTTGTTGTGTATTGCGTATGTTGGATATTCATGATGGAGAGTGTGGACGTGTGTGTGAATGTGGTGCGTGAGTTTGGGGTTCGGATTGAGTGAAGATATTTTGAGTCGTTATTTTTATGTGTAATAAATGTTGTCGTGATTGTTCCTCTGGCGTTTGTGTTAGCTTGGGATGGTAGTACTCGAGTGGTAGCGCTCATAGTTCCCGCCCCGGAAGCGGGGGTCGTGATAAGAACTGAAAGACAGGTTAAAAAGCACAACGCACAACTGAACATGGAACACACAGACTTTATAATAAAATGGGCACATTATGAACATTTTACTAACAGATAGGTTAGAAACTTGTTAGTTTAAATATCTATAGCGAACCTGTTGCCTATACATTTGTTTGATTTTTCTAATATGTAAATATGATTGTACATGTATACTAATGGTCAAAATTTAAGGGCCAACCCCCCCCCCCTCCCTTTTGTGTCATTGTTTATCGTCGCAAGTACGCTAATAATATGCAATGTTCTTTCGACCCAAATGGGTTAAATGTTGACCTTAGACAGTCCACTTACAGGGAACAATAGACAACAATTCATCAATTTCCACGAACGTGTCAAATGCACGTGAAACATCGTAAGTTTTTGTGAAAAGCTCTGCGATATTGGCAAGCGTACCAAAGGCAGGCAGGAGGAAAAACTCGGTAAAGTCGTCATGCACGTGCTAAAGGGGTCAGTCGTGAACACTCAGCACTTCTGTTTTGCTACAAATACCGGTACAGTAAGGGCATAATTGTCACTTTCCTAACCAAGCCATCATGACGAAGCCTAACGCCAGTAGATCAAGGCCAGGCGCTAGCATGGCTGCAGGATGGAATTTCCAGACGATAAGTTGGGAGACGTCTTGGGGTGTCCCATGCAGTGATTCAGAGGCTGCTGGCACGATTTCAATAAACTGGAAGGGCAGAACGACGACCCTGCTCAAGACGCCCGCGCTGCACCTGCAGAAAGGAGGACAGATACCTCTGTGTCGCGGCTCTGCGCAACCGAACTGTCACGTCAACCACTCTGTGATGCAAGTCAACCGATGCAAGCTGCAAACGTTACCGTCAGCAGAAGCACAGTCTGCCGACGTATGCGTGAAATTGGCCTGGCTTCATGCAGAGCAGGAGTGAGAATACCCCTCACTCCAGCTGATCTCAGAGCCAGGGTTGCCTGGTGTCGTCAACATGTGAGGTGGATCAGACTCCAGTGGACTCAGGTTCTGTATACTGATGAGTCACGGTTCACTGTGTCCTTCAACGACGGCAGGGTGAGGGTCTGGAGACGCCAGGGCGAGCGATTCACGGATGGATGCGTCCAAGAGGTGGATCGCTACGGAGGAGGCTCGGTCATGGTCTGGGCAGGCTTTAGCAGGGAAGGTAGGACCCCTCTCCACGTCATCCGAGGCACCCTGACTGGACTGCTCTCTCGGGACGAGATTGTGCAACCAGCTTTACAAGGCATAGGCGACAATGCTGTTCTGCAGGACTCACAAACCAGATAGGTGAGGCTAGCGCTGGCAGAATTGTATAACAAACCAAGGGGAATTACTCAGCGCTGGACAGAACAGTTAGATCCCCTGCCCCCGCCTATGTTCTGCAGGACGACAACGCTCGACCTCATCGCGCCCGTGTGGTGGATGAGTACCTTCAGCAACGGGGCATCATGTGGATGGAGTGGCCAGCTCGTTGACCTGATCCCACAACATGTTCTCCGAAACCTAGTGAACTCTATGCGTCAACGCTGCATTGATTGCTTGGCTGCAAACGGTGGGTACACTCGCTACTGACTTTACCAGTCTTGTGTGACTTTTCAAATGAGGGGTGGGTGAACATTCTAACGTACTGCTGTTGTTACAATTGCTTGATTTACTCAAAATTTAAAATAAAATTGTTACTGAATAAATTAGCAAAGTACTGACTCCAAGTATTGTTACATTATTTGTGTGGTGTTGTCGGTGCGTCTGCGATGAAAATTGGCCCTTAAGTTTTGACCATAAGTATATTAGTGTTTGTTTTCGGGCTGAATGTTCTGAGTCTTCTCTTCGTTGTTTTGTTTCCTTCTTCTTTTTTTTCTTTTTATGGTTATTGTAACTGTTGTGACATTGTAACTGTTTTATGTGCATGTTGTATACGTAAAAGCAAATTTTAAAAAAGAATTATAGAACTTTCTCGAACCTACCGATTCTATCAAATTTTAATGTGATCGAAAAGACTGTGCTTTCGAAACTTTTGGATCACATGGCCTTGAATAACCTTATGAAGCCATTTCAGTCAACTAGTTAGTTATTTGGGTTTAACGCCGAGCAGGCGACTAAGGCCATCTCACGGCGGTTTTCAGTCAACCCATAGATGTTGACACAGCACTGAAACAGCACTTCTCAGAACCATGAATGACTTGTTACTTGCTATGGATGATAAGGTGTCAGTGCTCGCTTTATTTGACACATGTACAATCCAACACACTATCCTGATGAAACGTCTCCAGCTTGTTTTTGGCATTGATGGCACTGCCCTGTCTTGGTTTCACTCTTACATTACTGAGCGATCACAGACTGTGTCTGCTGATGGCCATGTCTCTGCACTTGCCAGTCTCCGTTTTGGTGTTCCACAAAGCTCAGTATTAGGTCTATTGCTTTTTTTTTTTTACTGTATGTACAGCCTTTGTCTAGCATTATTGCTGGACACTCTGTTTTACATCACGCTTACAATGATGATACACAGATTTATAAGTCAGGTAGTGTGAGTGAGGTCGACGAGATAATCCAGATCGTGTCACATTGCATTCTTGATGAGAGGCTGTGGATGAAAACAAGCTCAAACTGAACGAAGGAAAAATGGAAACTATGCTTATTGCATCACCCAGAGTGTCTTTTTCTACCGCTTTTCCTCAGCATATCATGATTGAGAACACCACCACCAGCTTCTCTCAGTCAGTGAAGAACCTGGGTGTTGCAACTGAGCATGACTTGTCCATGGAAAAACAGGTGATTAACATTTGCAGGGCGGCCTATTTGGAGATGCGTCGTTTACGCTCCATTAGACCGTTCTGTACGTCCGATGCTACAAAAAAACTCTGGTTTGTGCATTTGTTCTGTCTCGCATTGCCTATGCCAACTCACTCTTATCTGGGTGCCCGCAGTATCTATTTGATCGGCTCCAGAGAGTCCAAATTTCAGCCGTACGTCTTGTCATGAAAGTAAAAAAGTCAGACCATGTCTCCCCCATCCTGCACGCTCTCCACTGGTTGCCAGTCAAGGAAAGAATTAAACACAAAGTCTTGTCCATTTGTCATATTTCCCTTTCTAGCACTGGACCCACTTACCTCTCAGAGCTCATTTACTGTTATGTCCCTTCCAAGCAATTGCGGAGTTCTTCTGACAATACAATGCTCCGTATTCCTACAGTAAAGACTACAGGATTTGGGCAGAGATCTTTTTCTTACCATGGCCCGTCTGTCTGCAATTTTTTTTTCTAAATACACGAGACACAGCGAGTGCAGTGCCAGTTTTAAATGCGGTCTGAAAACCCATCTTTTTCATCTTGACTATGAATGTACATTTATTTAGTCATTTTCTGTTCTTTTGTGTAGTTGTACATGAGGTTTTTGTTTTATCACTTTTTGTGTAATTTTTTTTTTGTTCATAAAGTATACGGCGCCCAGAGCATTTTACCTTCTGTAGACGATTTATAAATCATCTTTACTCTTATTTAGTATAATTATCGGCAGTGCCAGGTAAGGTCGGTGTCTCTCTACTCGCCAAATTAACCGGCACTTCACTTGAGCCAACTTGAGGGACGCATTTCTTGCAGCTGACGTTCAAAATAAACAAGCCCAAAATAAGCTTCAGTTCGTGTTTGAACTTTGTGCCGCTGAGACAATACAGGTAAAAGTTGACGGCACTGTTTGTGTAATACAAGAGGTAGCACACTGCGTGGGCAACGTGATGTTCTGCTGGTAAAATGTGGCCGTACTCGTTCTTTCCGGATATGGTGTAGGAATACACGATGAACGTGCACATGGGTAAAGTCAGGAGCAAGAAGACCACCGACACGAGTATGAGGGTCAAGGTCAGAGAGGATATCACCTTTTTGTGAAGTCTCGAGTGACCTGAGGCATGGCCAGAGGTCGTGCGCGAGGACTGGACCACTTTCCAGAAAATGACAGCGTTTGAGCCAATCAGAATGCAGCTTGGTGTGAGTGACGTGAAAGAAAGGTCTATCCAGTTATGCACGTGACTAAAGTAATACTCTGCCTCCTCACTGACAGAATGACACTCTTGATAACCACTGCCCGGGATGTCCACTATCCCGAAGACAAATGGAAGATAACAGTTTATCGCTGAGGAAAACACCATAATTATAGCCACGCCAGCGATGCTTTTCTTTCTGTCAAAGATAAGGTTAGCCCGATGAGGAACTGCAACTGACAATGCTCGCTGCACGGACAATGTCGCTAAGATGAATGATGACATTGTCCCACAAGAATAGACCACAAACTTATTAGTCTTACAGATAATGTCGTGCGTCCTCAGAATCTCAAAATCGTATCCGTGTCGCAGCCATCGACGAAGGAGTCCGGCATAGAGCAGAATCAAGTCTGACAGAGCTAATGCGCTCATGAAGATGTACATAGAGACGGCGGACTGCCTGGCACGCATCCTACGTAACACCACAATCGTCATCACGTTGCCAAAAGTCCCCAGGACAAGGATGACTGGCGGACACACCCGCCATAACCACACAACTGTTTGAGGCAGTGGTTGGTCGTTTTGCTCATGGCTCGTCGTGCTTCCTGAACTTAATGTAGTGCCCAGGGTGAAATCCATTCTGATCTGTTAACCCTTTCTCTGCCTCTGTACGTAAATTTTTCTTTCTGAAATCTTCGTTCATTCGACGATCAAAAGCGAAAACCATCCAAAACACATGGATACAAATTGGTCTAAGTAAGAGACATAGATCCTCATGAGCCCCCGCAGTTGCGGGCTCATGAGGATCTATGTATCTTGCATTGTATCCTGTTCACTTTTACTCGGCAGTGTAGGGATTAAGGTAAAAGACAGACACAGGTCAGCCTCAGTCTTACGCGTTTCTGTATCCCGCGTTATCTGATAGGGATAACGCGCACAGGTCTCTGACTCACAGGGGGATGGATCCCCGGTGAGCAAGCGGTCCTCGGGCCGACGTCAGCCATGCCTGGCCCGCGCACAAAATGTGCGCGGGCCAGGTATGGCTGACGTCGGCCTAAGGATCTTTTCCTTACCAAGTAATTTTCTCCCAAAGATCTATGTGAAGTTGGCACTAAACAGTATAACGCGATTGCAAATAACGAGGGGGCCGACCTTAAGGCTCTCGGGTGCCGCGAAATACTGAGGCTGACCTGGTCGAGGTGAGTCCATTTTTTTGTGAAAAGCGAAATTTTCATTGTAAAACAATGAACATATTGCTTTTGTAACAAAATGGAAATATTGTCTTTTGCCTTCACAGGGCAGAATTGTTGCACGAAGTCCAAATACAACACCTTAAAGCAGCACGAGGAACTGGGTGACTGAGGTGGTAGAGCGTTCGACTCTCGTCCTAAAGGTGGCAGGTTCAAATCCAGCTGAGGTCAAAATTTATTCAGACCCTATTAGGTGCCTTCCCGTCTTTGAAATCACCTTCGTGGTGTACATAAGACGTTAACGCATTCTGCCCGCGACACAGCACAGCAAGATTTGGCTCGACCATGATAGTTCCAAGGGTGGTGGCAGAATAGCTTGGCGCCTCTAGAGGCGACAAGCTATTCTGCCACCACCCTTGAACTATCACGGTCGATCTGTCTCCTGAATTGTAATGCATTCATCAGAAGATAACTCCAAAATGTGAGTAGTTAGTACCTCGGGCACAGTGAGTTAAGTCCTAGACGTTTAAAGATTTTTGACTAAAGATCGGCATAGATTAGAAGCGACAGGCTCAAACGTAGAAACACAAGTTAGCTGATTGATCAGTTGTTTGAAACATATAGCATCAGAAGAAGACCAGTTGCACACAGTCGTATTTCCACATAATCATACAGCAGTCAGTCTTGATCTTTACGTTACACGGGTCTATACAATCTGACCACCACACGCGAACTCGCACACGTGATTGTCTATCTAGAAATATAACTCGATTTTTACTTCCGGGTAACTGTCGTGTCCCAATACGCAAAACGCTATCGGGTCGAAGTCGGCCGCGGTGCGACCGACTTCTTCCCGATGATCATTGCGTACTGAAAAGTTAATTCCTATAGGCGCTGGATGCTCATTACTGAGCTGTGCAATGGGGTCCTTTTGCGCAAAGGCTATCGGGCCGACGACGGCCGCCGTTAGCCCTCGCACGGCCGTGCGCGGGCCAACGGCGGTCGATGTCGGCCCGATGGCCTTTTGCGCAATGGGGCCCTATTTCGAAGCTAATGAGTGTACAGCGCCTATAGGAATTATCACGCCATGTTTTCAAGAGATATGGTTTAGTGCATGTCCTTGATTTCAATCACTCGCTGTGAACGGATGTAAGCAATGATGCCGGCTTCTGCTGGTGTAATAGGTCAGAATGACCCGCCACGCTAAATCGACCTGCGGTCAGTTTCGTGTACGCCATGTCGACTCTGTGAGACCCTAATTCAGTCACAGGTCGAAAAATAGCATGTCACAGTCTGAGCATAATTAAAATAGCAGGTTCTCGAAACAGCACGTACTCAAAATTTGTGTGGAGGTGATTCAAAAGCTCAGGTTTCCTCAAAAGAGCACGCCTGAAAGTTTATGTTAAAACCGTAAATGGCCTTGGCCAAATAGTAATATAATAATAATAATAATAATAATAATAATAATAATAATAATAATAATAATAATAATAATAATAATAATAACATGATGATGATGATGATAATAATAAAGAGGATTTATAAGGCGGCAAAATATGGTCAAATGCTCTAGGCGACGCAAATAGTAAGTTGGACACGACATGCTCAAACGTGCCACGCCAAACTCGCCCAATGCGCAAAAGGCCATCGGGCCCACGTTGGCCCGCGGACGGCTATGCGCGGGCCAACGGCGGTCGACGTCGGCCCGATGGCCTTTACGCTTTGGGAAGTGACCCCAGGTCGCTCAGTCTGGCGTACGCGAAACTGACAACAAGTCTATTTTCAATGGCGGGTCGTTATCGCGAGCTACACCGGTTTTTAGCTTGATACGTACTGAAAACGTTATTCGCCCTTTACTGCAAGTTTTCGCAGACTGTGAAATCATTGGAAATTGGACGCCAAAGTGCCACAGCCGCCCAGGGGACACGGACACAAAGTGGAGTCAGCAAGGTGCATAGATCCTCATGAGCCACCGCAAACCTGCTTTGACTCAGTCATGAGGATCTGTACCTTCTTGGGCTGTGTTTATCCCGTTTATTGCCGAGAAAATGTGAGCACCACCCAACTGCAAGAGGTATAGATCCTCATGAGCCCCCGCAGTCGCATGTTAACATTTTCTCGGCATTGAACGGCTCATGAGGATCTATGCCTCTTGCTGACACCACTTTGAATCTATGTTCCTGGGACGGCTATCTCTCTTTGGTGTTGAATCAACGAAGATTGCGAAAACACAATCTGCGTCCGATGGCACTGGACGGGTTAACTTGTTTTCTCTGAAGTGAAACGGTTATTCACATGAATCCGTCACTACTTACTACGTACTTTGAACGTTTGTTTCTAGCAAAATAGTATATTCCTCTATACACGCTGATCTTACAGTAAAACCCCTTCGGGGTAATAAGTTGCTGCATGCTTGCAATGCGATGTACCAACCACATTGCCCAACTTAAATCTACTGGAACAGGATCCTTTGCTAAGTGTGTGCCTAAGTTGCACTCACTTATCTCAAATGTTCGAATTTCCTGCATTCAGAATTTCTGCCGGATTTTCAAGAGGATGTTTCCTTTTGACAGTACTGACATCTCACTGACTTAAGTTAAAGTTTCATAATTTCTACGGGGAACCCATTGGGGGCATTAGATTAATTGCACATGTATACATAAACGTGCTCAAGAACTCGCTCGCATGCCCACATCATTTCAGTTTGTTTCATTCTGTGTCAGTATGAGTTTCAAATTCATGGCTTTAGTCCAGAAGCATTATATCTTTCTAAGCACCCACTCCATAAAGTTGTTACAATACAATACAACTTTATTGTCTGTTCGAGTCAGGGCACGACAGAAATTTGCCTTTCGGCTCGTCATGAAACAACAATATAAGACATTAACAAACGCTACAAGAGCATATCATGAAAAAATATCATTGAAGCAATCTATCACAAGCAATCTGTCACAAGATGGGAGGTAAAGTTAAGTAGATCATACTTATCGCGGCGTTATAAACGAGAGTTCAAAATCGAGACAGCAGTTGGAATAAAAGACTTCTTAAAAACATTCCTTTTGGCAAGTGGCATGTTGAAACGTCTGCCTGATGGTAGCATTTGAAACTGATCAGATAGTGGGTGACGAGGATCATTGACAATGCTAGCAGCTATCCTTCGGACAGCTCTATGGTACAGATCATCTACTGGGTACTGTCCTAGGCCAATGATCTTCTCAGCTGTTCTGACGATACGTGACAGTCTGCCCCTGTTTTTCATACTGAGGTTGCCATACCAAGCAGTGATGTTAAAAGTCAGTATGCTTTCGATCAGGCTTCTACAAACGGACTCTAAAACCCTGGAACTGACATCAAAACTTCTCAGTTTCCTAAGAAGGTACAGACGCTGGTTTGCTTTTTTCACAATCAGATCGGTGTTTCCAGTGAAGGACAGCCCACTATCCACGACTGTGCCAAGGTATTTAAATTCAGTGACCACCTCTACATGTTGATTATTAATTGAGACAGGTACAAAAATGTCATCAACTTTCCTGTCATCAATGACGAGTTCCTTGGTTTTCTGTACATTCATTTCCAGAAAACTATCTTTGCACCATGACTCTAATACTGCTATCTGTGCAAAGTACTCAGCCAGACTGTCTTCTTTTTGGAGTAGGCGTACAAGGGCCATGTAGTCTGAGAACTTAAAGAGACGAGAAGTGGCAGTGTGACAACGCATATGGTCTGTGTATATAGAAAACAATGTCGGAGAGAGGACACAACCTTGAGGGCAGCCTGAATTTAGCACCATTTGGTCAGACAGACTGCCGTGTACATTTACACGTTGTGGCCTGTCCTTCAAAAAGTCTCGCACCCACAGAATAATGTTCACATTAAAGTCCATCATACGCTGCAAAAGCATCAGTGGTTCAACAGTATTAAAAGGATTAGAAAAGTCAATAAAAAGAATTCTCACATGTGCTTTTGATTTCTCAAGATGTTGAAATACAAGATTGTACAGAGTAATGCATGCATCCTCCACATCCCTATGGTTTTTGTAAGCAAATTGGAATGGATCCAGTAGTTCGGCAACATCATTTAACAGATGCCTCCTCACCACTTTTTCCATACATTTTGACAGAATATAAGTCAATGCAACTGGACGGAAATCGTTGAATTCATGAGCGTTGGTTTTTTTAGGAATCGGGACAATGATTGATGATTTCCAAGCCGTAGGGACAGTATGATGCTCATGATGATCAAGCAGGAATTGAAAGATAGTAGTGAAGATCTTCCCCAATTGACCTGCACAGGTTTTCAATACCTTTCCACCTAACCCATCTGGTCCAGGTGCTTTGTGTGCATTCAGCTTAGAAAAGATGTTTACTACCTCCTCTTCAGTAATTGACAAAGGTTCCGGCACAATGGACTGGCACAATTCGTCACAGTTATCACTAAGGTTTCTGCCATCGAACCGTGAGTAAAAACGATTTAGATCATTGGCCATCTCAACTGGATTCCCAGTGCAGAGCCTGGTTTGTTTCTTTTGCTGCCTACCCATCATGCCGTTCAGACCATTCCATGCATCTCTAGCGTTGCCAGAAGAAAATTTTGTTTCGATCTTGCTTTTATAGTTCAGTCTGGCAGTTCTAGCAGCCCTTCTAAAATCCCTCTCCTTTTCCCGAAATTCATCAGTGTTACCCTGTAAGAAAGCAAGTTTCTTCTGGTTCAAATACTCCTTTAGCTCTTTGCTGACCCATGGCTTATTGTTGGCAAACATCTTCACTGTCTTTGTTTTAATTACAGTGTTCTCACAAAATCTTACGTAAGAAGTGACTGTCTCAACAAGTTCATTAGGGTCACTGATCACAGTTATGAGTAAACATATCCCAATCTGTCGCCTCAAAGCACCCACGGAGCTCCTCTATGCTGTCCGGTGTCCACAGCCGCTGAGTGGTTTTTGTTACAGTCTTGGACGTCTTTATTTTTTGTCTATACTTTGGCAACAAGTGTATGACGTTGTGGTCCGAGCGCCCCAGTGGGGGCCTACACAACGGCTTAAACGCATCGTCAATGTTGCCAAAGCAGAGATCAATCGTGCGATTAAGTCTTGTAGGACATGTAATGTACTGTTGTAGAGAGAGGTGTTGTGTTAGATCGCACTGATTGAAGTCACCAAGAATAAATACTGGCTGGTCAGGATAGTTTGATACCACTCTGGAATAACAGTCAGCGATAGTCTCAGCTGCAGCTTTGAAGTCGGGACCCGGAACATAAACGGTAATTATAGTCAGCTGGCCGAATTCACGTGGCAAGTTGTGTGGTCGCAGCGACACGGTTACTGAGCAGTTCAGGGTTGCGTGTACACACCCGCTCACGGACAGTCAGCTGTGTAGCCCACTTTTCGCTGACGAGCATACACACACCACCACCCACATTCTTCTGAATCTTAACCCTGTCCCTGTCAGCCCGTACAGTTGTAAAACCAGGCAATGTCACTTCCCCAGAGTCCTCGTCAGCCATGTTTCGGTAAAACAGAATAAATTAGTCCGCCTAAAGTCACCGTCAAACTGCATTAGAGCTGTTAGTTCATCCATTTTATTCTCCAAGGAGCGGCCGACATTTGATAATGTTATGGTAGGGAGGGGGTGTCTACTACCCCGTCTCTTCAGTCTCTCCCTCACTCCGCCTCTCGACCCTCTCTTTTTCGGCTTCTTCTTCTTCCCCCCACATTCAGAAAGATCGATCATGTTCCTTCTTTGACACGTGTATTGATATATTGTATAACAAGTAAATTAATATTCACTGATGAATTTGTTTGATATACTTCCCTTCCCAAAATCATTTGCGCGCCAAAATTCGATCTTGGTGATACGTGCAGTTTTCAAAACGGAAACACGAAAATTTTCATACGGCAACATTAACAAGCAGTAGTAATGTAGTAGTAATGAAATTCTTTTTAGTGTATACGAATGCTCGAAATGTACTTCTTATACACAAACACAAACGAAGAACAGACGCCAGGAAACGTGCGAGTCGCTGGACTGACTAGTGAAATCGACCAAAAGAACTAAATAAATAAACCTGCTGGCATTTTCCGCAATTATGCGTGATCTAGTAACAAGTAGAATTTACTCAGTAACACACACTGTTATACAAAGCACTGGATTGCTCATAGTCAGACGAAATCTACCCGCTGAGCTGACACTGATATGCAGTCGTCTACCATTCATGTGTTTTGTCTGAACACCGCAATCAGACGCAAAATGAATGTTTTGTTTTGTTTTGTTTTGGACTGGGTACATAAATTATATTGAGCAACCGACACATGTGATTACTTGACCCGAATAAAATGTCCTCGTCTTACGACTCAATAGTGTTGCGGCTCAATATAATATAATATAATATCTACTGCTCGGCCCAGAGTACAGAAACCTGTGCTGTGTACTCACACATTTAATCGTTTCATCGGCCAAAATGGCTGATAACCTTGAAGGACAATGCCCAAAATGCGCGCGTTATTGTTTGCAGACAATAACTCAATTACGCCAGGGCTGTGGATACAGATCAGAACAACTAGGATGCATTATCTATGGTCGATTCAGACCGACAGAGGCCCAGATTCTGTGGATACCTCTCTTTGTGATTGTGTATACTTAGTTATTTGGGTTTAACGCCGAGCAGGCGACTAAGTTCATCTCACACCGGTGTTTCATTATACGATGTGTGTGTGTGTGTGTGTGTGTGTGTGTGTGTGTGTGTGTGTGTGTGTGTGTGTGTGTGTGTGTGTGTGTGTATGTGTGTGCGCGCGTGTGTGTGCGTGTGTGTGTGCGTGTGCGTGCGTGTGTTGTGTGATGTGGTGTGGTGTGTGTGTGTGTGTGTGTGTGTGTGTGTGTGTGTGTGTGTGTGTGTGTGTGTGTGTGTGTGTGTGTGTGTGTGTTTACACGTGTTTGTACGCGCAACAGCTTGCTGCAGGTTGTCATGTCCTTAAATTTGTTTTGATATATACTTTGCGTCGACGGAATACACCTCTATAATTTCTCTCAAGGGCTAATTTTTCGTCCCTCAGCACAATCCCGTTCCATATGCAAGAGGCATAGAATCTCATGAATCCCTGCAGCCGCAGGGACTCATGGGAATGTGTGTCTCTTGTTGGCACCTCTATGCTGTCCCTCCTCAGACTGAACGGTTCACCCGGGGCTAGCTCTACAGCTGCTTTCTGGCCTCACCCTGAATTTTGAGAAAGCCTATGTTTTACAGAAGAAGGCTCTTTTAGTCCTTGCACGCTTTCCAATCTCATGACTGGCAGGTGTAGATCGGAAGTCACCTGCCAATTCCGGAAAAGGGCGAAAAGAAACAAAGGTAGATCCACCTGGTCCCTGGTAAATGCTCTGGCACTCGGGTGTAGGTGTCTAGCAAGGCTCCCTTCTACCGATAACATCAAATCAGCAATATCAGAAAACAAAAGCCAGAGAGAGCGAGAAATGCCAATGTTTTCTCGCCGCCGGGACGCCAAAAAATGTCTGCCGGAGGACTGTGAACAAGAAATAAAGAGAAGGGGAAAGAAAAAATAAACCCCTCTTACATTTCTGTTTCATTTTTTCCGCCAACCACAGCAAAGTGGTCGCACTTTGGTATTTTGAAGGGCAGTCTCCGTTTATACTTAACAGGTGCCCAGCCAAGCTAACAGGACACTATCCTCAAACTATTAAGTTCGACTCATTTCTTTAACGTGTATGTTGCGCATAACCAGCAATTCTAAACTGCGAACCAGTTGGCACTAGAAGGGAAAACGGTATGTGCGATACAAGGGTCGGCTGCATGCCAGACGTGTGTGCAGATCTGTGATTATGGGCCTTACGGTCGCAGGCCGTAAGATCCAAAAATCACAGACCAGCGCACAAATACAGACAAAATAGGAAGAAAAATAAACCGTGATGATGAGCGAACGGAGGGGAGGATATTTTAACATTTTGCCAGTGCTGTGGAGTGTCCGTGGGTTTTGTTTTTGTTCAAACAATCAAACCATTTTCCAAGTTGTCTTTCCTGTTAGCGTGGTATTTCCTTGGGTTAACGCCCGTTATTTGTATACATATGTCTTCCCAGCTAGTAACGCTACCCTCATAACACCATTCCGTGCCCCGATCCTCCACTCATACACCCCTTTGTGTAACGCAACAAACAAACAAAAAACAAACAAACAAACAAACAAACAAACCCTGGCAGCTCAAAGGACGTCAGGTTGGTTCAGTCAGAGACTCCAACGGTACAACCCCCCCCCCCCCTCCCCCCGTCTCTATCTCGTTCTCCGTCTCCGTGCAGAAAGCATTAGTACAGATGACAAATTCAAGTTGCTAGCTGTTTTACCTCTTCACAACTTTTTATTTATAATAAACTGGTATTCAGCCGCAAAATCTCCCTCTCAGAATATCCTACTTATCTCACAAATTTATTCCGTTTAGCCCTTAGGTCCAGCCAAACACCAGGAAACAATATGCTAGTACCAATGGCCCGCTTGGATATTTACAAGTCATCGTTGTCCTGTTCTGGGGCCAAATTATGGAATTCTGTTCCGGCAGACTATTAGAGCAGCGCCATCAGTTAGAACATTTAAAACCCAGCTGCTGAAGTATCTCAAGAATACTTGAAATGCTGTTAAGAGTAAACCACGTGACTATGGCTTTTTGTTTCTCACGTGACTATGGCTTTTCGTTTCTAAAGTTGGTGTAGTAAATCTTCAATACGTACATAGCGTAGACTTGTTGAAGCTATTCTTGTAAGCGCCTATTTGCCCCGGCACAGCTATATCAGTGTATTCTCTTCTTACCATTTTTTGTACCATGTAATTTCTTGTAAATGCCCGATGCACATATGTGTACATGCAAACATTGATTTCAGTTTATACTTTTTTTCTTGTAAATGTATTATTACTTTGTACTTTTCCCCCACCTGGGTCTGCCCTGGAGACTTGGATGGGGTTAACTACTTTTCTTCTTCTTCTTTTTTTCCCCCAGGCATTGTGTGTGTAAGTGCTTGCGTGCGTGCGTATATGCGTGCGTGTGATGTTTGTGTATATATATTTGTGTGTGTGTGTGTGTGTGTGTGTGTGTGTGTTTGCGTGTGTGTGTGTGTGTGTGTGTGTGTGTGTGTGTGTGTGTGTGTGTGTGTGTGTGTGTGTGTGTGTGTGTGCAAGATCGGACATCAATGTTCGCTCCTGACGTGAAGACGCGGTAGTTCGTATCTACAAACAGCCGCCTTTGGCTTCCGTTTGTAGATACGAACTCCCGTGTGTTCATGTCAAGAGTGAAGGTTGTTTCTTATCCCATAAAACATCATTAGCTCAGCCAATCGACAGAAACTTGGCTGTATAGATTCTCTGTAACTGCAATGTTTCTTTGCAATTATAAACTCACCGCTCTCATTTCCATACCCCTATATCCATTGGGTAATCCGAGCCACGTGGTACGGGAGCTGAAATCTGGCCAATCCATCACGCCGTAGGAAAGGAGATCCGAATCGCACAGAGCATCCCAATTTAAATCCTGTAACGCTACCTAAGGGCGCCTCGGCTTGGTGGGCTCTTGTCGTTTTTGCGCCCTTTAAGCCAAATTAAGTGCGACCGAGCCATTTCCGCGGGTAGTTTTGAAAGAAAACCGCCCAGAAACTAGCGGTTTTGGCCGAGGAAACATCCCCGTTAAAAGACTAATTGCAAGTCAACTCGGGTTAAGGTTTCTGGTCAGAAGACATGGTGGCTTTTACTGATCGAGACCCTAGCGGAAAAATAATCCTTCTTTTGTAGGACATAGACTTAATGTGGGAGGTCCCGGGCTGCAGGAGGCAAAGGTCTTCATAAGCCCCTGCAAACTTGCAAGGGCTCATGAGGATCTGTGCTTCTTGCAGACAGATGATGGGATGCCTTTTATCGTGCAAAACGAATAACGCTTTCAAAGTCCGAGGAACACAGAGTGATACGAGACTAACTAATATAAGCACGAGGCATCAATTCTGTTGAGTCCCTGCAGTCTTCACGTCCTCCTGATTTATATCTGCGTCTTGCAGATGGATGATAGGATGGCGTTCAATGATCAAAACTCCCCAAACTCTCTTATTCTGAGGAACAACCACGCATGCAAAGAACAAGCAAGGGGCACAGCTCCTCATGAACCCCTGCAGTCTGCAGGGGCCCATGAGAATCTGTGCCTCTAGGAGATAAAATAAGACCGCCGTCTGACTTTATCGTACCCTCAGGTTGTTCCTGGTTTTGTCTTTGCGAGAAAATAAGTGACGTATAGGGTTCCTTCTCTGATTTCCGTAGCCAGCTTGTTCTGATGCCGTTTTTGCTGATTGCCTGCAGGAAGTAAAATAATTACTCTCTCGCTCTCTCTCGCACGTGGCTGATTTGTTGTAAATTTTGGGGTATTTTCTCTAATGTTTCTTACAAGGATAAGAAAATATAGCTTCTGTAAATATCAATGTATTTATGAATCACTTCATTGATGCATCAGTTTGTCCATCACTCACGGGTGTTTTTGTTGTAGATGTCCTGAAGATAGTTAGTAAGTTTGTTAGTTAGTCAGTTAGTTAGTTATTAGTTAATTAGTCAGTTAGTTCGTCAGTTCGCTAGTTCGTTCGATAGTTAGTTAGTTAGCTATAACTAACTAACTAGCTAACTCGTTCGCTCGCTCGTTCGTTCGTTCGTTAGTCAGTTAGTCAGTAGGTCTAACTGGGTTTTTATCCCATTCAGCCCTGACGCACTACAGCAGGAGATGGGTCGACCATGATAATTCAAGGGTAGTGCCAGATTAGCTTGGCGCCTGTCGGCGCCAAGCTAATCTGGCACTACCCTTGAATTATCATGGTCGATACATCTCCTGCAACAGGTGTATAGTCGTTAGATGATGCCTCCACATTTTGGGAAATACGTGCGTCGGTCTGGATGAGTTATATAAGCGAGCAACTAAGGACGTCTCGCGGCGTTGGATTTTCGTAGTTTAATAAAGGAATTACCAGACTCCGAAAATGTATAGATTCACAACTTAACCCCTTTGCTGCTAGTGATCACGAAATTCGCGCCAGGATCAACTGCACACTGATCGACATTTGCGTGAAAAACACAAACTAAATGGGGTCAAATATAGGCACAAAAAAAAAAAAAAAAACATGGGACAACAAGAGACAAACCGCCGTCATAAGGATTTCTGTCTCTTGCAGATGGGGAGCGTTCGCTTTGCCCCCGACAGTGAAGCGGAAAACAGCTGCCGTATTTAGGTATAGGTCGTTTGGCATCGGAGAGTTTCCCCGATCACTTTGGTGCCAGTGGGACATTAAACTGGATTTAACGAACGAACGCATCGGAGAGCACGTTTTTCGCAAATATCTTTTCCATACAAAATTAGAACAAATAATATTCATGCCAGTTGACCTAACACGATTTACTTTCAAGACACTCGGACAATGTGTCAGTTTTGCTGTACAGCGGTTAACCCTTATCATTGGGAATACACCAGTGTGTGAAATAAATTTGCGTAAAATAGTTCAAGGGTAGTGCCAGAATAGCTTGGCGCCTCTAGGCGCCAAGCTATTCTGGCACCACGCTTGAACTAAAGCCATTGGTCTATATCCTTATCTGTAAGTACTATAATGTAGCTTGCATATGGCAGTGTACAAATTTGAAGCTTTTAGCCTCAGTATGATATGGGTTAAAATAAAATAAAATAAAATAAAATACAAAATAAAATATTCCATGAAATGACTTATTTTACATCCCTCAATGTGCCCCAGATATATTCAGCCCAATATAAGAAAGATCAATTTTCACATTAATGAGTAAGTATAACATGTTTTCCTGGCAAACCTTATAAATAGGAAGCATACGTAGTCCGCATGCCTGACTTGGATATTGAAATCTGCATTGTTAAGTCCCTTCTATTTATAGGAGGGCTCGCGGTGGGGCGAATTTAATAGCATGTCCATGATGTCAAAGGCGGGCAGGCTAAACCTCTAACAATTGAAGTAACAAGATAAAAATTATGTCATGTCTAGTTACGCTAACGTCTCGCTGCTGAACGTACATTTGGCGCGAAGCGCCGTATGTCCGTATTTGTGTGTGTGTGTGTGTGTGTGTGTGTGTGTGTGTGTGTGTGTGTGTGTGTGTGTGTGTGTGTGTGTGTGTGTGTGTGTGTGTAAACAAAAAAATCTCCGATATTTCTGTACACACAAGCTTGAAACTTGGCGAAATACTTTCTTAAGTGGGTGACTATGAGAGCCTCCGAGCATATTGCAAATGAATGTCTCACTGAAGACCAAACAACCGTTTACAGGAAGTCGATTGACCCAGATTAGAGACCGTATTTTTTGTCATAGTTTACTTGAACATTTGCATATGACTAGTTTGGAGAAAGCCATTCGATAAGTTCGTTAGCCAGCTTTGTATCCTTTCAACATCTTTAGTAAAAATTAATTATTTTCAGAAAAGAGAAAGTCAGACAGTGGGGGTGACGTAAAAAAGGCAACTCCGTCACCACGCAGACACTGACATAATACTCTAAATATGACGCCATTCTCTCTTCTCTCTCTCTCTCTCTCTCTCTCTCTCTCTCTCTCTCTCTCTCTCTCTCTCTCTCTCTCTCTCTCTCTCTCTCTCTCTCTCTCTCCCCTCTCCTCTCTCTCTCTCGCGGTACAATTTCAGTTTTGCTATAATTTGTGTGAAAGCAGGTTGACTTTACCTAGCTACATGATATACTAAGTACACGGGTCACCTGCATGCTCTTTTGAAAGCGCGTCGGTGTGTGTGTGTGTGTGTGTGTGTGTGTGTGTGTGTGTGTGTGTGTGCGTGCATGTGCGCGCGCTCCAAATATCTCCAAGAGGCATAGATGCTCATGTGCGCGCGTGTTTGAGAGAGAGAGAGAGAGAAAGAGAGAGAGAGAGAGAGAGAGAGAGAGAGGAAGAGAGAGAGAGAGAGAGAGAGAGAGAGAGAGAGAGAATGACAAGGACAATGACAATGACAATGATCCTTTATGTGACAACGGTAAAAGTTTTGGTAGTAACAACCAGTTTTCGAACTTGCCGTTGCTAATCTACTGATTACTGAGTTACTATCGCACTAATAGTTTTCTACTACTGAACAAGGGAACAAAAAAAAAATAAATAAATAAAAAATTACATGACACAACACAAGCCAAGAAAGAGAGAGAGAGAGAGAGAGAGAGAGAGAGAGAGAGAGAGAGAGAGGGAGGGAGGGAGGGAGGGAGGGAGCCGCGCGCGCGAGAGAGAATGACGTCATATTTAGAATTTTATGTCAGTATCTGCGTGGTGACGGGGTTGCGTCTTTTACGTCACCGCCACTGTCTGACTTTCTCTAGAAGTAAATTTTTTTTAGTGTTTTTATTGTTTTCTGAAAAGAATTATTTGTACTAAAGTTGTTGAAAGGATACAAAGCTGGCAAACGAACTCATCCAATGTCTTTCTCCAACCTAGTTATATGCAACACGTTCAAGTAAATATGACAATAATTACGGACTCTAATCTGGGTCAACCGACTTCCTGTAAACAGTTGTTTATGTCTTCAATGCGACATTCATTTGCAATAGGCTCGGAAGCTCTCTTAGCCACCAACTTAAGAAAGTATTTGACAAAGTTTCAAGCTTGTGTGTACAGAAATGTGGGAGATTCTCTTGTTTACATACATACGCACACACACATACGCACATACATATTTACATACGCACATACGGCGGTTCGCGTCAAATGTATGGTTCAACAGCGAGGTTAGCGTAACTAAACATGACGTAATTTGTATCTTGTTACTTCAATAATAAGAGGTTTAGCCTGCCCGCCTTTGACATTATGGACATGCGATTAAATTCGCCCCACCGCGAACCGTCCTAAAAAAAAAAAAAAACAACCAGTCCTTTCAATAAATAGAAGGGACTTAAAAATGGGCATGAAGAACATAGGACTAAAAAAGAGACGTAAATCTTCATGAGGTTCGGACGGACTGCGGGGGCTCATGAGGGTTTATGTCTCTTGCAGATCCTTGCCCCGGCAGTGAACGGGTTAACACAGGTTTTTAAACAGCTGTTTAACCCCTTTGCTGCCAGTGGACGCAGATTGTGTTTCTGAAACGCCGAAGAGCCCTGATTGTTAAACGAAATGGGTACAAAGTGTTCTCAGCAAAAGGCATACTGAGTTCCTCACGCACGCCTTTACCATAGCTGACACTTAGTTCGCTTCCAGCTGCCAGAGAGATAAGGCTGCCGCGAGGTAACATTCCACTCTCGCCCGCTCATTCTATTTATATCGCACTTGAAGTTTGCTACTGTGCGGTACACGGCGTGTGACCGGCTCTCTGCCGCTATAACAACTACCTACACATTTGTATTCATAACACATCTCTGCCTACAGTGACTGTTGTGGAAGCAACATCGTTCAAAAGTTGAAATTCTCACCTACACACTGATACCAAACATGACAACATTACGACTTGCACTTGTGTAGCAGGTCATGGTGAAAATAAAGAGAACGGGAATTTGTTGATGCGTACGAGAACGAGAATTTATTGTGAAATTGACAAAGTTCCCACAGCCATAACACAAAGACGCTACTTTTCCCAGTGAAACACACTTGCATGCATAAGGGTTAGCATGCCTACAGTATGTATCACTTAATGGATTTTGGGTTCATGGTGGGGGACGGAAGCAGGAGGGTAATTAATGAGGTCACTGACAGGTGTCGACAGACAAGTTCCAGACATCCGACTTGGTGTACACTCCCGGCATTGGGGAAAGAGAGGGCTTAGTTACACGGATACTATTGAGGAGATAGCCTCGTTTCTTTCTTGGGAAATAGTGTAACACTAACAGTCAACCTTGTAAATGTACTTTTGATTTAACTTTTGATCATGATGGAGTCTGATGAAACGCGTACAGTCTGTGTACACACAGGTGTGTTCCATACAATGAGAGTAAATGCATTGTGCAGAATATGTGGCGGGAGATCACAAAAGAGATACACGGATAAAAAGCCATTTCTTTGTATCAATTATGAACACTTAATCCACAAGTGTTATGGAATTAATATCCAGGAAGACAAAGACATGATGCACTCCAAAACAATGTGTAGGAGTTGCTATTGTCGGATGAAACGGATAGACTCGACTGAAACACGTGTGTCCGAGGAGACGACACGAAATGCGGCGTATGATATTGCCTCATCACAACACATTTGGACCATGTTCGATCCAAATACGAGTGTTGAAGAATGTGTCGCGTGTGTTCACTTCATGCAGCTAGGTAAAGGAGGACGACCAGTGAAGCGGGGTTCCCAGCATGGAAAGAAACGATCGTTTCAATCCGCGGCATGTGACACTCATAACACCGACACTGATAACAGCACTAATGAAGGTGATGGTGGTATACAAGGTTTTATTCCGCCGACGTCTACTCCCCGTAAAACGCCATGCACAGTCGATGCTCAAACGTCGCCGTTACAAAGAGTGTGGACCCCATCTCCACCAGCCAAGCGGACGCATGAAATAGCCATTTCACCCATTGAAAAAACGGGTGTCGATATTGCCACATCTCCACATATCAAACGACCCAGCCTTCGACCTATCCAGGAACTGCAGACGCCACTGACAAAGGAGGAAGAAAAATATCAGACGGCACTAAACCGCACAATGCTTAATGAATCAGCTGATGCCACAATTCGTTGCAAGACTGGAGGACAGCCTTTGTATTTTATGCACATACCCAAACCGAGAAAACCAACAACAGTGGCATCATCGGCCGTAATACAAAGAAGGTCGAAGGTGCTAGCCCGTGCTAGAGCGAATATGTCTGGCGGATCAGAGGTGGACGAAACTGAACAAATAGCTGACGAGTTAAAACGAGAAAGAAATGAAAAAATGACTGCAATATTAGACAGAGCAGGCCATAGGCGATCCGTGTATATCTGTAGAAAACAGGGTATTGCGCTGAGAACCAATCTAGGATTAAGCTGGTCCAAGTACAGAACATATAAACGCTTCATGAGAAGTATTGGTGTCAACCTTGAAAGTGAAAGAAAAGAAAGGCAGGCCCAGAAGGAAGCACTCTGTGGCAGAGTGACCATTGAACAAAAGAATCTGACCTTTGAAAACAAAGTCACGAACAAGAAGGAAAGCCAGAAAACGCCTGTCGCATACATAGAAGATCTCACACATTTTGTTCCTGACCTGCTTGACAAGTATGAAGCTGCAAATCTTCTTGAATGGCATGAACAAATACCAAATGATGAAATTTGGATAAAACTAGGAGGTGATCATGGCGGTAACAGTTATAAAACAATGCTTCAAGTTGCTAATCTCCAAAACCCTAACTCTAAACACAATACGTTTTTGGTGTGTATGGCTAACTGTAAAGACAGTCATGAAAATCTTCAAACAATTTTGCAGCCGTTTAAAGAGCAGGTGTCAGTTCTCCAAACCATGAAATGGAAAGAAAAACAGATACGTGTATTTCTGTTTGGCGATTACGATTTTCTCCTCAAACTTTTTGGTCTCTCAGGAGCACAAGGGGTCCACCCTTGTCTTTGGTGCACAGCTTCGAAAAGTCAGCTACAAAGAGCTCCACATGAGCGAGTACAAGTGAAACAACGAACTCTGAACAACATCAAGAGGGATTACAGGCGATACATTCGTGCAGGAGGAGACAAAAAGAATGCCAAGGGTTACAACAATGTTGTACATGAACCAATCTTTGATGTTGAGATTTCGCAAACGGCACCACCATACCTCCATCTTCTGTTAGGTATAGTAAAAAAACATCATTCCCTCCTTGAGCAAGAATGGCACGAACTTGATAAAGCCATTGCTGAAAGACTGGCCGAGGGAAAGGAGGCACATGATGAAAACACACCTTTTGAAAAGTACATTTCAGAAGTAAGAGTCATCAAAGAACTGGAAAAAAGAAAACAGCTGACTGAGGGTATTGCAGTGTTGAGCGACAAGAGACACAATGAGAGTGCGAAGAATTTTGATGAACGACGTGAGCAGAAGATGCAGCGGGTAGCAGAATTCGAGGACAAAATAGAAGCTCTGAGAGAAGAGACAAAGTTGCCATTTCTGTGCGGGCCTGTCACTTCTGGCCTTGACGAAGCCCTAAAGAGGAATAAGATATTCATGCAAGCATACCATGGCCGTTCGTTTGTTGGCAACCACTGCCACCGTTACTTGAAGTATGATGTGTTGACTGATGTTGGTGACAGTGTTATCAGCAATACCATGAAGCTGACAGATGATCCTAAACTTCATGCAGCAGCGCATGACATATCCTTAAAGTTCCGAATTCTGAACGACCTTTACTCACAAGTTCATACTAATGTTTCTCACAAAATGCCGGTGAAGAGCAAGAATGAATCAAGGCAAGACATCAATGACAAGATTGCAAACTACATGCGTTTTTTTCGAAGTACTTTTCCAGCCAGTAGCATCATTCCGAAACAACATATCCTGGAATGCCACTGCGTTGAATTTATGACAAAGTGGGGATTTGGTTTGGCGCTTCATGGTGAGCAGGGAGGTGAAGAGAGTCACGCTACCATTAACATTCTAAAGAGCAGGACATATGGCTTGCAGACAGAGGAGGAAAAACTCAGACTGCTCATGACCGAGCACATGACACTCGTGTCACCCGTCCTCCACTCCGTCATTCCTACAGTAGTCAAACAGAAACAAATTCTCGCATAGACGGCGCCGGAGTTGTGTATCTGTGAACAGAAACTCGGTATTCGGTTCTTATGTCTAGTGTGTCAGAAAATGTGTTAAACCTCAAGGTATGTTTTAAAACACTGTTGAATATTGTGACCTGTTATGGACTGATCGTATTTCGGGATGGCAATAGCAGTCTGTGGAGTACCGAGACGGCTGCGGGCGAGAAATGCCAGAACACGCGACCTGTCAGTGACCTCATTAACCACCCTCCTGCTTTCGTCCCCCACCATGAATCCAAAATCCGGTAAGTGATACTTACTGTAGGCATGCTGACCCTTATGCATGCAAGTGTGTTTCGTTGGGAAAAGTAGCGTCTTTGTGTTATGGCTGTGGGAACTTTGTCAATTTCACAACAAACACCGACATCGTACATCAACAAATTCCCGTTCTCTTTATTTTCACCATAACCTGCTACACAAGTGCAAGTCGTAATGTTGTCATATTTGGTATCAGTGTGTAGGTGAGAATTTCAACTTTTGAACGATGTTGCTTCCACAACAGTCACTGTAGGCAGAGATGTGTTATGAATACAAATGTGTAGGTAGTTGTTATAGAGGGGGAACTTTGTCAATTTCACAACAAACACCGACATCGTACATCAACAAATTCCCGTTCTCTTTATTTGCCCTCTACCGCAGCCAACTACGACTCCTCGAGCGCTTCCACCAGCGCTGCCTGCGTACCATCCTGGGCATTCACTGGAGTGACTATGTCACCAATGTCGAGGTCCTTGAGCAGGCTGGGACCGTGGGCATCGGGGCTTTGCTGCTGCGGACACAGCTCCGCTGGGCGGGGCGTGTCTCCAGGATGGAGGATCATCGCCTACCAAAGATCACCCTGTTCGGCGAGCTTGCTACTGGACACCGTGACAGAGGGGCACCAAAGAAGAGATACAAAGACTGTCTCAAGAAGTCACTTAGTGCCTGCCAAATCGACCACCACCAGTGGTCTTCGCTTGCTGTGGACCGTGACACCTGGCGCTCCACTATTTACAAGGCAGCTGTCTCCTTTGAGGACTCTCGCAGAGCTAGCCTTAAGGACAAGCGGCTCAGGAGAAAGAACAGAGATGCCGCAACTCAGAACTCTGGCCATACCTTCCCCTGCAGCCACTGCGGTCGAACCTGCCTGTCCCGGATTGGCCTCCGCAGCCACGAACAAGCCTGCAGACGTCGTGGGCAACTCCTATAAAATCTTCGTTCGCGAAGTCCAGCCAAGAGAGAGAGTTGTTATAGCGGCAGAGAGCCGGTCACACGCTGTGTACCGCACAGTAGCAAACTTCAAGTGCGATATAAATAGAATGAGCGGGCGAGAGTGGAATGTTACCTCGCGGCGCCTTATCTCTCTGGCAGCTGGAAGCGAACTAAGTGCTAGGCGCCAGCACTGGCTGGTAAAGCCGTGCACGATGTCCCCCTGCGATGGCTGGGGGCTCGTGAGGACCTATGCCTCTTGCACTGAGTTGGATGGTGTTCCATTTTTCTCGACCGTGACTGAAAGGGTTAACACGAACCGCGCTATAAGAGGTGGTCGGGCACGCGACGATCATCACATACATGTCATCTAGTACACATTCTTTGTGGACATCTCTCTATACGAAAGTTTGCAAGTCAATTTTCACTGACTAATTTCCAACTATGGCGCAAGCAGAAGCACAGTATCCGGAACGCAAAAGGCCATCGGGCCGACGTCGGCCGCCCTTGGCCCGCGCACAACTGTGCGCGGGCCAACGGCGGCCGACGTCGGCCCGATGGCCTTTTGCGCATGGGGATGCCCATTGCTGCACGGTTCCACAGTCCTTGTTCCCACGGACGTCTGAAGCCCTAAATTATCTCTCGGCCCGTCGGTCCCCACCACGTCCTGACGCCTGAAGGCGGAATTAATCGCTGCCTTAATGACGTCCACCAGCGTGCGGCATACGTCATCGGTCACGTGAGCACGTGCGCTGCGCGAGGGCGCTGCTGGGAGGAGACTCGTGGGATTCACAACGATACCACGTGATTGAAGCAGAGACACTGATACCCGGATGTCGTCAGTCAGAAAATTTCATGATTCCGAGCGGCGCGGTCGATGATGGGAAGCACACTTTGCTCCACAACTGATATGTGTGAAGGTCTGAGATTTTCAGCATTAAGGTGTAGAGCTGTCAGGTTCAAAATCACAGACCAACAGACTGAAAATGAGCTTGACTCTGCGTGGGTTCAAATTGATTTAGTGGTGAACGGTTTGTCGGGCAGAAGATCCAACCCCCGAAAAACAGATCTAACCAAATCAAAAAATCAAAAAAAAAAAAATAAATAAATAAATAAATAAATAAATAAATAAATAAATAAAATATAAAAAGTCAATAAATATATAAATAATAAATAAATATATCAATAAATCAATAATCATATCAGTGAACGAATAAAGAAATCAATCAATCGATCAATCAATCAACCAAATAACAAAAATGTCAATGTATCTTTGTCTATCGTGAAAACCTCAAGGTGAAAATAATAAAGAATGTGTAGTGGTCCGTGACTCCGAACCTTACGGCTTTTAGCCGTAAGGTTTAGAATCACAGATCCATACACTTTTCTTTGTCAGCTATATGGAAAAACCAATATGTGGCATTCAGTCACACTTCTACGCCGACGCACATCCCAATGCGCAAAAGGCCATCGGGCCAACGGCTGCCGAAGTCGGCCCAATGGCCTTTGCACACTGAGATACCTTTCCCCTGGTTATGCCATGGGAAGTCATATGCGAAAATCAACAGAAACAAAAAATCAAACAAAAACCATCCTTATGCATACATGTTTGTTGCCTCTTGGGATTTCCAAATTCAGCCTCTGAAAAACGATCGGATAGGGAGCCATTTGAGCGTGAAACCTGGGAGAGTTATGGGCGGGCGAGGGTTGGCTTGCGCGTGTCTAGCAGGCGCTAATTACCCGCTTTATTGCAATGACGACATGCAGTTTATGACACCATGCTCGTGGCAGGATGACGTCACTTTGGGGACGAGCTGAGCGGGCGGAGATGGCCTTGGCTGAGTTGCATGACGAAGCGTAAGCGGAGCACGACCTTGCTCAGTGACTTGCGCGGAATTTAAGCTCTCTAATGCAACTCAGTCATCCAAGAATTTCGAATTACTAAAAAAAAAAAAAAAAAAAAAAAAAAAAGGATTCAAAAAACTCCCCCCCCCCCCCCCCCCCCACACGGCAACAGTCAGGAAAAGGGAATGGATGCGGCAGTGGTATGTTATAGAAGGTCCATGGTTGGATGATGAGGAAAAAACACACACAACAACTGCAACGAGGAAAGTGCATACAAATATGTTATGCTCGCCTCGGATGCGTCAAACTAACCTGGTGTCAGCGTTAAAGTCCTGTACCGTTTTCGGTAGAAGTCCCAGATTGACCCACTGTGGGAATACGCCACAAGTACACTTCCTGTTCCAATGAGATGCTTAGATAGACTCACTCGGGGAGTACGCCACAAGTAAAGTTCTATTCAAATGAGATGCTTAGCATCTCATTTGAATAAACGTGTACTTGTTTCATACTCGGGAGTACACCACAAGTACACTTCTATTCAAATGAGATGCTTAGCGTACTCCCCGAATAGGCCATCTGGGAAATACTCTCACAAACGGTACTTGGACGTATCAAGGTCTCTCTGCGTCAAAGACATGCACTACACGGATTAGGCTAAATCCTGTGCCCGGTTTCAAGTTCATTTAAGAATTTCGAACAAAATATTTTTGGCATTAACTCATTCAGCCCGACGGCCGTATTTCCCCAAATTTTGGAGGCGTCATCTAATGACTATGCACGAGTTGCAGGAGATGGATCGACCATGATAATTCAAGGACAGAGCCAGATTAGCTTGGCGCAGACAGGCGCCAAGCTAATCTGGCACTACCCTTGAATTATCATGGTCGACCCATGTAGTGCGTCAGGGCTGAATGGGTTAATCTTGTGTACCTTTCAGGCGAGGACATGATCCAGGAACTCTACCACCTGAGCAGACGAGGCCCATGAGGATAGGAGACACTGATTGTCTCACTCGATTCGCTACCACTGATCAGCGGTAGCGAATCGAGGGAGACAACCAGTGTGAGGATGAGAAAGGAGAAAGATTTAGTGCGTGTATTGGGGTTGGGTGGGGGAGGCGATGGGGCGGGAGGGTGTGTTGCAGATTGGGAGGGGCCGGCTAGGGTTGAGGTAGTGGGTTGAAGGCCGCAGACAGAACCGATTCGTGTCAGTGTTGGTCTGTGATGTTGTGCTTTAGGGCCCATAGCCGTAAGGTCCGACATCACAGGCTTGCACATACATCATATTACAGTAAAGCACAATACAACTGGGACGGACTGACTTTGGGGGAACCCCTCCCCCCCAACCCCCCCCCCCCCGACCCCTCTCTTGAAATGAGTACCACACACGAATATGATACCGTGTGTTGCTGGTCTGTGATTTTGGATGAACTGGCTCTAGGCTGTAAGGTCCAAGAATTATGGACCGGCACGCCCAAATTACGAATTTGTACCCACAAACGCCGGTTCGTCAAAAGATACAAAATGGGATAAACCATAACCCGGCCACAAAGTCCCTTCTATATGAGAGCTGTCTTCGCTGTCAATGGTCTCAACCTTTTGTCATTGACTTGATTCTGATGTTGAAATATCTCCTTTTATTATTATTATTATTACATGGTATTTATATGGCGCATTTCTCATATTTATAATATAACTCAATGCGCAGAGTGTAGCCGCGAACTGAACCCAACACGTGAATCACGCGCATTCACTCACACACTCTACGTAAACACAGAACATTCACGTGGTGCTAAGGGCAAGCTCAAGCGAGCTACTAAAGTTGTTTTTGGAAATCGTTTGTATTTGAAATTTGATTAAGTTGGCTGAAGCTGATACCAAAGTGAAAAAGCCTCGCAGATGTGCCAATGCGTCATGGTAAACTCTATAATCGTTTGTCATAACGTATTTTTTGTTTGCTTTTACGTAATTTTATATTTAACGTGATATGAGTTTCGCTTTCGCTTCAAGACTTGGGAAAATGTGACAAAACTAGAATGTCACGGTACAATTTCAGTCTTGCTATAATTTGTGTGAAAGCAGGTTGACTTTACCTACCTACATGCTATGCTATGTACACCTGCATGCTCTTCTGAAAGCGTGTCGATGTGTGTGTATGCGTGTGCGTGTGCGTGCGTGCATGCGCGCGCTACAAACATCATCAATAGGCATAGATGTTCATGCGCCATCCCGGCACATGAGGATCTATGCCTTTTGGAGATGCGCGCATATGTGTGAGAGAGAGAGCGAGCGCGAGAGAGAGAAAGCGAATTACGTCATATTAAAAATTTAGAGTATATCTGCGTGGTGACGGAGATGCTTCTTTTAAGTCACCAGCATTGTCTGACGTTCTCCATATGTCAAGGTTTTCTACTGTTTTAATTTTTTTCTGAAAAGAATTCATTTTTGCTAAAGAAGTTGAAGGGGTACAAAGCTGGCTAACGAGCTCATCCAATGTCTTTCTCCAGACTAGCTATTTCGGGTCACCTGCTTGCTCTTCTGAAAGCGCGATGCTGTGTGTGTGTGTGTGTGTGTGTGTGTGTGTGTGTGTGTGTGTGTGTGTGTGTGTGTGTGTGTGTGTGTGTGTTTGTTTGTGTATGTGTGTGTGTGTGTGTGTGGTGTGTGTGTGTGTTTGTATGTGTGTGTGTGTGTGTTTGTGTGTGCGTGTTAATGCGTGCATGCGCGCGCGCTCCAAACATGTCCAAGAGACATAGATCGTCATGCGCTATAGGGCGCATGAGGATCTATGCCTCTTGGAGATACGCGCATGTCTGTGTGTGTGTGTGTGTGTGTGAGAGAGAGAGAGAGAGAGAGAGAGAGAGAGAGAGAGAGAGAGAGAGAGAGAGAGAGAGAGACTTCGGCGCGCGTATGAGAGAATTGTGTAATATTTAGAGTATTATGTCAATGTCTGCGTGGTGACGGAGTTGCTTCTGTTACGTCACCGCCACTGTCTGACTTTCTCTAGAAGTCAAGTTTCTTTTTTACTGTTTTAATTCTTTTCTGAAAGAATTAATTTTTTACTAAAGAAATTGTGTTACGTGGTGGAGTCGTCGTCGTAGTATGATAAACACACCAGACGCACGCACGTAAGGTTCTTTTATATAAACTTCATTCAGCTGCAACCCGTCACACGTGGCTTAAGGATGTAGACAATACTGGAGTAACAGTTAATAATAATAATAATAATAATGGTTATTATATAGGCGCGTTTTCCCAATTCGGCGAATCGGCTCAAAGCGCCGCGAACTGCACCCAACACGCACACTCACGTGACACACGCATTCACTCTGAAGACAAATATAGTACAAGACAGACACAGGACATTCACGTGGTGCGAAGGGTCAGCTCAGCTACTGAGTTTTCGGAAATTTTGATCGCTTGTATTTGAAATTTATAAAGTGGCCTGAAACCGGTACCAAAGTGGAGGGGGTGGAAGAACCGGAGTACCCGGAGAAAGACCCCCCGACGGTCCGCCCGAATTAACGGTGACACTTACTAGAAGAGAAAAATCCGACGCCGAAACCCTGTATCGAACCTCGCACCTTTAGCATTGGTGGCAGGCGCCTTAACCACTGCGCCACGGACCGCCCCAACAGTTCCAACAATAGTTTAATTCAGCGATGCGATCTCCACACAATGCATTTCCAAATGCACCAACACTGATACAATGTCTCTTCTGCAAATGTCCACACTGGCGACACAAAGTTTTTCATACAACGTACACCACCGTTACGCTGTGTCTCTCACAATGTACACCCTATACGGGCCACGTACCTACGATAAACTGTGTGTTTCTACAACTGACAATGCAAGACAATGTACATACGCGCTTCCCAGCACCAATCTTTTATAGTACAACCAATTTCCAGAATAATCCAAGAAAATTATACAACGCAACCAATCACAACAAAACACGTAACTGAAACTCATAAATTTTAATATTAATTTAAAAAAATGAACTTTCTAGAACAACTAAACTGGTCTACAAAATTCGACAGCTCATTTCAGCCCCAAATCCCAATATGTAATGATATCACACAAAAATATGGCAAACCGTTTACGACTTTTCACAACACACAAAGAACTGCTGCTAATTTCACGCGCACAGTAAACAACTATAACTAGCAACTTTGCTACTATGTTACAAGAATGTTCCTTACTCTTTTGACGTCACATGTACGAGGTCACTACACAGCGCAACCCTGATTCGAACGTTCTGGTTCATTCTCAGCTAATCTACGCAAAACAAAAATCGACCGCTCTTCTCCGTGCAGCTTTTCTAAAAGCTTCCGGACTAAAATTAGCATATCATAACAAAGCCAAATCTGCTATTATGCACGAACGATAAAGAATCTCACTGAAAAGGTACGTAATATACGTAACCATGATAGCTCAAATAAAATATTGTATCGCTTCCTACGATTAACACATGTATGCTCTCACAGGACAACACAACCACAATCGTAACATTACCCCGCTCTTTAGAATGAAATTTCACAAGCATTTCTTCTCAAACTCAAAATACGGTTGTGGTTGTATTAACCTACACAAAACCACAAATAAATAAGAACTTCACATCAAAATCAAATCAAAATAATCGCCGTCTCACAGTTCCTTTAAACTGTCCTGAGCGAATACGTGACATGTCCCTTTAAACAGTCCAGGGCACCTAAATGTTTCTTTAAACTGTTCTGGTCACAGAAGTGTTCTTCTAAACTGTTCTGCTCAGGTAATCTGCTCCAAAACTCTGCGAACCCTTAGATAAACTAAAAATTAATGGCAAAGTTCACTTCAGGAACATCTCCAAATCACGGGGTACAGTTCAAAGTTCACACAGTTCAAAGGTTACTGGTCGAACACTTTCGGCTTACGGAAAGTATGAAAGTCCATACACACCAAATTGGATATCTCTGGTTTCTTCACGTTGACCACTGGCGATCTGGAATCCCTGACGACTCCCACGTCCGGCGTCTCCCCAACATTCTCCCTCGGTCCTTCTCTCGTGTTGTGAATTAGACGACATGACTCGTCGCAATCCGGCTCGTTCGACGTCAGACCAACCTCGTGCTGGACGGTGTCCGTTGTTCCTGGGTCAGGTGTAAACCGATGCTTGAACTCTTGAGTCAGGACGCGCAGTTCTTCTCGTTGAGTCTGGGTCAGATTCTGACCGGACTGGATGTCTTCTACACCCTCCTTGTGTCGGAATTCATTAAGGTCAAATAGGTTCTCGTCGTCTAGTCTTTCGTCATCAGCAAGACGCACCGATGCGGCCAGTTGTGTTTTTTCTTGACGACCTCTCTCAATATACTTCTTCAGCAGATTAGCATGGTAAGTCTTCACCTTGTTGTTGACCTTGACTCTGTAGTCGTTGATGCCAACCACCGTGTCGACAACATACGGTCCCTTCCACTGCATTAGGAGTTTGTTGTTGTCGGTAGGAAGAAGAACCAACACCTGGCTGGAATCGTCGAGGTTTCGCCTTACGATCGTAGTAATGCTTCCCTTCGTTCTGCGCCTTCCCTAGTTCTTCTCGAGCCATTCTGAGGGTATCTTCCAGCTTCTCTCTCAGGTCGAAGACGTACTGGTAGCTGATCTTCACCTCAGGCGCGTCGATATCCTTGGTCCACAGCTCCTTCAAGATGTGCATGGGCCCCCTTACAGTCCTGCCGTACAGTAATTCAAAAGGGGAAAACCCTGTCGAATCCTGAGGAACTTCACGGTATGCGAAGAGCAAGACATTGATATATCTATGCCACAACCTTGGCTGTTCAGCACACAGTTTCTTCAGCATAACCTTCAATGTTCCATTAAACTTTTCAACCAGCCCATTACACATGGGGTGGTAAGGGGTGGTAGTAAGGTGTCGGATGCTCAATAGCCGGTTGACTTCCTCCATGAAGTCGGAGACGAACTGAGTTCCTAGGTCACTCAGGATCTCTTCAGGAATCCCTGAACTGCTGAACATGTCGACGAGCGCCTCTGTCGATCTTCTTCAATGGTATGGCCTCAGGATAACGTGTAGCATAGTCCACCAGGGTCAAAATGTAGCGATGACCGTCTTCACTTGGAGGGGATATTGGCCCCACCAGGTCAACAGCTACCCGCTTGAAAGGCATATCGATCAGTGGCATTTTCTTTAGATGAACCTTGGGCACCTTTCCTTTGGAGATTGTTTTCTGGCATAAATTATGTCGCACGACCTGCAGAATCGGATGACGTCGCCTCCCATATCAGGCCAGTAGAAGAAGGCTCGGATCCTATCGAGGGTCTTGTTGATTCCCAAGTGTCCTCCCAATATGGAATCATGGGCCAATTTCATCACCTGCATCCTCAAAGGTTCACTTGACGCACAGGTTTATCTCCATTGCTGTCGAATATCCGGTACAGGATATCTCTTCTGGTCTCGAAGGTTATCTCTTTTCCCTTTCGCGTCACGGGCTCGGTCTGACCTCGAAACTTGTCAAGATTGGGGTCGGCTTTCTGTAACTCCACCAGCCTTTCCCTATTCACCACAGCTGTTTCCATATTGTCCGCCACTTTTAAAGGGATGGTCTGGTGACTCTTCTTTGCTTGACTTCTCGTGGTAACAGCACATGTTTCAGGTCTCCACTCTGGACCTGGATCGTCTGCGTTTCTGGCACCATCAATGTTTCCAATGATAAGATCGTAGACAAGGGTCTTTCCGCACAACGCCTTCACCTCTCCTGTCAAGTATGGGGTGTCGACGCTCACATTGGCAAGGGGGATAATCCTCACAGTTCCATCAGCCAAAATGAGGGTGGTCCACTCCTGTAGCTTCTGGTCTTCAGTTACTAGGTCCTCTCTCACGATGATGCAGCTACAACCAGTGTCTCTCAGCACTCTTACTGATGCTTTGCCGACGAATCCTGACACCACCGGCATGTTCGGCACTTCATTCTCAGGCAGCGCGATGTTTGAGACTGGTAAAAATGTAGCCCCATCTCCTACTGGGATGCGTCCATTCTTTCTGAAAGATTCAATCAGCTCTGGTGTCACTCGCGTTTCTCGAGACTCAAAGTCACTAGATGACGTTACATCATTGGCTAATACAGCGGCGGCTCTGTGTTGAGACGTAATATTGCTTCTGCCTGCTAACCCGCGATCTTGGTTGGATCTTCTGATGTTGTCGCCTCGGGGAACATCTTTAGAAGGACACCGTATCGCCTTGTGACCTTTCTTTCCACAGAGAAAACATGTCAGGTTCTCCATCGGCTTGTATTTCGGGGTGTCTCTGACATTGTGAATTTCCTCTGCTGGTGCAGACACACGCTGCGGCTTACTGGGCCCAAACTTCATGTTGTGGGCGTCAAGGTATCTTTGAGCGAAGTCGGCCAGGGCCTTTAGGGACTGGTCTTTTTGCTCCCTGAGGTGGGCGGCCAGGTCCTTAGAACATGCGTTGAGGACTTGTTCTTTGATGATGAGGTCACACAGGTCATGGTATTCTTTGTTTAAACCAGCCAGCTCTATCCATTTCTCCAAGTAGCTCCTGATTCTTTCAATGAATAGGCCGGGTGCTTCTCCTTCTGCAGGCTTGCAGTTCCGAAATCGTCGCCTGTAACCCTTTTCAGTGAAGTCGTACCGTCGCAGCAGGGCGGCTTTCAACTGCGTATAATCTTCGGCTTCTTCTCTTGGCAAGCGGGTGTAAAATTCAAGCGCTTTGCCAGTTAGAAGTGCACTCAACTTGATAGCCCAAGTCTCTTGTTTACAGTTATTGCTGCTTGCGAAGCGCTCGAATCGCTCTTGGCAAGCGTCCATCTTATCTGAATTTTCTGCGAAAGGTGGTAGCTTTGGCGCACGGGCTGTTTGCTCTCGGCTGGCTAATGCTGTTGCTTCAGAAGCCCTCTGGCTCTGTGCCTCTATCTCCATCTGCTTTTGATGAATTTCGTGTTGACGTTGCCTCTCCGCCTCTTCTCGCTGTTTATCTGCCTCTCTTCGCTGTTTCTCTGCTTCTTCTGCTTGAATTTCGAGTTTCCTGATTTCACGTTCTTTAGCTCTTTCTTCTCTCTCCAATTTCTCCTTTTCTTCTCTCTCTGGTTTCTTTTCTTCTTTCTCCTCTCTCTTCTTTACAAACTCGAGGAGTTGAGCTCCTTCGAGTCCACATTCCTTTCCGATTTTCAGGAATGTCTCCATTTCCGATGTCTCTATCTCTGCGTTTCACTGCTGGCTGTTTTCTCCGGCTACCCTTTCCACAGAGCCAACTGAAGAAGTCCCGTCGGAGGTGCCAATATGTTACGTGGTGGAGTAATCGTCGTAGTATGATAAACACATCAGACGCACGCACGTAAGGTTCTTTTAAATAAACTTCATTCAGCTGCAACCCGTCACACGTGGCTTAAGGATGTAGACAATACTGGAGTAACAGTTCCAACAATATTTTATTTCAGCGATGCGATCTCCACACAATGCATTTCCAAATGCACCAACACTGATACAATGTCTCTTCTGCAAATGTCCACACTGGCGACACAAAGTTTCTCATACAACGTACACCACCGTTACGCTGTGTCTCTCACAATGTACACCCTATATGGGCCACGTACCTACGATAAACTGTGTGTCTCTACAACTGACAATGCAAGACAATGTACATCCGCACTTCCCAGCACCAATCTTTTATAGTACAACCAATTTCCAGAATCATCCAAGAAAATCATACAACGCAACCAATCAGAACGAAACACGTAACTGAAACTCATAAATATTAATAACAAAAATGAACTTTCTAGAACAACTAAACTGGTCTACAAAATTCGACAGCACATTTCAGCCCCAAATCCCAATATGTAATGATATCACACAGAAATATGGCAAACCGTTTACGACTTTTCACAACACACAAAGAACGGCTGCTAATTTCACGCGCACAGTAAACAACTATAACTAGCAACTTTGCTACTATGTTACAAGAATGTTCCTTACTCTTTTGACGTCACATGTACGAGGTCACTAGATAGCGCGACCCTGATTCGAACGTTCTGGTTCATTCTCAGCTAATCTACGCAAAACAAAAATCGACCGCTCTTCTCCGTGCAACTTTTCTAGAAGCTTCCGGACTTAAATTAGCATATCATAACAAAGCCAAATGTGCTATCATACACGAACGATAAAGAATCTCACTGAAAAGGTACGTGATATACGTAACCATGATAGCTCAAATAAAATATCGTTTCGCTTCCTACGATTAACACATGTATGCTCTCACAGGACAACACAACCACAATCGTAACAAATTGAAAGGATACAAAGGTGGCTAACGAACTCATCCAATGTCTTTATCCAAACTAGCTATATCCAAAATTTCAAGTAAATATAGCAAAACGTACGGAATCTAAGCTGGGTCAACCGACTTCCTATACACGGTTGTTTATGTATTAAATGAGACATTCAATTACAATATCCTCGGAGGCTCTCTTAGCCACCCTTTAAGAAAGTATTTCGCTAAGTTTCAAGCTTGTGTGTACAGAAATGTCGGAGATTCTCTAGTTTACATAGATACACACACACACACACACACACACACACACACACACACACACACACACACACACACACACACACACATACATACATACATACATTTGTACATACATACATGCATACTTATATACCGCATACATACATACATACACACACACACACGCACACACACACGCACACACACACACACACACACACACACACACATACACACACACATACATACATACATACATACATACATACATACATACATACATACATACATACATACATACATACGCACATACGGCGTATCGCGCCAAATGTACGTTCAGCAGCGAGGTTAAGGCTGTTCTTAATTAAACGAACCTTAGTTCGCGAACTCTGACGATCTAGAGTTCACGATCTCGGGCGAACCAGGTTGGTTCTTAATTGGACGATCTAAAGATACGGCGAACCTAGTTCGAAGTAGTTCACGAACCTCGGCAAACCATAGTTCGCTGTCGGAAAACGTTCGCTCGACATGTCGAGCGATCCAAGGCGAACCTTTTCTCTGATTGGTCAAAACTTTTACCCTCTTCTGCGTTGGAGATAAGAAGATAGTCACCGATACAAACAACTATGGCGGACACCGATATTTCACTCGTGCGAACAAGACCTATTTTTATTGATTTGTGGGAGGCGCAACGCTGATTGTGGGATGGCTACTGCAAGGAGTGCAAAAACAAGAATCGTTCAAATCGCGAAGCGGCATAGCGGCAGCCATTTTGAACACCTTCGCAGACAGTAAGTACGCCGAATCAATCACTTCAGTTAAGAAAGAGAACCATGGCAAACCTGGTTTGCTGAAGTTCGCCTAGGTTCATTCAAACTCAATTAAGAAACAAACCAAAAGATTGCCGATCTTCTCCGATCTAGGTTTGCCGATCAAGAGTTCGTCCAATTAAGAACAGCTCTTAGCGTAACTAGACATGACGTAATTTTTATCTTGTTGTTTCAATTGTGAGTGGTTTAGGCCTGCCCACCTTTGACATCATGGGCATGCTATTAAATTCGCCCCACCGAGATCCGCCCTAAAAAAGTCCCTTCTATAAATAGGAGGGACTTAAAAAGGACTATAAACGTGACAGAGACGTGAAAACTAAGAAAGGAGGGTCCATGGTGCGTTGGATAGTGGCGGTGGGGGTGGATATGGGGTAAGAAACAGGGTGTGGATCTGGAGGGAAAGATGGCCACGGCGGTGGGAATGAGAGGTGGTGGAGAGGGGGGATGGGGGGGGGGGGGGCTTGTGCAGACAGAATTAATTTGATAAACTACCGTTAAATTCGGATGGAGTCGGGGGGCAAAAAGTAGACAGAAAAAAAAAACACTTCTAAATGAGTACCACACACGAATCGGGACAGGGCCCACGGCACCGCTACAGTGCCCCAATTTCCTGCGAAACACAGAAACACTCTCCCTGCCCTCAGCCTATCAGCCAGCTCTCTCCATCTGCAAGGCATAGATTCTCAAGAGCCCATGCAGTCTGCAGGGACTTGCAAAAATCAGCACATCTAGCAGGCCAAGGAACTCAGTAATTAACCCCAGTTGTCGCAGAGTGTGCCGCCTCAGAAATCCGTGTTCCTTTAACGCCGAAGAGGTCCAGCCATCCAGGCCGTGAAACGTGGATTCATAGTAGTATTAGCAAGAGGCTTAGATCTTCGTGAACCCCCGCAATTGCAGTGGTTCACGAGGATCTATGTCTCTTGCAGTTGGATCTGTCGTTCACGTTTCCTCGACCCAGCACAATATATATGGTTAGTATGAGTCATATTCTGGAATACAATTTGCACCCACGTTTCACAAAAGGAGTAAATCGAAGGTCTTTCAGTCTACAAACGCGTGTTCTGGTTTGTGAATCTGGATCTCACGGCCCTAGGGCCGTAAGGTCCAGAATCACGGACGAGCATAATGTACCCCCTCTTTCTCTTTCTTTTTCTTGCCTCCCTTCCCTTCTCTTCTCTCCCTTTCCCGACTTCAGTCGACGTGGTTCTTCTTTTTTTTTTGTCTTTCCTTTTTCTCTGAGCATTCATCATTTTTCGCTCCGTAGGGAAGACGAAGACAGGCGGGCGCAGGTGTCGGGTAAGGGGGTGGGGGTGGGTGGGGAGGGGGCGGGGTAGGGGTGGGGTCGGGGGGGGGGGTAGGGATGGGAGAGAGACTTTAGAGAGGGAAATCGGGATAGAGGTGGATAGGTGATAACACAGAACTCTATGTAGTCGTTGAGATTTTTTTTCAGGGGGGAAACGGTA
>BTPG01000004.1:16624630-16632130 GCA_036245525.1 Semisulcospira habei
CCTATTGCAAAAACAACAAAATTGAAAGAGAACGCAGCAGAGCTTCCTTTAGCCTTCTAAGACTTTCACTTTTCCAGTCGTTCGTTTAACCCACTGAACCCCCTTATTTTGATAAACAACTACAGATCGATACTAGCCAGCAATGGGCGTCAGTTCCCATGAGCCCCTGCACAAGCAGAGGCTGATGAGAATCTACGTCTCTTGCAGATGTAAAGGGCTGACTGCTACCGGTACTGATTCGTATCCTTTGCTTTCTCACATAAATCTTCCGAAAAATAACAAACTGGCAAATAAGGAGCGGAGTTGACTGATGCCATGCTATGTGCGGTTCACCCCTACACGCTAAAGATTTCTTAGTCAAGCTATACTTCAATAATTCTCCCCCCCCCCCCCAACCCCATCCCACCCCACCCGCAACCCCCAACCCCCTCAGAACCCCTCTTCCTCAGTTTGTTGTTTCGAGTATTTATTTATTCACTATTAATTTTATTTATTCATAATTCGATACTGACACTGAAACTAAACATCTTGCGCGTTTCTAATATTTCTAATATGCTAAGTATATGGCGTTTCTAATATTTCTAATATGCTAAGTATATGGCGTTTCTAATATTTCTAATAGGCTAAGTATATGGCGTTTCTAATATTTCTAATATGCTAAGTATATGGCGTTTCTAATATTTCTAATAGGCTAAGTATATGGCGTTTCTAATATTTCTAATATGCTAAGTATATGGCGTTTCTAATATTTCTAATATGCTAAGTATATGGCGTTTCTAATATTTCTAATATGCTAAGTATATGGCGTTTCTAATATTTTAAAAAAAAGGTTAGCGTTTTTTATCTTTCGGTTTTTTTTTTTTTGTTCTTCATACCTTCGTTCTCGTTCATCCATTTCTTTGGTCTTTTGCTTCTTCTCAGGATTTCAGGATTTTATTTAACGTCTTTTCACACATTGGTGATATTAGACAAAAAAATAATTTAAAAAAAAAATCAACAATCAAACACCAACTTTTTAATATCAAAGAATAGCAACAATTAACATCCAAACCCATACACAAATTACTTATTTTAATCGTATACCCACCGGACTATGAATTATGATATTAACTATTTGAATTGCAATATTACTATGTAAGATGTGATACATATTTTCTGCTAATTTTTCAACTGTTATGCTATTTTGTGTCAACAGATTTGTTGTAATAGGACATTCACAGATTATATGTTTAACAGAGATGGGTCTTAATCACTCGCATTTGAGGTCTTTTGCGAATTTTGTTTTCCAAGAATTTAGTCTTAACTTGTTTATCAACGAAGCTGTTTTTCTTGAACAAGGTGGAACATGATAAGTATATTTCATATCATCTTTGTGAAAAAAGCTGTTTAGCACAGAGTAGGCCTACATTTCATGTAGAGATAATTGCATATTGTTACAAACTGCTGAGTTTCCTCTATTTATAGCTCCAGTTTTTTGCTTGTCTGTCACAAACTGCATTCCAATAAATTCCGCAGTGTGAGGGTATCCAAAGAAAACATATTCCTATTCCTCTAGACATAATACAGCTTATAATATGTTTTATTTCATATACTGTCTTTCCTTGTTTTACAATCTCACCTTTTTAGACTATATAGGACAGATTTAGAATCGACACAAATCAAAATGTTAAAAATATCATAAGGTAGAAATTGAATATAATTTATTGCCATGAGAATCGCATACAGTCCAGACTTAAATATAGAAAATCCTTTACCGAGATAAAAAGATTTCTTCACTTTGAGATCCGGAATAACAAAGCCTGCACCTCAGGCTGAAGAATCTAAGACAGACACATCTGTGAAAATTTTCAAATGTTTAAAATATGTTTTCTGTAATTTTTCTTTCACTAAATTTGCTAAAAAGTTTACATCCTCATCTTTTTTTCTTCAAATCTGTGTAATCTATATCGAAAGTAGCATTAATATGTTCCCACGGAGGTATAGTAGGTGTTACTGGTAAAACTGGTATAGACTTGATATCTATATTGCAGTTTTGCTTCTTGTTGGTTTGTTAATTTGCTAATTTGTTAATTTGTTAATTTATTTTGCTTCTTGTTTATTTGTTAATTTGCTCTTTTGATTGTTTGGCGGCTGACTCTTGGTTGGTTTGCTTTGTTTGTCTATCTGTTTGTTTGTTTGCTTGATTGGTTGGTTGGTTGGTTGGGTGGTTGAGTGGTTGGTTGGTTTGCTGTTTGACTGCTTGGTTGGTTGCTTGTTACTTGGTTACGTATTAGCTCTATGAGATGATTGCATGGCCGGTACATTAATTGTTTTGAGTTTCACCACTGTTAATTCTGATTATTTTTTCTCGGTGTTGCATGGGGTGGAGGGGGGGGGGGGGGGTATCGGTCTGGTCCGTCGAAATGTTGTGTTGTTGTTGTTGCTTTTTTAATAAAATAAAATAAATTTCAAAAAATTAATAAAATAAAACAAAACAAAACAAAAGACTGAAAATAAACTAAACTAAACTAAACTAAAATAAAATAAATAAAATAAAATAAAATAAAATAAAATAAAATAAAATAAGCAGACAACAGCAACTACAAACCAAGCACCGAAGGCTGTCAAGCCAAGCAACGATCTCACGCAGTCTAGGGGCAACACACACACATACACACACACACACACACACACACACACACACACACACACACACACACACACACACACACACACACACACACACACACACAAAAAGAGGACCGATAATGAGCGGCGGTATTCTACACCACGGTATATCTACCATCCGTCATCGTTCTTAACAGTTCAGCGAACCAATGACCCGGTCAGCTACAGGTCCTCGGGCCGAACTAGGCCGCAGATGGCCGGCGCACGGCCGTGCGCCGGCCATCTGCGGCCTACTTCGGCCCGAGGACCTTTCTGCTCACTGGGGATCCCCTAATCTCTCACAGACACCAGCATGATGAATAGGAGGCGCGTTTCGGCGCAAACATGTATTTAAAAGATTTGAAAAGGAAGCATCCGGCTGATTCTGGACGGAGGATTCCAAGCAAAGACTCTACCAGTGACGTTTGTGGCTTATACTATATAGAGCGCGGTAATACAAGGAGAGATTTTTTTTCGCGTCCACTGCCAAGAATCAGCATACAAAGAGTTTAACTATCTTCCGTCGGGGATTTATCACACGTCGATCTATCACTCGCGACTATTGTTGTATAACCCGTAGCAATGAAATGTCCAAGTAGAAAAAAAACACTAAAACATAGGGTCTGGAACTACAACAACCAAATAAATAAATCAATAAAAATAAATAAATAAATAAATAAATAAATAAATAAATAGCATAGATTTTAGTGAAATTATTTCTTCAAACATACGAGATTTTGTACTTTTTTTCTTATTTTTTTTAATACAGTTTAACTCACTCAAGACGTGCCGCATCCGAATACGTGACATAAAGCCCCGTATCCGAATGCAACGCGTCTCGTATATGCACACCCTTCGGTTGTCGGTAGCGCGTTTTGTCGCGATGATTTCTGACGGAATCATCTCGACAAAAAGCGCTACCGACCGCCAAAGGGTTAAAAACGTGAACAGAAGAAGCAGGAGAAGTGTCAGTCACAGCAGGAGAAGTTTCAGTCATGATAGTTCAAAGATAGTGCCAGTTTAGCTTAGCGCTTGGGAAGGTGGGGCCTTATGTGAGTGAAGGGGGTATTCGTATAAAAGGGGTGGGTATCGGGGCAGGATTATTAAGGACACTGTAGATGAGGAGACAGCACGTTAGGGTGATGTATCGTCTTTTCATGCCGGTGTGGTCGAAAATTGAGCAACGTGAGAGGGGTTTGCGAGAAAAGCAGGAGGGTTCGGGGCGGGGTGGTGGGGAGCGGAGAGAGAGAGAGACAGACAGACAGACAAAGAGACAGACACAGACAGACAGAGACAGACCCGGTAAGGAAAGGTCCTCCGGCCCACGACGGTCGCAGTGGGCCCGGCCGCGCACGGGCTGTGCGCCGAGGCGCCACTGCGGCGACAGTCAGTGGGCCACGAAGAAATTTCTGGCCAACTGGCGGAGAAGACAGAGACAGACAGACAGTCAGAGGCAGAGACAGAGGCAGAGACAGAAACAGAGAGCTTTCAAAAATATAGTTTTCTCAGTTCCTTTTTTTTTTTGCGGCGTATCTGGAAATCACTCTTTTTCTATTTTCTTTATTTTTTTTCTTCTTCTTTTTTAAATGCGTTTTTGCGGTGAATCTGAAAATCGCATTTTCACTTCTGTCGGCGCTTGCCGATGAACACGATAAATCCATGCAATAATTTGTAAGTCAACATTTTCAGGCACAACTGCAGCTCCAAATAATCCTGTAGTTTGAAAGTAATAATACGCAATGGTAACAGGTCTCTTCCTGACCTCCACTTGAATCGCAACGCATGCCCCTATATGTATGCAACCATAGGCTTGGGTAGAAAAATGCGTCTCCACGATGTATATCAATGCACATTAATACCTTTGCAACGCGGAACGACATCCAACAGCGAGCGAGATTGAAATGACGGCTGATAATATAAATATACATTATTATTATTATAATCAGTCTGGACCATAAGGAGAGACATCACCCCAAACACCTCCAAGAGGCATAGATCCTCTTTAGCCCTTCGGGCTCATAAGGATCTATGCCTCTTGGAGATGTTTGCAGTGTTGTCTATGCTTTTGGTTGAAGCTGGTTATCCGCAGTGACTTCACTCTCGTTCGATGTTGGGAATCGTCCGTCGTAAACGTAACCTCTCCACTTATTTCAAGTCTTCTAGTCACTGTCAAGTCTTGTTACAGTGACTAGAATAACTGAATAATGTGCATTGATTGACTGGCACTCACCTTTTTGGCCTGGATTGTGCGTTGATACACCTTCGTGAAAAACACATTTCTCTACCCTTGCCTCTGTACGCCGATAACAAACACCATTGAAGAACAATCGAATTTACAGATCGCCCAGTTGACACAACAAACATCAGTAGAAGACAATGCTTCTTCAGATAACAACGCGCTATTTGTTGTATTTCGTTTCAAACTAGTGAACGCTGGTTTTGAGCAGTTGTTTTTGCAAAGTTAAACTTGGAGATCGTTTCAAACTGACACAACTACAACAGAACAAAGTAATCGTTTCGTCCAAAAAGAGCACTCGTTTAAAGGCCCACTACCGCCGTAACTATTCAAAGATACACTTATGTAACAGGTGGTTACGAAACGCTACACACAGGAATAGTTGTAGTTCATTTTGACACAGGAGAATCCAGTTCAGCACACGTCGTCTTTATATCAAATAAAACGACAATGACTCCACTCAGTGATATAAATACAACGTTATCTTTACGAGAAACAGATAAAAATAGATTGACACGCTAACGGTTAGGCAGAATAAATAATTGCGATTACGCGTGTGTTTTTGCCGCGTGTCCCAACTGCTGTTAACGTTCATTAGGTGTGTCTACAAGGCATAATAAACACAAATGGTGCTGAAATATGTCTTCAGATTTATGCGTAGCGGAATTTTAATGGTGTACCACTCCAGACTGAAAACACGCCGTAAATCGATCAACCTGGACTGATGAGTAACCGCTGTATAAGACTCAACCATTGAATAAGACTCCAGGCTGGTGAATAAACGCTCTATACCACTCTAATTTGCGAATAAACATTATGTACTACTCCAGGCTCGTGAATAAACATTATATACCACTCTAGAAGGCGAATAAAATCGGTGTACCATTCCAGCTGGTGAATAAACGCTGGTATACCACACAGCTGGTGAATAAACGCTAGAGTGGCGAAACATCACTAAATACTACTCTAGACTGGTGAATAAATGCAGTATGCCACTTTAGGGTGGCGAATAAACGTTGTATACCACTCCAGACGGGTGAATAAACGCTGATAACGATTGTTCTCGCAAAACATTGCTAGTTAAAGATCTGGCAGTTGACATAAGGAAAGAGATTTGCCCTACGCTTGTGTGCCAGTGTGTGCTCGTTTGATTTGTTCTCCAATATTTTCGATCCTGCGTCGGAACGACTGTTTTCATGGCTCCAAAACCCATTTGCTTCCCCAAACATATGCTATCCTTTTCTTTACAGCGAGTTAAACACGCGTATAGCCGGCGGGAGGGAGGACATTTTTGCAGAGAACTCCACAATCTACCAGAGACACAGGTTCCCATGAAGCCCCGCAGGATGCGGGTGCTCACGAGGATCTGTGTCTCTAGCTGAACCCATTTAAATCTGTGTTTACAGACGGAAAACGATTGAAGGAGGGGAGGGGGCGAGAAGAAGCCAAATAAAAAAGAGAGAGAGGCAAGGAGTAGCTAAATAAAAGTCCCGTTCCATTAACCGATACCTTTTCTGGGCCAGCACTTAACGGAGCAAATTCATGTAGCTTTTATTGATATTTAAACAATATTAGCCCGCGCGCGCCGTGTGTGTCTTACGACGTCTGCAAGGGCGGACTTTTTTCGAAGGCGACTTCGGCGGCAACGGAAATCGTAGAGCGAGGGCTTAGCGCTACGGAAACAGAGGAAATGCTCGCCTGTTTACTCCCAAAACACTGTGCGGGAAGTAGTGCCGAGAGCGGTGGAGGAAATGGTGGATAAATACACGCATCCTGAGTGCCGCCGGGTACGATTCGCTCAAAAGTCTCCCACGAAAAGAAGTTGACAGAAAGGTTTCTGAAAGGTTAAAAGGCATCCACCTCTCATCTTTTCTGTGTCATGTTTCCACAGAGGTGACCATAACGCCGCCGGTGACGTGAACGACATATATCCTGCAACGTCTGAGAGATACAGATGTATAAGTAGATATGGATCTTTATGTGCCCCACATTGCAGGAGCATATTATGCTCCTGCATTGAGGGGCACATAAGGATCTATGGACTTTCCTGAACATGGGTGGCTTTTGCAGTGCAAAGGAAGAGCGGCATGTGGACTAACTCAAGGAGTGTGACGATCAGACTTCTTTTTTCTAATAGACAACTGCGCTACGATGCTGAATCTGTTTAGATCCTCATCACTCTCTACATACATGACGTGGTCAACGACACTCTTTGACACTGTCGCTCCATGGTCCTTAGACAGAAGAGGCCGGCGGTACTTGGCCATACGAACGCCCTTGTCTTCAGCAAGACGTCGGACGGAACACCAAAGAATTTTCCTCCTAAAGACTTGCTGTAGACGTAAACTGACGGACAAGCAAAGATGGGCGTGAGCCCGCCACGCAGTATGCCAGAGACATAGATCATCACGAGCCCCCACATTATGCAGGTGATGATGCTCGTAGTGGTAACATAGCAGGAACGTTGTTCTTTGCTGTCTGTTCACTGAGACTAGAGCATCCTTTAATGGGGTATTTTTCCACCACAATGTTACATTCAAAGTACTTTAAAGAACACTCAAATCTTGACAAACTATAGTCGAACGGACGGCATGGAAGTTCAAGGATGGTACAGAATA
>BTPG01000004.1:16637130-16679630 GCA_036245525.1 Semisulcospira habei
GTGTGAACACGATCCAAGTGCAAGAAACATAGATCCTCATGAGCCCCCTCCCCTCCCCCCCACACACCACTTTCAGTTGCCGAGGCTCCATCTAGGGTGCCGAGGATTTAAGCCTAGAGTTGCACCACTAACACTGCTATGTGTCCATGGTCCTTTTTTACGGCTGGACGTTTCTTTGGCGTTGCCTTAACAAAACTCTGCGACCGCGGGCATTGAAGGTGTTAACCATGCATGACGCTTATGAAACATTCATTTCTGTATGAAGCCTTAATCTGTGTGAACATTTCTTGCCAACCCTAAGCTGAAAGGGTTAAGCGGACAAAAGCGAATTTTGGTAGAAAGAGATTATTTCAGAACACGAGACACTCGCACGTCATTGAAAGCTTCAAAACTCACCCGTTTGACGTTAACGTGGAAAGTTTCACGACGACAACCGTTTTAATGACTGAAAAGATCCCGTCTGAAGATATTTGTGCTGGGCTGTGATTTTGGGTCTTACGGCCGCGAACCGTAAGTCTAAAATCACAGACCAGGGTCAAGCTGCATACGTGAGCTTAGTCCTGCGGCAGCCACTAAGCTATGTGCTCCGCTCTGGTCCTTGTACACAAATCTCAAGTCACAAGCTTAATTCCCCGGTGATTTTATCTGTCTGAAGAACAGAGATGGAAGTCAATGTTTGCTGGTATGTGGGTTCTTTTTGTTTTACCATTCACCATTCGATACATTGAAACAAGTCAGAGGAACCAACGACCGACAGACCGACCGATCGGACGGACAGACGAACACACAAAATAAGCGGATGAACAAATGAAGGAAGGAAGGAACACAACCTGGGGTTGAGAATCGCTTTGTGTTTCAATGTATAGTATTTCTTTACTCTAGTCACTGGAATACAAGTCCTGTTTACAGTGACTAGAACAAAATAAATAATGTACATTGATAAACATCGCATTTCTCTACCGTAACCGGCTTGAAGTAAGAAAGGAAGGAAGAAAGGAGGACGGAAGTCAAAACAGGAAAGGACAAACAAACAAATAAAAAACAAACAATCAAATAAATAATAAACAAACAAACAAATAAAAAAGCAAGCAAACAAACAAATAAATAAACAAACAAAAAACAAATAAAACAATCAAACAAGCAAACAAACAAACAAACAAACACAAAACCGACTACTAGACTTGCGTCAGTCACGACTATTCCAACCACCTTCAGATAAAAAAAAAAAAAACATATATAAATATGGGCCACACCACCCCCACCACCACCCATCTCCCAAACCCCGCCTAACCTCTCCACCCCTTCCCTACCACCAAATCATCGCGATTCATGCGCCTTATAGAGGTGGGGCTGGCTGTCTGGACTGTCAATCGAGTTCAATAAGGGCAATGGGCACTCTTTTTTTCCGCCTTGATAGGACTATAAGACGGGCTTTGCCTGTAGATTAATTAACCCTTTGGCTGTCGGTAGCACTTTTCGTAGAGGTGATTCCAGCAGGGAAAACCTCGACAAAAAGTGCTGCCGACCAAAGCCAAAGGGTTAAGGACTGTCAAAGAAGGGATAGGTTTCAGGAGCGTCCAATTCGCACCTTTGTACAACCGTCCGGCGTCGTCTCATGACCGCCAACTCTTTACAGAGACGACGAATTTTCCTGCCGATGACAGGCCTGATCTGGACTGGTCTGATCTCTTTCTGTTCCAAAGGCAAGTGCGTTGCGTGGGTGTGCTGGTCTGTGATTTTGGACCTACGGCTTTCAGCCGTAAGGTCCAAAATCACAGACCAGCACACATTTTGTTTCGACCGTTTGTGTGGGTGTGACGTAAAACAAAGTGAGAATAAAACAGTCTCAAAAGTCGATGTACAGTTTTCTGAAGGGTTGCAAGGTACAGAGCAATACTGATTCGGCCCACCATTCATTCTGAGAATGTCTGATTTAATAATAATAATATAATAATAATAATAATAAGAATAAGAAGAAGAAGAAGAAGAAGAAGAAGAAGAAGAATATTACTACTACTACTACTAATTTTCAAAATACTACTACTACTACTACTACTACTACTACTACTAATAATAATAATAATACTAATAATATTATGATTATACAGTAAACGTCGAATATAAGAAAGTCAGATATAACAAACGTCGACTCGTATACAACAACGCCTTTTTCAAAAAAGTTCCAACTATAGTTTTTCTAAATTCCTTCGCTCATAACAAACTTCGCATATAGCACCGAACAAATCTGGCCCAACATTTTTTAATGCGAAGTTTACTGCAGTGATAAATGATATATCTACATCTGTATAACTTTGTGATTTTCAACAGTAACTGCTGGTGGCCGACTGAGGAATGTATGGAAATGAATCATTTGCCACTGGCTGATTGAATCAATGAATTTCTATTGTTTAGCGCACAAGGTATGAGCATAGTCACAGACACTGCCATTCTTCACTCATGAAGCCAGAGCCGTTGCGACATGTCTACAACAAAAATCCCAATCAACGTCCTCGGTATTACAGAAGAACAAAATATTCGATTAGCTACGCAACTCGAAATCCGGGAGCTAACCTGCGATTTTGGTCCCCATGGCCTGGCTATTTTGTTCTCGAAGCGAAAAGGTAATGCTAAGCTTTAAACACGACGTCTCTTTATATTGTCTTTTCCCCCTATTTTATGTTGTAAATGTTAGCAACGGCAAGTTTGTAAAATGACGATTTATTTCTGTCAAAACATTTTACTGTTGAACCTTTCATCATCATCATTGCCAGATAAAGTCTTCAACCTGGTGTGAAAGAGACCGACAAGAGGCATCGATCCTCATGGGCCCCCGCAATGCGGGGGCTCATGAGGATCTATGCCTCTTGCATTTGTGTGTCCCTTGTTCTGTTTCTCCAGCCAAGGGATTAACCTAGCCATGACGTTATCGTTTTTACAACTGAAACCAGGACTGGAAGCGGATTGCTACTTGTCTCGAAATTCATATTCAGCGTCCTGTATTAGAACGAACCAGTCGATTAGCGATACAGTGCGAGATATGTGTGATGGTCTGTGATTTTGACCTTACTGCTCGAAACTGTAAGGTCCAACGCGACAGACCAAAATACATGAGATTTATGACTGCTGACCTGTGATAAAAAGCAAACGGATAGACGGACGGACCGACTAACTGACCATTCATTCATTCATTCATTCATTCGTTCGTTCGTTTCAGATTTTCAGATTTTCAAATTAAACCACACGTCACGTGTAAATTCAGAAATAACTCTCACACGCCCTTTGAAATCGAACGCCAGGCGAGTGAGATTGGCCCTGACCGCGATAATTGAAGCTAGTCAGGCACTACCCTTGACCCATTACTGTCGCCGTCGTTCCACCTTCCACAGTTAGCGCCGGAAGTGATAGAGTCCAGAAATGCCTGACATCCTGTCAATCAGACACCGTCCCAGACAAGAAGGAACCGCGCGTCTTCAGGCGAGAGATTCTTCATTGGCGTCTTGACGTCTTTTAAAGGAGAAGACCTAACTCAGACAACTGACTTCGTATGGGGATGCAGATAGGACAGACCCATGGAGGCAAGAGGCATAGATTCTCACGAGCCCCTGCATCTTGCAGGGGCTCGTGAGAATCTGTGCCTCTTGCAGCTTCCAAAAGGTAGACTAGAGAGCAACAGGACGGGAAACATTTCATTTGGCGTGTTGACGCCTTGCTTGTATTGTTTGTTCTGAGGTTCATTATTTAATCCATTCAGCCCTGACGCACTACAGCAGGAGATGGGTCGACCATGATAATTCAAGGGTAGTGCCAGATTAGCTTGGCGCTTGTCGGCGCCAAGCTAATCTGGCACTGCCCTTCAATTATCATTGTCGATCCATCTCCTGCAACTCATGCATAATTAGATGACGCCTCCAAAATTTGGGAAATACGGCCGTCTGGCTGAATGAGTTAAAACCAGCTCTATCTGCGAGAGGTAAAGATTCCTACTGCTGTCAGAGACTGGTTTTAAATACATTGCGATTTGATGATTCATTTATTCATTTATTCATTCGTTCATTCGTTCGTTCGTTCGTTTGTTCGTGCATTCATTCATTCATTTATTTGTTCAATTTATTGTTTATTTATTTATCTAATTGTTTATGTATTTATTCATTCATTCAACAGTTGTGTTTGTTGAAAGGTACGAGGTAGAGAGAGAGAGAGAGAGAGAGAGAGGGTGGAGGGAGGTACAGGGGATGGGCAGAAAGAAAGGGGAGGGGAGTTAACCATAGGAGGAACTGATTTTTTTTTTTTTTTTTTAAAGATGGTTTCAGGGATAGGGAGAAATTATGTTAATAAACCGAGCTAACGCAAATCTAGCAAAACAAATACAGAAACATGAACACAGGATGGACAACATCAATAAAACGCCCGTTCGCTCCAGTCAAAGCAAAAACATGACAAAAAATACACCCATATATAATGAGCATCCCAGTTCGCAAGAGATCATCAGGCCATTGTCGGCAGAAGTTGGCCGGCGCATAGTCGTGCGACGTAGTCGAGCGGAGGACTTTTGCTTACTGTAATAACACACACACACACACACACACACACACACACACACACACACACACACACACACACACACAAACACACACATACATATATACATACACGCACACACGCACATACACACACACAAACACACACACACACACATACAAACATACATGCATACATACACGCACATACATGCACACACACTCACACGGAGACACACACACGATCACAAGCAGTCACGCACGCGCATGCACGCGCATACGCAAACACACACACACACACACACACACACACACACACATCAGTGGCACACACACACACACACACACACACACACACACACACATACCTCTAACCATACTGATAGCGTTGCTGCTGCTCTTGATGATGACAACAACATCGACTACTGTTTTTTGTTGATAGCGTAATGCTGATACTGCTAATGGTGTCTTGGGACGGGAATGGGAATTAGGGACCTCGGGGCCCCGAGAGGGAAGCCAACACCCTACACACCAGTATCCCGTCAATTTCATGCACGCACATCAACACCACACTGTCCTCTGATCTGTTGACGAAAGAGAAAGAGGCTGGTGCGGTTCTACATGAGAGAAAAAAAATAAAACAAAGAGCCACGACACCTCCTACGAACACAACCTAGCCTCTTCCATGTTTCTTAGCGCAGCGGGAAAGGCGGGCTAAGTTTCACAGTTCTCCACCGAAATACAACCATCTGCGAGAGGCATATATCCTCATGAGCCCCCGCAATTGCGGGGGCTCATGAGGATCTATACCTCTTGCCGGACCCAATTTCCGCCCGTTTCTTATGGACGTCCTCTAAATGGTTTCCGATGTTCGACATATCAAATCTAAAACGCACTTAAAACGGACATAGATCTTCCCGCAGGTTGATGGGGCTTGTGAGGACCTATGCTTCTTGCTGGTTGTCACTTACGTCTATCTTCCACAAGCACAGGGGAATAAAGTCATGTTTAATGTTGGAGGTATCTAATCGCCTCTCTGAACGCAGGACTGGCCATGTATCCATCTCACGGGACACAAGGTACATAAAGCATGGCAAGGTCTAGTTACTTCGACGAATCGCCTGCGCTGCACGATGCCGCATAGATATTCATGAGCCCGTGAAGACCAGTACACCCTGGTTGGTCAGGGCTTCACTTATCCTCATCGGTGTACTTTTTTCAGGGAATGTCATTGACAGCGACTACTTACACTACACAAAACATGGCGAGCGTTGTGACTAAAGCGAACAGCTTTAACTTAACTGTGAGGAGCGTAGATCCTCAAGATTCAAGGCAACCTTTAAGGCCTCACGAAGATCTGCTTCTAGAGCTCTGCGTGCATGTGGCCAGGGTCACCTTTCTGTCAGTCAATCGAATCAGTGATCTTGCGGCAGAGTACACGCACGTCCATCTGGATTTCAGCCCAGCAATCACAGTGTAGGCGGGCATGGCTTCTTTATCATCAACTCGTGCAGAATGCAGCGGATCTGGTGTGTGTGCTGTCTGTGATTTTGGACCTTACGGCTTCCAGCCGTAGTAAGGTCCAAAATCAAAGACCAGTACACACACAAGACTCCTTGCAGTCTCGTGTCTCCTGCTGGTCTTATTACATGCATTTTTAACCCTTTGGCTGTCGGTAGCGGTTTTTCCAAAATCACACACCGGTACACACCTCCTGTTCGCCTCTTCACGCGAATGTCCTCAGTTCAGATGTAGGACATTATGGGGTGTTCAGCCAGCGACTGTACCAGGGTCTAGTTGCTGTGCCAGCCACACATTGTTTTTACGGTCGCTTGCAGACAATCGTTTCGCCGCGATTCAGTTCCGTGTTTTGGTTTTCACTTACCGTGCCTGTGACACTCATGGGGATTTATGTTTGGGAGGCCTGCAAAGTGGGAGGACTGTGGAGGAGATTGTGGAGGAGGGGGGGGGGGAGGGGGAGAGAGAGAGAGAGAGAGAGAGAGAGAGACTCAGAGAGAGAGAGAGAGAGAGAGAGAGAGAAGAGAGAGAGAGAGATGATGATGATGATGACGATGATGACGATGATGATGATGATGATGATGATGATGATGATGATGAAACGTTTTATTTACAGGATAAAGTTTTAGGCGAAACGCCGCTCTTTCAAACTGTCCTGTTAGAAATAAACATTAACAGCAAAGAGTAAGAGAAACACAATAAATAGAAACATGAAGAAATAAACTTAAAAAAAAAAAACAACTGTACATAAGCAATGTAAATGATGCGCACACATCATATTGATAACAGTTAATAATATTTTTTTAAAAAATAATCTAATAATAATAATGAGCGAGCGAGAGAGAGAGAGAGAGAGAGAGAGAGAGAGAGAGAGAGAGAGAGAGAGAGAGAGAGAGAGAGAGAGAGAGAGAGAGAGAGAGAGAGAGAGAGAGATTGGAAAACTGAAACTCTATAGGAATGACTGACAAGTGAACTTACTGAGAAAGCACCGGCTTTGTCATCATTTTTTTCTGACTATTCTTGTCACTTGCAGTTTTGGATTCTGAAAGTTGTTGTTTTTTGTAGGGTATATTATATTGTTGGTGACGTTGTTGTAATTCACAGCCGTTGTTTTTATATGTTCTTTAGTTTCTTAAACGTACCAGTAAAATGTGACAAAACACGAAAGAACATGTATGAAAGCCAAACAAAAATAGTCCCTCAAGTTGGTTTTAGTTCATTCAAAAGACGAATGATCCCTTCCTCCCCACCCCACTCCCCTAACTTGATTTTTGTCGATTTTACATTTAAAACGCGTCGTAATACCCTGTCTAGACTCCACACAGAAAGCAGCCGACGAGTTAAAGTGGCGGGAAATTGCCTGTTATCATTTAATTTCCAAATCGACGGACTAACTACTCGCAAAGAAGAAGAGGCACGCTTAGAAAACACTAACACCTTCTCGGGGTGTATCGTCGAAAACCAGTCAACCTTCAAGAGGCATAGATTCTCATGAGCCCCTGCATCTGCAGGGGCTTAAGAGAATCTATGCCTCTTGCAAAACGACACCTGGACGGTCAAGAATGCATGTGTCCTCAAAGATCAGTTATGTGTACATCTATTCTTACTGAGATGGAGGAAGTTTCGGGTTTTCAGTCTCTGCCAGTTCTCGAGTGTTATGACGGAGACATGAGCCGATGTCGGACCGTGTAGAAAGCTTGCTAAGTCGGATTAAAGCTTAGAGAATTTAGGGACAGCCATTTTGTGGTTGGCGCCAAAGTGTTCGCGAGTAAGCACGTGAGCAAACGGACTAAAATATTTGTGAGCATAACTTCTTCAGCGCACTCTCTTGTGTATATAAAGCTCTATAGGAAGAGAGTGCGCTTAAGACGTTATGCGCACAAATAGTTTAGTCTGATTTTAGTCCGTTTGCTCACGTGCTCAGCATCTACCCCCCCCCCCCAACGCCTCCTCCACCCCCCCCCCCCCCAACACCTCCTCCACCCCACCTCACAATACCCCCCCCCCCCCAAAAAAAAAAAAAAAAAAAAAAGAAAGTAAAAAGTTTGTCATACAGGTATACAAGCTAATAAAGCAAAAGAATTCAGTTGAATGTTCATTGGGGGGGGGGGGGGGATTGAGGGTGGTTTGGGGTGGTGAGCATGAGGGGAATAGTCCATCTACGTTGCATTTAAGAGAATTGCCGCTACCTGTGTATTCTTATACAAAACTACAAGTCGTCAACTTTTCACTGGGGAGGGGGGAGTGGGTGAGGGGTGGGGGATGGGGGGGGGGGGGGTTGTAATCCAACAGTCAGTTCTGGGTAAAAGGGAGGAGACAACGCTGACTTTGCACGGGAGACAATTTTCAGATCCCGATATCCTGTCAGCGCTGTCACACAAGCAGAAAATGACGCCAGTTCTGTCCCGTTTCGGACCTTTGAAGTTGACAGCGCTGTGTCTTTTGAAGTTGCTTTTTCTCGCCTCAGCTTACCTCTCGTCTTCTGTTAGGTGTCCAAGGAAGGCTACGAGAGAAACCTCCCTGCATGGCTTTTTAGTCCGAGAAACACAGATGCAAATGATGTGCTAGTCTGTGATTTGGACCGTACGGCTTTCAGACGTAAGGTCAAAAATCACAGACCAGCACACATTTAATACATCTCCATTATATCTCGACCAAGGGCGTTATTTAGGGTCTTACGTCTTTAATTATTGCTCTTTGGTTATATAGCACAGACTTTGATCTGAGTATTTTAGGTGCAGGCAATCAAGATCCCAGCAACATGTGGGCATCTTTGAGATCTGTGTGCAGCAAGGATGGCAAGAGGGGTGTTTGTGGGAGCTCTCTATTCACAAACCTCTGCGGGTGAGAAACCCAGATCTAAATTGCAGTAATCTTTGGCAAACCCGATCCGGCAGACTGATCATCATCTTCTGCTGCACGCGTCTGAGACTGATCAGGATCGATGCTCCATCAAAACGAGAAGATTCTGACTGAGATTTCTTCAACACGACTTTCGTTGGAGCGACGCAGGAATTAAGCTAAACCCCTGAACTCGCAGGAGGCATAGATCCTCATGAGCCGCTGCTGACTGTTGCATGGGTCCTGAGGATTTAAGCCTCCTGCGCTTGAGTCCTATGCCTTCGTGCAGGGTGTGTCTGCTAGTTCGGCGAGTGCGGGTTGACTTGTCAAAGGACGTTTAATGATGGTTGACTTGTTAAACGTCCGGACTTGCAAAGAAAAGCTCGATGCACGGTCTGATTAATAGCCTCGTTTGTTTTACTTGTTGTCTGTTCTGAGAAGGAAAGGATGTGGGTGCTGGTCTGCGCTTTTGGACCTTACGGCCTGAGGCCGTAAGGTCCAGCATCACAGACCAGGACACAAACCTGTTTAGCCTCTAGTTTCATTGTAGTTGTCACGTACTTGAGTTCAGTGTTCTGTGTCGTATGTCATACGCGAAAAGCTACTTAACCCTTTGCGTGTCGGTAGCGTTTTTTGTCGCTATGATTCCTGAAGGTGACGTGAAAGTCTGTGAAATCACACTAAAGAGGTGAATGTGTAAAATGCAAAGTAACTCCAATAACGATGGACTTTTAGAAAGGACAAGTGCAATCCAATCTATTGAATTTTCGGATTTTCCGGGATGTTTTTTTTTTTTTTTTTTTTTTTTTTTTAAATAGAAGTATATTCACAACAAACAAATAAACACTCTTAGAAAAGACAAAATACAATACAGCGTATTACATTTTCAGGCGAATGTCTGTTTTGAAAGAGGGTTTAGAAGGGACAATTGCGATACAATCAATTAATTTTTTTTTTTTTTTTTTTTTAAACTCATTCAGCCCGACGTACGTTTTTCCTAAATTTTGGAGGCGTCATCTAACGACTATGCACCTGTTGCAGGAGATGGCTCGACCATGATAATTCAAGGGTAGTGCCAGATTAGCTTGGCGCCTGTCGTCGCCAAGCTAATCTGGCACTACCCTTGAATGGTCATGGTCGACCCGTCTCCTGCTGTAGCGCGTCAGGACTGAATGGGTTAATAGAGGTCTACTCCCAACAAAGAAAGAAACACGAACAACACAATGTATTACATTTTGTATGTCTATTTTTTTAAAATGATCAATTGTGTTGTACTTGTCCTTTCTAAGCGTGTTTCTTTTTCGTTGGGAATTTCTTTGAAAGTAAGTGAAGAAGTATGACGAGTGGCAGATTATACACGATCATAATTGAAGCAACAAATTTAAAAATACTGTTGACTTTGAAATGGGACTGGTCGGAGCGTTCCGTAGCATGCACATGACGTTTTTGGCGTGAGGGGCAGACCTTCTGGCAAAGAAGTAACAAGATAAAAATGACGTCAAGTCTAGCTACGCAAACCTTGCTAGAGAACGTCTTTTTGCGCCAAGCGCCGTGTGTGTGTGTGTGTGTGTGTGTGTGTGTGTGTGTGTGTGTGTGTGTGTGTGTGTGTGTGTGTGTGTGTGTCTGTGTGTGTGTGTGTCTGTGTGTGTGTGACAGCGACTAGAGCCCGCGTTTGAGGACGGACAAGCTTGAAATTTTAGGATTAAAAAATTTCTCGGGCCATTTTTTTCGATTTAAAAAAAAAAAAAGTATTATTAAGACGCTCATTGGCGAAAAAAAAATGGCCGTTTCACAAAAACCGGTTGATCCACACTGGAGTCCGTAATGTTTCTTATTTTTACTAGATATTTTGTGTATAGCTAGATAAAAGGGAGATGCTGATGAGTTTGTTACCTAGCATTGTACCTCTAGAACGTTCTGAGTGATAATTAAATATTTTTGGAAAAAAATATATTTTCACGTTTCTGGAAGTAATTTCAAGAATTATCAGACCACGGTGCTTACGAATGGCGTCCGTGTGTCCGTCGTTTTTTCTGTGTGCCAGTGTGTGGATCAGAGGGTGTGTTAGAGTAGAAATAGATGGATTCCTGTCGCTACACGAGCCCACAGAGCGTACTAATGGCGGGAAGCGCCGTCTGTCCGTCTTTATTTGTGTGCGCCGACGTGTGTGTTGATCAGGGGTTGGCTTAGATAGGAGGGAAATGGATCAGTATAATAAGCCTAAAAATATGAACAACCTTGAATGTTCTTAAAAGATGAACGCATCTGAGCTCTAAACAATACGGTAGACTTTGGAATGAAATCCTCACTTTTTTTCTTTTTTTTTAATTTTTATTAAACGCGTCGATCATTCTCGCACCATTGCTGAAACAATAAAGGTTACTGGGTGGTTGTCTCAGATTTGGACAAAAGGCGTTAGACCCAAGCATTTAACCCTTTGTATGTTGGTAGCGCTGCAGGAATCATCGCGACAAAAAGCGCTACTGACAGCCAAAGGGTGAAAACATGATCAGTAAACCAATGACCAGTATCATTACCTTAACCCGTTCAGTGCCGAGAAAATCTGAACACATCCAACTGCAAGAGAGGTATAGATCCTCATGAGCCCCCGCCGTTGATGGGGCTAATTTTGGACATTTTGGTGTTAACAAAGAATGCAGAAACACAATCTGCTTCAACTGGCACTGAAAGGGTTAAATATATGTACGCACAGACGGGCACATAAACAAACAGACCAAGAGTGTATGTTTCACTGTCTGTACTTGAAGCTCAAAACAATAAAACAATGGCAGAACCATTACTACCGTCCCTGCCACTACACAAGAAATATTTTTTTTTCTCTGATATATTTCTTCATTCAGCGACCAAAAGCCAAAACCCGCTCAAGAAACATGCATACAAACTGGTCTCAACAAGAGGCATAGATCCTCATGAGCCCCCGCAGTCGCGGGGGCTCATGAGGAGCTATGCCTCTTGCAGCTGAATCGTGTTCACGTTTGCTCGACAGTGAACTCCAAACTAAAAAGGTGAATGCCAAGCGCGTAAAATCAAACGCAGACATTCACACAGTAAAGAAGAATCGCGCCTATAAAGAACAAGCGTTGTATTTGTCTTTCCTGAGAGTGTTTCCCCCCCCCCCCCCCCCCCTCTCCTTTGGTGGAATAGAATTCAAATTAAACAAAGCGTTGGTGAATTATTATTATTATTATTATTATTATTATTATTATTATTATTATTGTTGTTATTATTATTATTATTATTATTATTATTATTATTATTATTATTATTATTATTATTATTAATGTCGATTTGGCTTATAATAAGGTCGGATATAACTGAAAGTCGGATATTACAACACTAATTCAGAGGTCCTGACAGCACTCTTCGTGACACAAATCACTTCGCTTAAAACAAACATCGGATATAACAACACATCATTTTGGGTCGCCTGACGACTTCTTGCATCCGAAGTTCAATGCGTATAACACTGAAAATGTAAAATAAATTACTTTCCCGTACTCAAAATGCAGCATATCACACAGTTTCAGTTTTATTTCATTCCATCTGGAACGGCAGTGGGCATGATTCATTTATGCCGTTGTTTTTTTTTTTTGTTTGTTTGTTTTTTGTTGTTGTTTTTTTTTTGTTGTTGTTGTTGTTTTTTTGGGGGGGTTTGTTTGTTTTTTTGTTTCGTTTACAATACAATACAATACAATACAATACAATACAATACAATACAATACAATACAATACAATACAATACAACGTTATTATCTATTCGAGTCAAGCACGACAAAAATTTGCCTTTTGGCTCGTCATAAAACAACAATACAAGACACTAATAAATACTATTAGAACAATCCATTAAAATGATCATTGCAGCAATATATCACAGGCAATCTATCACAAGCAATCTATCACAAGATGGGAGGTAATGTTAAGTAGATCACACATTATATATCACGTCGTTATAAACAAGAGTTCAAAATCGAGACGCAGTTAGAATAAAAGACTTCTTAAAAACATTCTTTTTGGCAAGTGGCATGTTGAAACGTCTGCCTGATGGTAGCATTTAAAACTGATCAAATAGCGGGTGACGAGGATCAATGACTGACAATGTCCTTCAGACAGCCCTATGGTACAGAACATCTAATGTGTACTGTCCTAGGCCAATGATCTTCCCAGAAGAAGACAGTGAAACAAAACTACAACAGAAAATAAAGGGATTCGTCAGTGATGAATTTTGACTGCCAAAAACTATGCAAAGTGAAGGACAGGAACGTCTAGAACTGACAGGCACTGGCATCGCCCATAAGGACTGTCAGTTCTTCCAGGGAGGTTCAGACCAGCTAAATGTTCTCCCCAAATCTGCTGGTTGTCAGAGACTGACAATCTTTGAGAAGCAATCACTTCTACAACAAGCTAGACGCGCCGCCAAGAGGCGTAGATCCGCATGAGCCCCCGCAACTGCGGGGGCTCATGAGGATCTATGCATCTTGCTTGATCTCATTGACATATATATTCTCACGCTGGATGAGTCTTCGGACACCAAGTAATCTCCACACAGTGTCGAGTTTCCATCCGTCATTCGCCTGTGAGATCACCGAGACAGAGATTTAATTTGCCCATTTCACACTCCCGTCATCCCCTGCTGGTTCCGGTCTGCGCGCGCACGGATTGGGTGACAGCGCGCGCGCGCGTGCAGGAGATTTGCATTCGTTGGGAGCAGAAGAAGCAGAGCGAAGCGACTGTAATGAGCTCCCGAAGGAGGTAAAATAAACGGCGTTTATCACAGGGAAAGTGTAACAGAAACGCTTGAAACGAACAGCAGCGTACACGTCACGCCTTTGGCTGGTTCGTGGGAGTTATTCCATAATGACAAGCTGGTCAAACAAAGTAGGTAGCTCCATTGATAGCGAGGATTTTGAACTGAAGCGCCACTTCGACTGCTGCTAGAGCGCATGCAGCCAGTAGTGATGGTGGCGATCAAGCAAACCCTTTTGGGAATGTAAATGAGATCACTTCTCGCTACAAATATATTCATTACTTATCATGAATTTATGTATTTCCTGACTGACTGATCTGTTCAAAGTGACCAGTGCCCCGTATTGCGTTTGTTTGGGCTTTATATTTTAAATGCAAGGTTGACGTACACAATATGTCTATTTATTTATTTCTTTATTGTTATTGTTATTTTCATTTATAATATTTATTTAGTTATTATTTTTATTGTTTTTTTAATAATCTTATTTATTTATTTATTTATTTAGTATTCATCTATTTATTTATTTTTCATCTAGTTATTTATTTTCAAAGGCGCGGAGAGGGGGGGGGGGGGAGTGGGAAACCGGTGTAACACGTCTGAATGGACACTACCACAGACCTACAAGCGGTCACTTTGGCGTACGCCAAATCGGTCCAGGATCACTTGGGCGTGCCATTTTTTTTTTGCGTGATGGGAGTAACACGAAAAACATGACTCACACCAAATCGAACCGAATCACTTCGGCATGGCAACTGTACATGAACGGTGTAATACGCCAGAATAACGCTCACGTCACAATGACGCCGCTGTAACGTCAACTAAATGAGTCCTACGCCTTTTGATCCGGGGTCACTGGATCTGGATGTGAAACGGCGTGAGGTTCATTTTGGCATTTTAGCGTGTTACACGGAGAAGGGAGTAGTGGGGATCTGAGGCTGGGTTCACCGGATTGCCGTTGAGTGAAAGGCGGTACGACTATTGAGACTAGAACAAGCAACATGACGCCTTTGTTTTCATTCCTTGGGGAGTGTTTAAAACGTCTGGCGTATATCAGTGGAGACAATGTATGTAATGGGCACTTCACCTCTCTCTCTCTCTCTCTCTCTCTCTCTCTCTCTCTCTCTCTCTCTCTCTCTCTCTCTCTCTCTCTCTCTCTCTCTCTCTCTCTCTCTCTCTCTCTCTCTCTCTCTTACCCCATCCACTCTCTCTGCATCTCCAACCCCCCAACCCATTACCTTCTTCCCTGCTCTTCTCTACCTTTGTGCCGATACAATTTCAGCAAAGTACAGATAAAGTCAATCAGTCTATCAGCTCCTAACAGCGCCCTCACACAGCCGCCTATTTCCCCTGTCGGCTAGTATCGTTCCTTTGCTTCTTCAGTAGGAAGCAGTCACATAACTATGGCTTGCGAGCACCATTGCTGCAGCGATAAAACAAATATATAACATGCACAATGGGACCGACTTTTATCTTTTTTTTGAAAGATGCTTCCTAATACGCTCTAACATGAGATACATTTGACCATGATTGTTCAAGGGTGGTGCCAGAACAGCTTGGCGCCCATGGGCGCCAAGCTGTCCTGGCACCATCCTTGTACCATCATGTTCAATTTATCGCCAAAACTGTAACCTAGACTTCATAGGACAAATCACAAATCTAAAAAAATATTAAAAAAATCCTCAAGATGTAATGGGTTAAATGGACTCCATGCGCATGCAGCCAATGGTACTCAGCAGGATTCAACGCGACAAAAACAGCTACCGACAACCAAAGGATTAACAGTACCAGTGTCTGCATGCACAAAATGGTTGATATAGACCCCTTCACTACCTGACCTTAGCAAGCAAGGCTTAGACGCAAGAGGCATATATCTCCATGAGACGCCGCAGACGTGAGGGCTCATGAGGATCTACACCTTTTGTTGGTATTATTCATAACAGTGTGCCCCAGGCAGACCACGTTACCTGGTAGTGAATCTGTGAGGATTTCAGAGATAAGATATTGAAGACGCCGCAATAAAAGGGTTAAAAGAGGTTGGGACTGAATTGACAAGAAAATGGGAATTAACCCTTTGTCGGTAGCATTTGTTGGAAGTCACACAAGTGGTCTATTCTTGAAATAATACCGACAGCCGAAAGGTTTCGACAGACGAGGGCCCGGAGAACTAACAAGACGTTGGTAGTGCGTTCGATGAGGGGTGCAGTCAATACAAAGACAGTGCGTGCGATCTGCAGTTGTCAACCGGCGACTTCCCTCAGACTGAGGATACTGGTCAACTTATGAAGCTGATTTAGACCAGCAATTACGGAGCATCAGGCCCAGTTCCGCTTAAGTACGTATAATACAAGCCACAGACTACAGCACCGCAAAGTTGTAATAATATGAGAGAGAGAGAGAGAGAGAGAGAGAGAGAGAGAGAGAGAGAGAGAGAGAGAGAGAGAGAGAGAGAGAGAGAGAGAGAGAGAGAGAGAGAGAGAGAGAGAGAGAGAGAGAGAGAAGTGGACAGGAAGGGGTAACAAAGGGGAGATAATTTCGCGTGGATCCTATCACCTGTCGGCCCCACACGCACACACAGATAAACTGTCACTCCTGTTGCTTCCCCTGATATATTGATTGCTTTTTGAAGAGTCGCAATCAGGTAACGCCCCACTCACCCCGCTCTCTCCAGGCCCCATGTTCCCCTCACCACACGAAACACTGCCAGACAATAACCAAGTTAGCAAACCAGCATCAAGCCAACCAGAGCTGACGTCGGACCAAGAACATATCGAGCCCGCCGAGAACATGTCGTCTACAAGCATGCATGGATACACTTCCCATATTCACACACACGTCAAGGCGTATGTTTTGGAGACACTGGGTGGGGGGAGCTTTCCGCAACGATAATATAATATAATATAATATAATATAATATAATATAATATAATATAATATAATATAATATAATATAATATATATATAATATAATATAATATAATATAATATAATATAATATAATATAAAATAACGTCATGTAACACAATAGCATTATACAAGCATATAATATAAAGCATATGATTTAATAATATAAACAATAAATAACATAAAAAATAGTTATTTATGTTCAGTAATGTTATTGCATGATTACCTGATTTTATATGAGAATCCGCACAAGCCACACAAGCACAGCAAGTATCCCAGTGCAAGGGTTAACCCTTTGCGTGGTCGGAAGCGGATTTTTTGTCGCGATGATTCCTAACACTTTGCGTGTCGGTAGCGGTTTTTGTCGCGATGAAAGGTAAAAAGCGGAAAGATTCGTGCATGTTCCGGGTGCCTGATAGGCGGGGGCAGGGGATCTAACTGTTTGTTTGTCCAGCGCTGAGAAATTCCCCTTGGTTTGTGTACAATTCTGCCAGCGCTAGCCTCACCTATCTGGTTTGTGAGAAAGTTTAAACACCTTGTACCTGCACGTGCGAACCCCGATTTCTCAGCTTTCAAACTAAAGCACTACACTCTGCAAACGCGGCACAGACATTTCATTTCAACAATAGACCACTTGTGTGACTTTTCCAAATTACACGACACTGCATACGTTGTGTGAAAGTAGAGGAATTCGTTAAAATTCCATTCCAGTGTTTTTGTAATCCCAAAATTTCTACTATTCGTTTTCCAGCACAAAACACAAGCTTGAGAGATACCTGTATTAAAACCCCCACAGCCGTAAAAGAATTCAAAACAGATCCGCCTTAATTTACCGGCGCAGTTGTACACATAATCCTCGAAGATCCCCTCATTCTGACGATATAAATCAGGCCAGTCTCTACAAGCTAGAGGTATAGATTCTCGTGAACTCTTGCGAACGCAGGAGCTCATAAGAATCTATGCCTCTAGCAGATGGTAGGTGCGGGCGTTGAAACAAGGTGTAAGCCTTTAATGATTCGTTGTCAATCTCCAGTGAGGGAAGGCCCGGATTCGAGTGTCTAGATCTAATGAGGTTATGCTAATTTACGGCCATTTTGGCGCGCTACCTTTCATTGGGAGGGATTGTGCGTTCTTAGGGCTGGCGTCCCGAAATCCTCCTGGACATTTGACACCTCTACTGCTCTGTAGTCAGATTTAGGTAGGAAAAGGGGTGATGAGGTGAGGGTGGGATAGTGGCGGAGAGAGAGAGAGAGAGAGAGAGAGAGAGAGAGAGAGAGAGAGAGAGAGAGAGAGAGAATGAAATGAAATGAAACTTTATTTTCCAAGGATAAAGAATAGGTGCGCAGACCAGAGAGAGAGAGAGAGATGATGATGATGATGATGAAACTTTATTTTTCAACGGTAAAAAGTTTTGACAGAAAACAAATCGTCATTTTACAAACTTGCCGTTGCTAACTACAGGATAAAAAGGAAGGGAAACTATAAAATATATATGTACATACAAAACCCAATAGCATCATTATATACAGAAAAAATAATAATACTCATCACACACACATGCACACACGCACGCACGCGCGCGCGCCGCTCACACATACACCCACACGCACAAACAAACACGAGCACACACACACATATAAAAACCATCTGTATGAAATACATGAGGTACAGGAAATATTACAGTACCTGAGAAACGTACTAAGTCTGACTCATCAGGTAATTAAAAAGTTTTGTTTTAAAACTTCCTGGTGAGGTAATAGTTTTCAAATGTGCAGGGATAGAATTCCAAGCAAACGGACCAGAGATTGACATACTAGTTTTAAAAAGGTCAATTCTTGGCAGTGGTAGGGGTAAGGTATTGTTTCTTGAGGTCCGTTCACGTTCTTGGTGAGATATAAATTTAGTGATTAGATACTGGGGTGTCATATTATTCAGTATCTTATGCATAAAGATGCATTTGTTTAATGTAAGTTGCTGACGCAGACCGAGAATGTTTAAATGTCTAAATTTGTCTGTGGTAGGGATGGGGCGTCTATCTATCATTTTTACAGCTCTTTTGTATATGGAGTTTAATCTCTTTATGTGGACATCACTGCAGCCGTCCCACACTGTGGAGACATAATCAACATGGGACTTTATATGAGCATGAAAAAACAATTTATGGGTATTTGTATCCGTTACATGTCTAAGCTGGGACAATAAGAAAGTGTTTTTAGCAATGGTCTTACAAACAGCATTTATATGGGTCTCCCAGCACAGTTGTTCGTCAACATGTATTCCTAAGAATTTACGCTCAGTGACTTGTTCAACAGGTTCAGAGTTTAATTGTAATTGTAATGGCTGTAGTCGGCGTTGATGTTTTTGCCGCGTGGCGATTAAGATACTCTTTGTTTTTGCTGGGTGAAGAATCATATGGTTCTGTCTACACCAGCAAATACAGAGAGAGAGAGAGAGAGAGAGAGAGAGAGAGAGAGAGAGAGAGAGAGAGAGAGACAGAGAGAGAGAGACAGACAGAGACAGAGACACAGAGAGACAGAGAGAGACAGAGAGAGAGAGAGAGAGAGAGAGAGAGAGAGACAGACAGACAGACAGACAGACAGACAGACAGTCAGACAGACAGACAGACAGATAGAGAGACAAAGACAGAGACAGAGCTATAGACAGAGACAGAGACAGAGACAGAGAGAGAGAGAGAGAGAGAGAGAGAGAGAGAGAGAGAGAGAGAGAGAGACAAAGACAGAGCCAGAGACAGAGACAGAGAGAGACACATTTTTTGTTCACCACGAGGGTGATTTCAAACTGAAATCGGGACTTTTCGGACGAGAGTCGAAAGCTCTACCACAGAGCCTCCCACCTCCCTGAGAGAGAGAGAGACTGAGAGAGAGAGAGAGAGAGAGAGAGAGAGAGAGAGAGAGAGAGAGAGAGAGAGAGAGAGAGAGAGAGAGAGAGAGAGAATGACAATGACAATGACAATGACAATGAATCTTTATTTATTCAAGGATAAAAGATTTAGGCATCTCAATGACCTTTCTTACAATCTTGTCCTTGTAAACAAACAACATAACAGCAACATACACATAGCACGCAAATACATAACAATAATAGTCAATAAGAAGAAGAAAAACTACGGCAACAAACCAACACAATCAGCTGCACTCGAAGTGACAGCGGGAGAAACAGACAATTCGTATTGGAGAAGTAGTAACTGCCACCAACACAAAAGTAAGAGAAATAAATGAGTGCATAGAGAGAAAGAGAGAGAGAGAAAGAGAGAGAGAGAGAGAGAGAGAGAGAGAGAGAGAGAGAGAGAGAGAGAGAGAGAGAGAGAGAGAGAGAGAGAGAGAGAAAATCGAGCGGTAAGTCAGCATTTTAGAGGACTGATCCTTTGTGTTTAAAGTTCCGCAAGTAAGAAAGATCATCTCATCACAAAGAAGATGAGGCTGGAAAAGGTCAAACCCAAAAAGCAAACAGAACATCGCCAATTCTTCCACCTGAGCTGTTTTCCTTTGCAGTCTACCCGACCCACCTGTCGGACTTGTCCAATTTTGCTACATCTCCCCAGCCACCCGACTTCAGGACTCTTTGATTTTGCCGTTAAGAGGAGTTGTTTTGGCAGGATAGCCACCAAATGTAGACTATCACAGGCTGCACATTAGACACGGCGTGGAAACCAAAGCAAAGCTAGATACAATTACTCACTCAACTCTTTGTCAGATGCAAGCGACACATATTCACATGAGCCCTTGCAGCCGAAGGGGCTCATGCGAATCTATGTCTCTTGCGGACACTGATCGACCTCATCTACTTCTCAAATTCAAGGTAGTTTATTCGGATATACAGAACAAACGACGAAACAGTCCTCTATTCTGATACCCTCATACTTGGGATCAATACACTGTCGAAGTGGATATCACCTACATGATGAATAGATTCCCATGGGCCCACGCATTCTTCGTTGGTTCATGGGGATCTATGTTCCTTGTAAATGGAATCATCTCACTCTTAAACTGTAGAACCATGTTAGCTCGGCAATACAAAATAAACTAGATCTGGGTAGGCCAGATGGTATGCGCGTAAGAAAGCAAACCATTCTGGAGACTATTTGGTCTCGAGAGATTGTCGACGAACGAGACCCGTCTACACAAGAGGGGTAGATCCTCATGAGCCCCTGCAACTGCGGGGTCTTATGAGAATCTATGCCTCTTGCTGAGTCCATTTGCATCAATGTCAGTAACTGAAGGGATCGTCCGACCGTCCTCTTTGAGATGGTTTCGAGATCTGTGACTTCGTGTGCTTTGATAGTGGTATGCTGTTCTTTCGGGCATTGGTTATATTTTGGATACAAAACTTGCAGGCGCATCGAGCGTGTTTTCTGTGAAAAGAAAAAGAATTCCCACCAAAGAAATAAACACGTTTAGAGTGGACAAGTCAAGCACAATGTGAGCAATTTTCAACAAAATGGACTACATGTACTTTTTTTTTTACTTTTTAGTGAGACGAAAAATAACTTTTTTTGATTTGATTTGATATGGCCGGTTTGGTTTGGCTTGGATTGGCTTGGCTTGGCTTGGTTTGCCTCACTTCACTTCATTTTATTTCATTTCGTGATTGATCTGAATGCCTGCAATTGTGCTAATGCATCTCTACATATCAAACAAATTAACTCATTCAGCCCGACGCACGTATTTCCCAAATTTTGGAGGCGTCATCTAACGACTATGCACCTGTTGCATGAGATGGATCGACCATGATAATTCAAGGGCAGTGCCAGATTAGCTTGGCGCCGACAGGCGCCAAGCTAATCTGGCACTGCCCTTGCATTATCATGGTCGACTCATCTCCTGCGGTAGTGCGTCAGCCTGAATGTGTTAACCCTCTGGATGTCGGTAGTGGTTTTTAGTCGTGATGATTTCTTGCAGGAATCATCGCGACCTAAACCGTTACCGACACTCAAAGGGTTAATAAGAATAAAGTGTTGTGAATGCGGACAATGCGCAGTAACAAGATAATTAAAGGCATACCAACATGCATTTAGTCTTGTCAACAGAATTATGAAAGACACTTATATTAATTTGAAACCAAAACTTCACTTGAGTGAAAACTTCAGCACTAGCAAACAGTAACTCGGTCCACGCTTAGTTTTCTCGTGAAAATTTCACAGTTGTTTCTGGAAATCCTACCCTGCTAGTTACCATCCTCAAACCTTCCCCATCTGACAGGCGAGACTCAAGGGGGCTAACTGTGAGAAATTCAAGCTATGTCAACACACATCTCGGACCGCCCAGAGCATGCGAACTCAAACAATCACACGCAGCAAGACAGCTCACTTGTCTCCCCTGGCTGGAGTTGCGGCCCCTTATCAGCAAAAAGGCGGGAAGGAGGAACTGTTTTAATTAGGTCTTTTGGGAAAACACTTCTCTCCAACGCTAAAACAGTGGTAAACTTGCATATGTCCCGCACGTTGGGGATGCACATGACACCAGTCTCTGCCAGCAAGAGGCGTGGATTCTCATGAGCACCTGCGTCTGAACAGGCTCATGAGAATCTACACCTCTTGTGAGTGAAAGGGTGCGGTGGTTGAGAGACCGCTAAAAACACTATCTCTCACATCTCAGGAAAGATGAGGCTGTCTCATTTTTTAACCCTTTCTCCGCTGTTGTTTGAGTGCACTACTTAGGTTCCTATTTGCTCCAGACGGCAAACCAAAACAAACATGGCGCCTAGAGAGAGAGAGAGAGAGAGAGAGAGAGAGAGAGAGAGAGAGAGAGAGAGAGAGAGGGCTGCGACAAGCACACATTTCAAACAAATTATCGGAAGTTTCTCCAACAAACAAACACGAGGCATTGATATTGCATTTTTCCTGTGTAAGGATTTCTTCTTTTGTTTGTGGACCTTTGCTGATGAGACTTTTTTAAAAAAAAGATTTGATAATGTAGTCTAAAGTTTGAATCAAAGAATTATGAAACCATACTGAAACAAAAAAACTGAGATAATGTTTACATGTGCATAATATATATACCCCCTCCCTCTCTGTGTTGTATGTGTATGTGTGTGTGTGTTTGTGTGTGTGTGTGTGTGTGTGTGTGTGTGTGTGTGTGTGTGTGTGTGTGTGTGTGTGTGCGTGTGTGTGTGTGTGTAGTGTATGTGCTTGCGCGAATGTGTGTGTGTGGTGTTGTATGTGCTTGAGCGAGTGTGTGCACCAGTGTTTATTTAAGAGCAACATATGTTGAGGTCGGCATTTTTCCTTTGTAAAACACAACATCTTCACTTTTTGAATGCCAGATAAGGAACGTTCACACCTGTCCAACGCCAGCAAAGATGCATAACGACGATTTTGAGAACGCTTTCATCTTCACTCATTGCCTTCATCATTCAAAAATTATGTAAAACATTAGACGCTCTAACACCTCTCCTTGCATCACTCCTGTTCAGAATGTTTTGCCAGGCGAGTTTACATAGCTGACCCGAGCTGAACTTATGCTGTGTCAATCTTGTGAGCTAATACTTTGACATTCTTACCTGTATCTTCGTGTACGGAATTTTTTTCCCGAGAACGTACTCGTAGAACTTGAGACCTTTTCGCAAACGATGGTATTCTTTACATAAACAAGATCTCTTTGATATTCACGGCGCTTTCGGCCGCGCGGAAACCATTCCAGAAATTTCTTGCTTCTGCGACAGGAACTTCCACTCTAAAACCTAAGGACAAAATCAACTGAGGAACAGTTTGGATCCGAACTGCGAGTCCGTCATCAAGAGGCACAGATTCTCACGAGCTCCTGCAGTGCAGAGCTCATGAGAATCTATGCCTCATGCAGATGGTGGGAGTTGGTTGTGAGACTGCACATAGAATTTAGAACAGCTGGTTGAGCAAGCTCTAAGAAAGAATCTGCGTCTAAATATTTCTCCTTGTACTTTTCAGTCATGTCAGATGAAGTCTGAGCAACACGAACTTAGATGCCCAGATCTTATAAAAGAAAAAGAGAGATATGAATTATATGTTTTTGAAACTGCATTGCTCATCGTGCAATTGGTTGCCGGATTAAAAGGAACATATATGAGAGTTATGAAACATCCTTTGCCATTTTAACCCTTTTAGCCCCTAGTCCCTAAAGCAGCAGATTGATTGACCATGATAATTTAAGGGTAGTGTCAGATTAGCTTGGCGCCTGAAGACGCAACTGGTACATAGTCGTTAGGCAACACCTCCAATTTATTTAAAGAAATGGGACCTTGGGGCTAAAAGGGTTAAGTGACGAAATCTATTGTATAAATCAATTCTGTATCGATTAATTGGGAATTACGCATACACACAAGGATGGTACCACACACTTAAATATACGAACAGAATGCGTGTTTGTTTATTTGCTCAACAACATGCTAGTGCTACAAACATTTCCCTAGTAGCATGAAGCGGGAATGTTAAGTCGCATTTTGGACTCACATTTTGGTCGCAAATTCGCTTCTGTGCAACAGCACTGGACGGTCAGGCGACTATGATTTTTTGGTCACAGGAGCTCTTCCGGCAACCAAAATGAATGAGGAGATGCGACGGTCGCACCATGGTCACATTTAGGTTTCATTTTCGACGGTCGCAGTATGGTCGCGTTTAGGGTTTATTTGTGACGGTCACCGGAGAGTCGCAGTGAGAGCTCACAGAGACCGTCGCAGAATGGTCGCATTTGAGCTTTATTGTGACCCCACCCTTTTCCCACCCTTCTCTGTTCCTCAAACAATATGTGCATGCATAATAATTACAATAGTCAAGCCTGAGACAAACATTAGGCATTCTTCTACAAAGAGGCACTCTGTAAAATGCATTACAAATGACTCCTTGGACAAAATGTCTAGTAGTAGTATGTGTGAGGAAAAAATAGGCTGCGAGGCCTTTGCAGATGTCCTTCCTTTCTTTAATTACTTTATGGATCTGTTATGCATGCAAATTTTCCTATACATCATTCATCATAGCAATAGAAAATCTCTTTAAATTTTGGTAATTCGTCCAGCTGTTTTTTTAAAAGAATTAATATTAGGTGCTTTTTAAAAAAATTAAACTGGTAACTTATTCCAAACAATGGCAACTCAGAAAAACTAAACTTCCGCAGGTTAGTGTTGCAATGCCTTACAAAGATTTTCCCTTCAGACTTTCGGGTTCTGTGACAAAACGATGCTGCAAAAAAAGTCATTCCAATTTAGGTCATCGATGCCAGTATAAAATTTTAAAACTTGGATTAAGTCTCCATGTATTTTACGTCCACACAAGGAGTGTAGTCCAAAGTAGTAAGGCATATTTCTACATTCTTTAACCAGCTTTGTTGTTCTTCTATGTACCCTTTCGAGTGCAACTGATTGTCTCTTTAAACCTGGGTACCATACAGTGTTTGCATATTCTAACAGTTTACTAAAGATGTCCTTATCCAAATAATTAAAAGATCTCTTAACTGCTCCAACTATTTTGTTGACCTTATTGATATAGTCCTGAATATGGGGGTCAAACGATAGAACTTTATCAAAAACAGTCTCTTTCCTCCTCACGGGATACCACCTTTTTAATGTCACTGTTAACCTTCATAAAGTAATCATGTTCAGGATTGTTCCTTCTAGCATGCAAGACCTTGCATTTCTCTACATTAAAATGTCACTGTAAATCCCTTGTGTCGGAACACTCTTGCAAGTGATCCAAATCATACTGCAACACGTCTTTATTGCTCGATTCATTATAGATTTTAGTATCGTCTGCAAATATTTTGCACATGCTATTAACGCAGTCTGCAAAGTCATTTATAAATATAGTAAATAATATAGGTCCTAGAATGCTTCTTTGAGATTGTTACGTTTGTGACTGTGTTATTCCTTGAAAGCATGTGTGTATTAATCTTAGGAAAGATCCAATATTTATTTAAGTTATTTTGGATAAGAATCACGTACCTTTTTAGCAGGATTTATTTTCTTTTGCACGGAGAACTGCGATCAAGTTTTGCTGTGACGCGTAGTTTCGCTAAGATTAGACCGGACGATTCTAGCAGGGTTGCGCGGAGAGCCGCGATCGATTTTTGTTGTGACGCGTGGTTTCGTTGAGATTGGACCTGAAGGTTTGAGCGGGGTCGCGACCTTTCTGGTGACCTCATAATATGACGTCAGGGCATCAGCAACATTTCGTAACACTGTATTAAAGGCTATTTATGATTTTTGGTTACGCTGTCTTTTCTGATTAGTTGCGTTGTGCAAATTTGCTGGATTATTCTGGAAAGCTATGATATTATAAAATACCGTGCTAGGGAGCGTGTGTGTATATTGTATGAGAGACGCAGTGTGTCAAAAGTGTTGATGCATTGTAGAGGAAACAGTGTATCAGTGTTGGTGCATTTGTGAATGCATTGTGTGGAGATCGCATTGTTGCAATAAAATATTGTTGGAACTGTTACTCCTGAGTGGTCTACAACCTTGTGCCAGGTGTGATGAGTTGCAGCTGAGTGAAGTTTCTTTACAAGGACCCTACGTGCGTGCGTCTGGTATGATATCATACAACGACAAAGACTACCACGTAACATTTGGCACCTCCGACGGGACCTCTTCAGTTGGCTCAGTGGAAAGGGTAGCCGGAGACAACAGCTAGCAGTGAAACGCAGAGATGGCGACATCGGAAATGATCATTTTGCAATTAGTCTGTTTCTCAATATGACAGAGGGAGAGAGAGAAAGAGAGAGAGAGAGAGAGAGAGAGTGAGAGAGAGAGAGAGAGAGAGAGAGAGAGAGAGAGAGAGAGAGAGAGAGAGAGAGAGAGAATGACAATGACAATGACAATGATCCTTTATTTGACAACGGTAAAAGTTTTGGTAGTAACAACCATTTTTCGAACTTGCCGCTGCTAATCTACTGAGAGAAAGAGAGAGAGAGAGAGAGAGAGAGAGAGAGAGAGAGAGAGAGAGAGAGAGAGAGAGAGGGAGAGAGAGAGAGAGAGAGAGAGAGAGAGAGAGAGAGAGAGACACACACACACACACACAGATAGACAGACAGAGACAGAGAGATACACAGAGACAGAGAGAGACACACACACAGAGACAGAGAGAGACAGAGAACACAGAGAGACACAGAGAGAGAGAGAGAGAGAGAAGAGAGAGAGAGAGAGAGAGAGAGAGAGAGAGAGAGAGAGAGAGAGAGAGAGAGAGAGAGAGAAAGAGAGAGAATGCATGTACATGGATGGATGGACAGACGGATGGATTGTTGGATGGATGGGCGGAAGCATGGATGGATGGATGTATGGATGGATGGATGGATGGATGGATGGATGGATGGATGGATGGATGGATGGATGGATGGATGGATGGATGGATGGATGGATGGATGGATGGATGGATGACATTCTGTGGCAAGGGCAATTAATCTCCACAGATCATAGCAGATGATACGTACGTGGGACCATTTTGCGGTCGGATCAGGCTCAGGAATTTATTTAACGACTTTCCAGACATTGGTGATATTAGACACACAAAAAAATAAATAAATAAATTATATATATATATATATATATATATATATATATATATATATATATATATATATATATATATATATATATATATATATATAAATCATATATATAAATCAACCAAACACACAACTTATGAATATCAAAGAATAGCAATAATTAACATCCAACCACACACACAAATTACTTATTATAATTGTTTACCCACCAGACTATGAATTATTATATTAACTATTGGAATGGCAATATTACTATGTAAGATGTCATACAAATTTTCTGCTAAGTGATCAACTGTTATGTTATTTTTTTTCAACAGATTCATTGTAATAGGACACTCACAGAGTATATGTTTAACAGAGATGAGGCTTAAGCACTCGCATTTGATGTCTTTTGCGAATTTTGTTTTCCAAGAATTTAGTCGTAACTTGTATATCAATGAAGCCGGTTTTCTTGAACAAGGTGGAATATGAGAAGTATATTTCATATCATCGTTGTGGAAAAAAACTGTTTAGCACAGAGTACATTTCATGTAGAGATAATTGCATATTATTACAAACTGCTGAGTTTTCTCTATTTATAGCTCCCTTTTTGCTAGTCTGTCACAAATTTCATTCCAATAAATTCCGCAGTGTGAGGGTATCCAAAGAAAATCGATCCCTATTCCTCTGGACATAATACAGCTCATAATATGTTTTATTTCATATATTAAGGCTTTTCTAGTGTTACAATCCCAGCTTTTTAGACTATATGGGACAGATTTAGAATCGACACAAATCAAAATGTTAAAAATATCATAAGGTAGAAATTGAATATAATTTAGTGCCATGAGAATCGCATACAGTTCAGACGTAAATATAGAAAATCCTTTACCAAGATAAAAAGATTTCTTCACTTTGAGATCTGGAATAACAAAGCCTGCACCACAATCTGAAGAATCTATGACAGACCCATCTGTGAAAATTTTCAAATGTTTAAAATATGTTGTCTGTAATTTTTCTTTCACTAAATTTGCTAAAACGTTCACATCCTCATCTTTTTTCAAATCTGTGTAATCTATATTGAAAGTAGCATTAATATGTTCCCACGGAGGTATAGTAGGAGTTACTGGTAAAACGGGAATAGACTTGATATCTATATTGCAGTGTTCTATAGCATCTTTGACACAATTACGTATAGGTAAAAGATACGGGATTGTTTGCGCTCTCTTCGGGAAATCCAAATCTGCGTCTAAAAATATGTCTTCTCGTACTGAATTTTTGACGGACAGGCTTCGGACAATGTATTTTGCAGTTGCTAATTTACGTTGGTCAGATAAAGACAGAATACCTGCTTCTTTGTAGGTTTTTACAGTATTAGTATGAACTGGCACTCCAAGGGCTAATTTAACTGCTTTACTGTCAATGCTTTGCAGCTTCTGTAGAAGTGTAGCTGAGGCAGTAAAGTAGACTTCCTGACCATAGATAAGTGTTGATCGAACTAAAGATGTACCAAGGTGTAAAACAGTTTTAATGTCCTGACTCCATGGTTGTGAGTTTATAATTTTTAACAAGTTAAGTCTTTTTCTTGCCTTATTTATTATGGCTTCAATATGAATTCTCCAAGATAATTTAGATGTAAAATGTACACCTAAAAACTTTACACAATGTTGGTAGATTAAAGGCGTCCCATTTAGGGATAATTTAGGCAATGTTTTAGCACTTTCCCCATTATTGAAAAGCATTAAACAAGTTTGTTCCCCAGATAATTCTAGACCATTTTCTTTCATATAGTTTGATAATTTGTCCAATTCAGTCTGATAAATTTTTTTGAACGTAATCTACGATTCTTTTTGGGGTACATTTTCTGATATTAGTGTTTATCCATATAGCGATATCATCTGCATATTGTACCACAGTTGTGTCCTGTGAGAGAGATTGTGGGAGGTCGTAAATTAACACAGTGAATAAAAAGGGTGAAATTATTGATCCCTGCGGAATACCCATATCTATTTTCTTTAAGGTTGAATAACATTTACCAACTTTGGTGCAGACAAATCTTTCAGACAAAAAGCTTTTAATGTATTCATACATAAACCCGGTTATGCCAATCTGTTTTATTTTGTATAATAATCTAGCATGCCAAACACTATCATAAGCCTTTTTTACGTCAAAAAAGGTTGCTAATATACTTTTTCGTCTTGAAATTTGTTTTTTAATGTTATTTGTGAGTTTAACTAAATGGTCAGTCGTAGGCCTACATCTACCTTTCCGAAAACCAGCTTGATGAACTGGAATTATATCCTGTTTTTCACAGTAATGAAATAGCCGATTTAAAATAATCTTTTCCATTACTTTGTAAGCTTGTGATGTTAGTGCAATAGGTCTATAACTACTAATCAATGTACGTGTTTTACCCGATTTGAGTACTGGAACTACTACTGACTGCTTCCAGATAGTAGGAAGAGATCCATTAAACCAACATTTTTGGTAAAATTTATGTAGTAGTTTTTTTCCACGACTCAGGTAAATGATAAAGTAGTTTGTAAGAAATTCCATCTATACCCACTGCACTAGAGGTATTTGCAAACGATTGTAAAACGTCTAGGAATTCATTATATTGAATTGGAGCATTAATATACTGAGAATGATTAGAAACTGGATCTTGATAATCTGTTTTGACTTCTTCTTGTTTTCTGAGGTTTATATTTGGTAAACTAAGACTTGATGTGAGACTACTTTCGGCAAACATATTAACAAAGGCCTCCGCTTTATTTTGCGTTCGCTCATTCATGATAGTCCCATTTTGGTCGCAGGGCTGTCTCATCGGTCTTTTGGGGATGAGATCGTGTGAGCCAGTGCTGCGACTGCACAGCGACCTCTGCTTTGTGACAGTCACATTTTGGGCTCATTTACATGCCGTATAGACGTCGCAGTACCATCTCATAATGTCTTCGGGGACGAGCTCATGTGAGCTCTATATGGGCGGCCGCAGCGACGTCGTGTTGAGCCTGAAATGCGACGAAGTTGAATTCTCCGTCTCAGTTACGTAACTTTAACTCCTCAAAAAGTCCGTGACCATAGCGCGACGCTGTTTCGAACATGAGTTGGTAACCGCGGCCATCGAATGCTACTAGGGTTTATTCTACGTGAGTCTGTGATTCGCGATTCTTTACGTGAACAAGAGTGTTGTTTTATAGACTTTACGTCTTCTCGCGAACACACGTATATTCGGATAGAACGATAGACCGTGATGCCCCTTTAACAGTTTGCAACGGTGAAAATATTATTTACGCGAGTAATTAATTCATGGACTTTATGATTCCTCCGCAGAAATCGTGGACTGGATTCCGGAGTCGTCATCGAATCCCGAAATGTAACTTAATAATCAGTCCGCCACTCGCTACTCACATCTACAAGATTAACAGATTCTCATTAGTCCATGCTACCCCTGGGGTTCATAATTAGAGTCTACACTTCTTGAGGACAATGATCAGCTAAATTTAAATCCTCTCTTTGAAGTAGCTCTTGGAGTTATTAAGGCTATTACGACCGAAAACGTTCGCCCACCAACGGGAAGTAATCACTGATCGCTTCGGAAATTACAGAAGTAAGGTGATTAGATTGCCCTTGTCGGAAGGGCCACAACTCTCGTGTTTCATTTGACGCTATGTGAGGTGTATCTTCCCGCAAGAACGACAACAGATACTTCAACTGATATTATTAGATGTACTGGACGCACGTTTGTATTAACCCTTTCCCTGCCACTGTACGTGCATGTTTGTTTCTGAATGTTTGTTCATTCAAAAACCAAAAACCACAGCCCTAACAGGAGCATGGAAACGTTAAACGTTAAGGGCTTAACGTCGTTTGTCCACCACGAAGGTGATTTCAAAGACGGGACACCCAAATAGGGTCTGAACAAAATTTGACCCGATTTGTATTCGAACCCGGGACCTTTCGGTCGAGAGACCAACACTCTACCACCGAGCCACCCAGCTCCCCCTCATGAGCATGGAAGCAAAGTGGTGTCTGCAAGAGGCGTAGATCTTCATGAGCCCCCGCGATAGCGGGGGCTCATGAGGATCTATGCCTCTTGCAGTTGGACCGTGTCCCTTTCTCTCGGCAGTGAAGGGGTTAAATTCTGAGCAGCATTATCATTTTCCGTAAATCTTCTTGAAGGCGTCAATTAGTGAGAGTAATTATGTCAACCATAAATCTGCATTGTGCAAATCACTTGAGCGCGGTCGCACCTCACGACCTCCGAACCTAACAGTCATTTTCTCTAAAGGGAATGGCAGTGGCGTTTTCAAGGAGGCGAAGTGTGAGCGCTCACAAATAATTCACGCATGTGTGTCACTGAAGAGAGGTAACACCCCACGCCCTCCAAACCCCACTGTTCCGACGCTAGAGGGAAAGTGGTACAGCGTTCGACTCTTGGGCGAAAGGTCGCGGATTCAAACCGGGTGAGGTCAAACTTTGACCGGTGCGCCGTGTTTTGGATTACTTTTGTGGTAGACAACAGACGCTGAGCGGCATACCCCTAAATGTTTAACCCATTTAGCCCCGACGTCCTACAGCAGGATGGATCGACCGTGATAATGCAAGGGTTGTGTCAGATTAGCTTGGTGCCATCTAGCACCAAACTAATCTGGTACTACCCTTGAATTATCATGGTCGATCCATCTACTGCAACTGGTACATAGTCGTTAGATGACACCTCCCAAATTTGGGAAATGCGGCCATGGGGCTAAATGGGTTAACTTTCTTCACTCTAGAGAGAATGACAGTTGAGTTTTCAGGGTACTAGGTAAGGTCACCCTCAGTTAATTCACCGCCCAGAGGTTCTGTTTTCAACGCGTTTTATGATGCCGGAAAACTCTTAAGATTCGCCGTGTCTTACATTTCAGATGTCTTGTTATGTTTGGATTGCAGCTTCAAATTTAAAGGCTAAATGTCTAAACATATTACATGTATTTTGATTAGATCTAAGCAATGCAAAGGACCTCTACAGAATATGAAAATATTTAAAATTTACTAAAAAATAAGCCTTTTCAGGTAGCAAATGATACTTTAGAAATGAAATTGTAATGTCATAACTGTATATTCTGTGAATTTCAGATTCATAGTTTAGATGATTACACAGTTCTGTACAGAATTCATGGTGCATAATTTAAGTATAAATGAGAAAACTATTCATAATGGCATAACCGCAACAAACAAACAAAAATGCCCTTGGTTATAAGCTGTCACGAGATGTATATTCCCTTAATTAAACAGATGGTCACTGAATACGGGTGACCTTTACACTCCGGGCCAGTTCCAAGAGTGAGCTTAGTCCTGCGCCAGCCACGAAGCAAGGTGCCCCGCTATAGCGGAGCACCTTGCTTCGTGGCTGGCGCAGGACTAGGCTCCCTCCTGCAACTGACCCTAAGGTTTTTCGTATCACTTCTCTGTGTCGTGCTCCTAGACGGGTGAAATTACGACCCACCCTTTTCCCACCCACCCACCAGATTTTATCGAACGGAGAAACTCCTCCGCAGTACCCCGTGAATGACATCGAATACCAAGCGCTATACAGCTCGTCTGTAGATGTCGCCTCGCATACAAATTAATCTGGATCAAACAAATTACTCCTGTGACCAGAGCTATGAAACTGGACCTGGTCCCTCAGCTCGTTTATACTATCCGCGAGTGGGATAGATCCTCGTGAGCCATTGCAGCTGCAGGGGCTCATGCGAATTTTCACTCCTCTTGATCACACTTAGAGACAGCGGGTCCCATTTTCATTGTAGGATTAACCCCTTGACTGCAACCGCGACTCAGCTGCAAGAGACATAAAGCCTGACAAGTCCCCGCACTTGCACTACCATTGAATTATCATGGGCGATCCTGTTACTGTAGCAGGACAACATTAGGCATCACAGAACGTAGGACTACGGTCTTTGATGCCTAGTTTTGTCCTGTTTACATCTGTGCTCTTCAAAGAAACATCGGTCAGTGTGCAGTAGTTTGACGACCCGCAGTTCGTGAACACAGGCAGTGAAGGGATTAACTCGTTCAACTCCGACGCGGCACGGGAAGACATGGATCGAGCGTGATAGTTGAAGGGTTGTGCCAGAATAGCTTGGCGCCCATAGGCGCCAAGCTATTCTGGCACAACCCTTGAACTATCACGCTCGATCTGTTTCCAGAAGTGTAATACAGTCTTCAGGGGACAATTTCAAAATTTGCGGATTTCGGTCCTGGAGCCGAATGTTTTAACTTTGTTTGTTTACGTTGTTTGTTTACTAGGTGTACTTTTGTACTTGTACTTGAATCTAAGTGTCGGAGATGTGAGGTTTGAAAAAAAAATAGTGCATGTTAATCCATTTAACCCCAAGGCAGTATTTCTTAAATTCCCCAAAAGAAACGATTGTGTACCAGTTACATGAAATGGATCGACCATGGTAATTCCAGGCTAGTGCACGATTAGCTTGGCGCCAATATGTGCCAAGCTAATCTGGCACTACTCTTGAATTATCGTGGTCGATCCGTCTTTCTGCTGTGGTGCGTGGAGGCTAAATAGATTAACCCCTTCTCTGCCAATGATCGCGAATTTTGCTTCTGAAACCACGGCACGCTGCCCGCCATTCGCGTGAAGAAACAGACGTAAATGGCCCCACAAATAGGCATAAAGAACGTAGGTCTAACAAGAGACATAAACGGTTTAGAGGGTTTATGTTTCTTGCATTTGGATAGCGTTCGCCTTGCCACGGCAGTGGCAAGGCGAACGCTATCCAAATGCAAAAAGGTTTGTCAAAGGCTCTTCAGTTCTTCACTTTTGTAGATCTTGTCTCACTTATTAAAAGTTACTTTGCATGCTTGATATTAAAGACTTTGTTACAATGAAAATGTTGTCTCAGTGATGTCTCCATGTATTTTGATTAGATCTATGCAATGCCAAGGACCACTAAAGAATATGAAAATATTCAAAATTCGCTAAACAAAAATAAGCCTTTTCACATAGCAAATGATACTTTAGGAAATGAAATTGTAATGCCATAACTATGTATTCTGTAAATTTCAGAGTCATTGTTCGGATGATTACACAGTTCGGTACTGAATTTATGGTGCATAATATACCGTCAATGCCGTCCCTGTGCACTTGTTTTATCTTTCCCTCTTTTTTCCCTCGGCAATATGTAATAATGGCTGTGATATGATTTAACTCAGCAGATTGACTCAAAGTCCGTTTAGAATTACCCAAAGCCCATCTTAGTTGTTTATAGTTCTTTATATGTTCTCTTAACCATTTGTTAGACAGGATATACAGTTTTATAAATACATAATATATGAATTTAGTTAATCTTAATTTGTTGTCAGAATGCGATAGATTTATCTTACTTTACTTACTTAGATGTGTGTGCATATTTAGTTGAATGACTGCTATACATATACGTGGTTTGGTTATTTAGAGTCTGCTTGATTGTGATTTTTGTATGTTTTATGTGTTGATCTTCACACGGACGCTTGTCAGTTATGCCGCAAAAAATCCTAATGTTTATGCATATGGCGATAAAGTGTATCTTATCTCATCTTATCTTATCTTACACGTATAAATAGGAAAAATATTCATAATGTAATCTGTCTCGTGATGTATATTCCTTTGATTAAACAGATGGTCATGGTTGGTTAGTTCGGGTTTAACGTCCACAGCACCGAGGTGATCATGGACGGCCCTGACGGGCAGGGTTATGGGCGACAGGGAAATCTATTGCCTATGGAGTAGACCTGAACACTGATCAACTCAGGCGCACTCCAACTGTGCCACTTTGATTTACCAGGACCTTTCAACGGACATGCTGTTGAACAAATCCGTTTTCCCCCTGGATTGTGAGTCCAGCTACCGGGGCCGTGACGGGATTCGAACCCACGACCCGGCGATTCCCTTCACTCTCCTGCTCCGACGTTTAACCGCCTGAGCTATTTCGGACACTAGATGGTCAATGAATACAAATGACCTTTATACCAGTTCCATGAGCGATCTTAGTCCTGCGCCAGCCACTAAGCAAGGTGTTTCGCTATAACAGAAAATAGATCGACCATGATAATTCAAAGGTAATGCAAGATTACCTTGGCGCCATTAGGATGGGTGGGTGGGTGGGTGGGTGGGTGGGCGAGTCAGTGAGTGAGTGAGTGAGTGAGTGAGTGAGTGAGTGAGTGAGTGAGTGAGTGAGTAAGGACATGATTGAAAAAAAGGTCTGTGTACCTAATCATTTATCCTTGAGAAATACAGTTTATTTAATCTCTTTCTCTCACTCTCTCTCTCTCTCTCTCTCTCTCTCTCTCTCTCTCTCTCTCTCCTCTCTCTCTCTCTCTCTCTCTCTCTCTCTCTCTCTCTCTCTCTCTCTCTCTCTCTCTCTCTCTCTCTCTCTCTCTCTCTCTCTCATCTATAGACGGTCTTGTCGGTGTCTCTATACGCTATTGATGCTGCTGATTCTATGACACTGTCTTAGATGAGTATAATATTAATGCTGTGCACGCGTTTCGTTCTCTTGCTTTTTTGCATCGGAGGCAGTTACAAATTCTCCATTGTCATTTTTTTTTCCTCCTTTCGATGATTCCCCTATTGTGTTTTTTTCCCCCGTAGTTTTGCTTCCTCATATTATTATTATTATTATTATTATTAGTAGTAGTAGTAGTAGTAGTAGTAGTAGTAGTAGTAGTAGTAGTATTTGCATGCTATGTTTGTTTTCCTGTTGTGTTCTCTTTTGTTTACAGGACAGCTTGTAAGACAGGCATTGAGTTGCCTATTGGCTTTATCCTGTATAAAAAAGATTCATCATCTCTCTCTCCCTCTCTCTCTCTCTCTCTCTCTCTCTCTCTCTCTCTCTCTCTCTCTCTCTCTCTCTCTCTCTCTCTCTCTCCCACACACCCCACACACACACACACACACACACACACACACACACACACACACACACACACACACACGCACACTCAAGCGGCAGGTGTGTAGACTCCCCGTGACAAGTTTGAAAAGTGTCCAATTTCCTCTGACCTTCTTTCTCAACCGTAGTAGAATTTCAGACGAAATTGGACATAGTTACAGGAAAGGTGGGTATGTCCCTCTCGGTTTTCTTCTTACTCCGTGTCTTCTCGTGTTACAACCGGCCAATGCCAATGCACTCAGGAGAACAGAGAGTGCAACAAAACATAATGGATGTGCTTGTCTCTAGTGTGAACCCTACTGCACCAGGTTGTAAGATTTAAAATCACAGATAGAACATTAGTTACATTAGAGGGCTGCGGCGGAAGATTTTACGTTTACTCGCTGTCTCCTTTGTGAACAAAGTAAATTGTACAAGTAGGTTGTCATCCCCTGTGTTCCTACGCTCTGCTAAGGTAGCTGTTTCAGAAAAAAACCACTTGCTATGAACTGTGAATAATATGTGTTGGGTTTATTTTCTCGTTAACTCACATGATCCTGACAAACCATAGCAAGATATTGACCGAACATGATCGTTCAAGGGTGATGCCAGAATAGCTTGGCGCCCATAGGCGCCAAGCTATTCTGTCACCACCCTTCAACTATCATGGTCGAGCTGTCTCTTGCATCGTAATGCATTATTCAGAGGACAGCTGCGAAATTTGGCGATTTATGCCCGAGTGTACAATGAGCTAAGCAGACGGATGGCAAGTTTCCTTACTTACTCTTTTATTTTTGATTTACGACATATAATTTCTTTGTGTTTTCTTCATTCCATTGATTTTCTTTTCTTTCTTTTCTTGTTCTTTTTTTTTTATCCTCCGGATTGTCTACATACCTGTTTCATTGTATACTTCTCTATTTTCTTAAATTCACATGGTTCCGTTGGGTGAAGAGTTCTTGAGAGTCTTGAAAGGCCTACCATTGTCGCACGCTTAACCCCAACAATGCCGTTAAAATCTGAACACGCTCCAAATGCAAAAATAATAGATCGACATGATCCCGCGCTGTCGCGGGGGCCCACGAGCATCTATGTCTCTTGCTGAGACCAATTTGTATCCTTGCTCCTTGGACGGTCGTGATTTGTGGTCGTTGAATGACTACAGATTTCAGAAATACAATATAAGAGCAGTAGCAGGGCAGGGGTTCAATGCAAATAAACCCGGACTTTAAGGAACAACAGATAAAGATGCATACTTCAGTCAGCAAGCGGCAGCAGGAGCTCATGAGAATCTATGTCTCTTGCAGATGGGGGATGGGTAGGCTGTCAGAAAGACCAGTTCAATTTTCGCTTAACTCATTCAGCCCGACGCAGGTATTTCCCAAATTTGGGCGGCATCATCTAACGACTATGCACCTGTTGCAGGAGATGGATCAACATGATAATTCAAGGGTAGTGCCAGATTAGCTTGGCTAATCTGGCACTGCCCTTGAATTATCATGGTCGATCCATCTCCTGCTGTAGTGCCTCAGGGCTGAGTGGGTTAAAGCGATTTGTTCCAGGGCAGGCTTTGATTGAGAATTCGTGTCGGTAAATTTTTGCAGTGTTGTTTTTAGCCTAATATAAGACTTTTTAACCTTCTTTTTCTACTGCCCCTTGTGTGTAACGGAAGAACTCCTCTGCGCGCGAAGAAGAAGAAGAAGAAAAGTCGAAAAGTCTTTCATTTTACGACATTCAAACCTTTGTCCAGCATTATTATAAGGCATACTAAGAACATTTTCATTCAAACCTTTGTCCAGCATTATTATAAGGCATACTAAGAACATTTTCATTCAAACCTTTGTCCAGCATTATTATAAGGCATACTAAGAACATTTTCATTCAAACCTTTGTCCACCATTATTATAAGGCATACTAAGAACATTTTCATTCAAACCTTTGTCCACCATTATTATAAGGCATACTAAGAACATTTTCATTCAAACCTTTGTCCAGCATTATTATAAGGCATACTAAGAACATTTATAATGAAGTTGTAGCAAACTATAACACTTTATTGCCTTCAGCAAGCCCCTTTAACCCTTTTAACCCCAGCGCCCGACAGCAGGAGATGGATAGACCATGATAATTCAAGGGTAGTGCCAGATGAGCTTGGCGTCTGACGGCGCCAAGCTCATCTGGCACTACCCTTGAATTATCATGGTCAATCCATCTCCTGCAGCTGGTACATAGTCTTATAGCGACTCCTACACAATTTCGAAATGCGGTCGTGGAGTTAACTGGGTTAATCGCTCAATCACTTACGCAACAATTAATCTGTTCACTAACATAGTCATTGACCCGTGCACACACGCCCTGGAACTCTCGGTTCACCACCCACTGCCTGTGGCGTCCAAAGGCCACATTGTGTGAGACTGAACAAATTATTCATTTCAATAATATTTAGAATTCAAACAATTCTCTCATTTCACACATGTGCTATTGTGCCTAAAACGAACTCCATCAACTATTCATTTCAATACAATTTCAAATTTACACAATGAATATATATCGACTTCTGCATTAGCTGTAAAAAGGCCCGCCCGAAAGACGTCGCTCGGTCCAAAACCAATCTTATAGACTGTTTGATCGCCTGCGCAACCTGTCGCCTTCCCATGATCCCTCGCGTCATCTTGCCATTCCCAGGATGCAACGGAACAGGAAATTGTGTGTCGCACATTGTTTCATTACGTGTGAAATGTCCCCTTGACTTCGCACTCGAATCGTGCGAAACACGGACTTTCCGAACAATGATCGGTTCACATTGCCGCCGCGTACGCGCGAGACCGCTGTCAGGCAAATAAGAATATGTTGCATTCTCATGAAGAATCGTAAGCGGAGACATACCGCCGATCCGGGTCTCACAAAAGAACGGAGTTAACTGCGCATGATCGGAAGTTGCTCTTCTGGTTTGTCCACCATCGACTCGTGGTCTCTGTTTCATTTTTTTCTCCCTGATTGGTCCCTCGGCCAGCACATTCCATCTGCAAGAGGCATAGCTTCCTAAGAGCCCCTGCATACTGCAGGGGTTCATGAAAATCTATGCATATTGCTGACAAAAACCAGGATAATGTATTTACATTTTTTTTCTAAAACATAGAATGCTGTTGAGGATTCCGCCAGTAACGAGTGTTTTCTGTAAGTAAATAAGACCTCGATGAAACCAGGGTCATAGACTTTGCAGTGCAACGAAGCCGATCACCTCGGCAGGTGATTTTGAAGCTCTGTGTCTTCGTTGCTTTATTTTGTTCGATAATAATTTGGGTTGACTGATATAAAAAAAAATTGACAATGCTAGATTTCGACGGATAAGTTTGTTTGCATGCACTTGACTTTCCGTCTGTCGCAAGAACAAAGTCACGACGTCACGAACAGTTGCAATCTGTTGTCGATTTCGGTATTCTCTTGCAAGTCACCCTTGATATTTAACATAGTTTGAAAAAAGAAATAAACTAAAATCTGATCTCCAGCAATGGAGCGATTTCATGTAATGAAAACCTTCCTGTTTTAACGGCACACGAGAAACAGTGTTTATAAGCAAATAAAGAATACAGAAATGGGATCCTGTATTTGATCACACTGACTGAAAATAAAAATAATCAAAACAGAATCTTTCAGAACGAAGATTTTGATAAACATGCTAGTTTTAATGCTATCTTCATCTGCTGAACAAAGTTTTTTAACAGAGCTGGGATCCTCAAAGCTGCGGTCTGCGTCTTTGAAGAAATGAAATCATAACGTACTCGCCTATCTACATTTGTCTTAAAGGCTCAAGACAGCATCATCGTCTGACTTGAACTGATCAGTCCTTACAGTAATTGTCAGCTGAGATACGTTACCCCTCCCCCCTTCCACCCTCCACCACCATCTCCTCCCCACATCTCCCCTCTTGTCTAGTTTAAAAGATCAAATCTGATAGAGATAACACTTGTAGCAAGAGAAATAGATCCTCATGAGCCCCTGCGAATGCGGGGGCTCATGAGGATCTATGCCTCTTGCAGCTGGGTCACTTTTACTCTGCTGAAGCCGTGCAGTAATTGTCACAGGACACCCGTCACGTCTTAGCTTTGCACGTGGCAACCGTCAGTCCTTGTTGCCCGTCCCTGCGACCTTGTGAGGTCTTGATAAATCTTGTAACGGGACGGGCTCTTCTCTGCTAGTTGGAAGAGAGCAGGCCTACTGGTTGTTGTTAAGAGACGTGGTTATCCACTCGTTGTGTGCTGATTTCATTTTGGTTGTTACTAGATTCAAGATGTATTGCCCATGAACTCATTCAGCCTCGACACACCCATAGGCGCCAAGCTATTCTGGCACTACCCTTGAACTATCATGCACGATCTGTCTTTAGAATTGTAATACAGTCCTTCAGAGGGCAACTTCAAAATCTGGGGATTTCGGACCTGAGGTAGAATGTGTTAAATGGATATTTTTCGTTGCCTGCAGAGCGTACAAAAATAATAAACCAACATAATATTATCACCAACATGTACTATAACACATATTAGCACAGTTGTATGCACAACTACAGAATCGCATTAATAAGAAATAGCATTAAGCTATTAAGTGACTATTGAACTAAATCCACTACTAATTACAAACAATACCTAAATTTAAGTTCAGGGTGTTCAACGGCAATCGTTTCAGTTGCATTGGACACCCAATTGCTCCTTTTTAAATTAAGAGCAGTATTTTTTCACAGTTTTCTTTGCACTTTCTTTGTATTCCTTGTACATATTCATTCCTGCAAACGAGAAATTTTGCTAGCGTTTCTTCTTATTTAATCTTTCTTGTTTAATACGCCAGCCTAAATAACTGATGGAGGCTTTTACTTGCTCTTTTTTCCTGCTTTTTCCTGCCTCGTCAACCCCTCCCCCTCCCGGGATCCCCATCCCCCATCCCCCCCCCACCCACACACACACACACACTCATTACCATCTCACGTATTGAATACCATATCTTGTGATTTTGGCCGTAATGGAGGGATCATTCCAAGGCTGCAATTGTATTATTTGTTCAAATTTCTTCCAGCGCATGCAGTGCGATAAAGCCAGTTAGTGAACACATGAGTTTATTTTAACCCTTTACAGCCTGATACACCCATTGATTGAAATAAACTATGACTGATTGTTCAAGGGTTGTGCCAGAATAGCTTAGCGCCGGAGGCGCGAAGCTATTCTGGCACCACCCTTGAACTAAACCGGTTGATCGAATCTGTAATGCAGCCTTCTTAGGACAATACGCGCATTTTGTAAAATCAACCTCAGGATGTAATGGGTTAAAACCCCTTGAGTACCACTGATGATACCGCTAGGCCGAAGAGACGCGTAACTACGAGTCGTTTCTTGCCGAACAATATCGTCAGTAGCAGTGAAGGGGTTAAACCGTCTTTAAGCATGTTGATAACTACAAAACAAGTGATATGCGATTCGTAATGAAACGTAAAACGCTTGTCGCAGGACACGAGCTTAACATAAAAAGGATGCCCGACTGGTGGAACCAGTGATTACCTTCGTTGCTTAAAATATGTTCAGGCGCAAATTGATCGCGATTTTCTCGAACTTCCCATGCCAGACGCGGGAGTCGATATGGATGGACCCACACAGCTTAAAGGGTAGTATCTGATGAGCGTGGCGCCCTCCAGGCAGCATCCTTTTCGTAAACTTGTACCCAACGTTCATCGGGCGTTCTTTTTCTTTCGGCTTTAGTTTTTCTTCTTTCTAACTTTATTATTATTTTTACCTCTTCTTCTTCTTGTTACATATTAGTAGTAGTAGTTGTTGTAGTAGTAGTTGTTGTTAGTATTATTAGTATTAATTTTGTTTTAGTCTGGTGTCACTGCAGTAACACTTTTGTTTGTTTTTAGAGAGAGAGAAAGAGACAGGGACAGACAGAGAGCCAGAGACAGAGAGAATGTTACGTTTGTGGTTGTGTTGTTCTTTGGAGAGCATGTGTGTGTTGATCATAGGAAAGATCAGATATTCATTTGAGTTATTTTGGATAAGAATTACGTACCTTTTTAGTAGGATTCATTTTCTTTTGATTTGAGAATCGCGGTCGATTTCTGTTGTGTAGCTAAAATGACGCTTTTTTCGTTACATTGTTGTAAACTTTAACCTACATTAGACTGGAAGGTTTCTTGCAGGGTAGCGACCTTTTCTAGTGACCTCAGATATGAAGTCAAAGTTGTGCAGTAGGCCTACACATGTTGGTAACATATTTAAACATTTATGGTATGCGCCTAGATGTTAGTGAAAGGCTGTAGATAGATCTAAAGTGTTCTTTTTAATGAATATTAATGAGTTTTGGTTATGTTTTCTTTTCTGAATGGTTGAGTTGTGTAATTTGCCAGATTGTTCTGGAAATCTGTAATAGTATAAAAGAGCGTGTTAGGAAATATGTGTGTACATTGTTTCAAAGACGCAGTCAGAATTGTGGGTGCATTGTACGAGACAGTGCACCAACGTGTGGATGTATTTGTGGACGCAGTGTGCTGAGGGTGCATCGTGAGAATACAGTATTGTTGGAACTGTTACTCCAGTGCCAC
>BTPG01000004.1:16682130-16699630 GCA_036245525.1 Semisulcospira habei
TTCCTGGCCCAGACATTACTGGCTTGCATAAGCCAGAGGCCTTTAACCCGAATGTCCGAGACGGAGAGGTCGGCCTGATTGAAATGTCGTCCGACCGGTCTGTTGTATTGGTACTTGACAGACTGAAGATGTTCTTTGAAACGGTCGTTGATGGTTCTTTCCGTCTCTCCAACATAGAGGCTTTTTTTTGTTTGTTTTTTTAATTGTTTGTTTGTTTGTTTGTTTGTTTGTTTGTTTTTCCCTCTCTCTCTCCCTCTTTCTCTCCCCCCCCCCCTCCTTACCCCTTTAACACTTCTCTCTAGCCATCTTTCTCTCTTTACGCTTTTTCCTTTTCCCTTCTTCCCCTTCCTCCTTTTCCCCCCTCCCCCCCCCTCCGCCCCCTTCTCTCTTTCTCTCTCTCTTTCCCCCCCCCCCCCCCTTATTATTTTTTAGTTACCCTTGACGACGGTTTCACAACTACCTCTCCACTTATACCAATATTCTCTTACTGAATTTGATTATTTGCTTTGTTTTAATGACTTTTTACTTGTTGTGTACCGTGCTAAATGCTGGGTTTTTTTCCCCGGGGTCCTCCCGTTTTTCTCCGAGGTAGTCCTCAACTTGAAGGTGATATAAAGTTTGCCTTCGGGTTAGTGTTTAGCAGGTTTTGTGTATTAGACACTCAGCCTACTTCGTGCCCAAGGGTACTCCCCGTTCGTTCTCTCTCTCTTTTTCTCTCTCCATCTCTCTCTCTCTCTCTCTCTCTCTCTCTCTCTCTCTCTCTCTCTCTCTCTCTCTCTCTCTCTCTCTCTCTGTCTCTCTCTCTCTCTCTCTCTCTCTCTCTCTCTCTCTCTCTCTCTCTCTCTCTCTCTCTCTCTCTCTCTCTCTCTCTCTCTCTTTCTCTGACCTCACCTACACGCCTATTCGTTTGCTCGCTCCTGCACGTGCTTGCACCCACTCTTGTCTCTTGTGTTCAGGTTCTTTCCGGGTCTCTCTCTTACGATTTTTCGTTGACGTCATTTTTACTTTTTCCGCACTTTTGTTCTTCCTTTTCTTTTATTTTACGTCACCTCCTTCAGTTGCCACATTCCTTCTGCCAATGAAGATAAGTAGCGGCTAATCTCTCTGTTTGTTTGTCTATTTTGACAAAGGGTATTTACCCGAAATATTAATAAATTGTGTTGTACCCGTCTTTTCTAAGCGTGTTTCTTTCTCCGTTGGGTACTACAGTACATGCAGTATTCAATGTACTCTTTGGCATTCAAATATTATGGTACGGCTATGGGAAAAAGGGACTCAGGTGCTATCTCTCTCCCCCCCCCTCTCTCTCTCTCTCTCTCTCTTTCTCTCTTTCTCTCTCTCCCTCTCTCTCTCTCTCTCTCTCTCTCTCTCTCTCTCTCTCGCACACACACACTCATACACACACACACAAACACACACAAACTCACATACACGCACATGCACACACCTGAACACACGTGCAAGTTATCCCAATACTGTAATGATTAGATTACGTCAGCCTGAGATTCTAGGTGTTTGAAGAGGCTGTCCCTATATGAGGCGAGCGTCTTTGCGTTTCTGATTTCTGCAGGAATAGAATTCCAGAATGAACTTCCCGAGAATGACAAACTGGTTTTGAATAAATCAATACGCGGCAGGGGTACTTTGAATTGTTGTCCATGTCTAGAAGCTACAGATGTCCGTTCTGAGAAAAAAAAGAACTCAAGTACAGTGGACATGATTGCGTGTACAGCTTGTACATCAATACACCTTTATTGAACTGAAAGTGATGGGATAGAGGGAGAATTTTTAAAGTTTTAAGCTTTTCGTCAGTTGAGAGTTCCAGATCAGGAAATATAAGCTTAGTAGCTCTCCTATGTAGGGAGTTCAGCCTCTTCAAATGTACATCACTAGAACCATCCCACACTGTTGATGCATAGTCTATGTGCGATTTGACATGAGCATTGTAGAAAAGAAGACGCGTATCTGTGTCAGTAATTGTTTTCAATTTTGACAACATATACAGGCTTCTGGAAACCCTTTTGCACACATTATTAATATGCATTTGCCATTTAATCTGATCATCTATAGCGACCCCCAAGAGGCGGTGGTGTGATACTTGCTCAATTGGGCTGCCGTTTATAGACAGACTAAGAGAGAGCGGGCATAGCTGGTGCCTTTGACGTGTGGTTATAACCATGCATTCTGTTTTTGACGGATTCAGGGACATGGAGTTGGAATGACACCAGTCGGTGACCTCAAGCAGGCTTTCCTGCAGACGCGTACTAATTGCAGCTACATTTTTGTGAGGTGTGTGTAGTGTGCAGTCGTCAGCAAACATGTCACAAGAAATATCGCGGCAACTAATATGCAGTGGAAGGTCATTGATAAATATGCAGAACAGCAATGGCCCGAGGACAGAGCCCTGAGGCACGCCGCTTTTGACGAGACCATACGAGGAGTAGGATCCATTTAACAGTACTCTTTGCTTCCTTCCGCTTAAATATGAAGTGAACAATGAGACAGCATCTGCATTGCAGAGATATGCATGAAGTTTTGACAAAAGAATGTTATGATTTACAAGGTCAAAAGCTTTCTTAAAATCAATAAAGATCGACCCGATTATTTGGGAGTTATTTATGGATGCTAGCCACGCACCAATAAGTCTTGTTAGTGCCGTATGGCAAGAATGCTTGGGGCGAAAGCCGGACTGAAATACGTGCAAAATACTGCGACTCTCCAAATATTGATAAAGGTGTTTGTGCACGTGTCTTTCAAGAGGTTTGGAAAGGCTGGATAATATTGAGATGGGTCTATAGTTATTAACATCAGACAGATCTTTTGATTTAGGCAAAGGGATAACCTTGGCTTGCTTCAGTTCTGATGGAAATATATTTCGTTGGATGCATAAGTTATAAATATACGTTAACGATTCTACTGTATAGGGAAGGGACAGTTTCAGGATTTTAGGACTGATCTCGTCAGGTCCCGATGCTTTTTTTGTTTTTCAGTGACCCGATCAGTTTTCCTACTTCATACACAGCTAGAGGCGGTATAGAGAAGGGGGGTTTGTCCTTAGTCTTCTGATTACAGAAGTTAAGAGAGACAGATAGAGAACGACTGATTGATTCATTGATGGATTGATTGATATATTGGTGGATTGATTGAATTCGTTCCTTCCTTCACTCAAGCTTTCATTCATTCATTCATTGAACGAATTATTGATTTAATTGTCAAGTGATCGAATGGTAGATTGAGTGATTGCGGTATTTACTTTATGTACCAAGGAAGGAGGTTACAGGCGCGTAGGCCTGTCTTACAAACCTGTCCTTGCCACAAGTACTCTACGCACCAAACGAGAGAGATGGAGATAATCAATGAATCAATGAAACTTTATTTTTCAACCGTAAAGATATCAGCATAGTCAAAGACAACCCATGTTTCGCACCTGCCCTTGCTACAGGAACCAACAACAACAAAAATAATAATAACTAGGGGGAAAGAGGGAGCAAGGGTTCTTCGATGACACACACACAAAACAACAAAGACCGTGAAAATACAAAGGTACACGCACATACCCACGCACTCAGAGAGAGAGAGAGAGAGAGAGAGAGAGAGAGAGAGAGAGAGAGAGAGAGAGAGAGAGAGAGAGAGAGAGAGAGAGAGAGAGAGAGAGAGAGAGAAGAGAGAGAGAGAGAGAGAGAGAGATTCAATGATTCAATGATTCAATGAAGCTTTATTTATCAACGGTGGAGGCATTGACATCGTCACAGACATAGCCATTTTTCAAACCTGCCGTTGCTACAAAACTACGAGACAAAATACAAAAAAAAACTAAGTATATAGTTAAATGTAAATGAAACTGACAAAAACATTGCTAGTTTAGGGAAAGAAAGTCCCATGACAATCTCACACACCTAAACTGACACACACACACACACACACACACACACACACACACACACACACACACACACACACCATCACACACAGAGTTTGTAATTGGGAGCATACATAATCAGGGTTACAGGGCAGTATATATTTCACAACGAAATGATTACGACTGCTTCGAGAAGTGCTTGAAGAGACTGATTTTGAAACGGGCTAGAGAGGAAGCGGATTTTACATAATCAGGAAGCGTGTTCCAAGTCTGCGTTCCCGCGAATGACAAACTAGATTTGTATATATCAATTCTTGTTTTGGGGACTAAGAAAAGTTGCCTAATATTACCAAGCCTAGATTCCGACTTAGAGAAAAGAGTTGTGATATATTCTGGTATTTTCTGTTTCCACACTTTGAACATAAAAATAGCCTTATTGTATTTGAAGTGGTCTTGCAGCGGCAGAAATCCTATTTTGGCGAGTTTTTCTTCTGTTGTGAGTCGTGGGTCAGGAAGGATTAACTTTGCTGCCCTTCTGTGTAACGAGTTGAGTCTCTTCAAGTGGACTTCACTGCATCCATCCCACACCGTTGACGCGTAATCAATATGAGAACGTATGTGAGCATTATAGAATAGTTTGCGCGTGTCCGAGTCGGTGTAATATTTCAGTTTGGACAACATGAAAAGATTTTTGGCTACCGTTCTGCATAGAGTGTCCGTATGAGCCTTCCACTTAAGCTGACTGTCAATTGCAATAGAGAGAGAGAGAGAGAGAGAGAGAGAGAGAGAGAGAGAGAGAGAGAAAAGAGAGAGAGAGAGAAGAGAGAGAGAGAGACAGACAGACAAAGACAGAGAGACAAAGACAAAGACAGACAGATCCAGACAGACCGACTGACAGACTGACAGACAGACAGAGACGTGTTTAACTCCCAAAACCAATGTGGTGCAGGAGCAGAGGGACAAAAATCTGCTTGTTTTACATTTTAACCCCTTCACTGCCACTGTAAGTACATTGCACGTTTGAAATATGTGTAAATTCTACGCAAAAGAGCCGTCCCATAAACAATGGATCCAAAGAGGTTTCTGCAAAAGGTATAGATCCTCATGAGCACCCGCAATTGCGGGGGCTCATGAGGATCTATACCTCTTGCAGTAGTTTGGTGGAGAGATATAATCAATGAAACTTTATTTTACAACAGGAGACTAAGAGAGAGAGAGAGAGAGAGAGAGAGAGAGAGAGAGAGAGAGAGAGAGAGAGAGAGAGAGAGAGAGAGAGAGAGAGAGAGAGAGAGAGAGAGAGAGAGAGTTTGTAATTTTGTAATCATTAATATCGCCTTCCGTTGACAGAAAGATACACCGGTGCGTGCACCGTAACTAAAAAGGCAGAAAAGACATCAGACCACATTTTCATTATCGCAAAGTCTGTAATATCAAGCATGCAAAATAAGTGTTATATTCAGTCCACAACATGTTGACCCCTAAATCTGAGGAATGGTATTGACGTGAATAAGGCAAGCAAGATGCACATATTCTCATGAGCCCCCGCAACATGCCGGGGCTCATGAGAATCTATGCATCTTAGCGATGGAACGGCTTTAATCGTCTTGCTATGCAAAGGTTACGAGTGCAAAGTGGAACACTCTCAGCTTTCACTTCAACGGTGGTCCTGTGTGTGTTTAGCGACAAGTCAAGGGAGACTACGCGAGTTACGTCCCCCGGCAGCGGCTCTTATTAGAGCCGCTGCCAGGGGACTTAACTCGGATAGGCTTCCAGGGCCTGTGAGGTAACAACAGATCCCTTGCACCCAGCACCCCGAATCCTGAACCTGACTTTAAACCTGAAAAATCGTCACGGAACAGGCAACCGTTTTCCTAATCGATTCTCCATGCTAAACGTTTGGCTGATCTCTTCATTTATCCCGACAATAAAAAAAGAAGTATGCGAAAAAAATTGGAGCACCGCGGAAGATTTATCCGTATCGCACGCGCACATCACAATGACTACCTCCAGTTCAAAAGAGATGAGGGAGGGGAAACAACTCTCAAGAAGTAAGAGAAGCAACTCTGTTCGCGTGGTCGATCGTTCAAAGCGAATCTGTTCCTTTCCGCCTCACTTGTTGTCAATTTTGCACATCATCGGCAGAGCACTCCAGAGGCGAAGCAGATCCAAACTACAGTTGTCTCTCTTAATGCAACAGCGACTCTATTCCACCTGCTTAGAGGCACAGATTCTCACGAGCCCCGGGAGACTGCGGGTATGTGGAGAACCTATGAAGTTTGCTAATTCAGTACTGAAACTTTGGATAAGACTTTAAGTGCAGGCTTTGTGTGCGTGTGTGTGTGTGTGTGTGTGTGTGTGTGTGTGTGTGTGTGTGTGTGTGTGTGTGTGTGTTCGTGCGTGCATGTGTGCGTGTGTGCGTGCGTGTGCGTGTGCGCGCGTGCGTGCGTGCGTGTGTGTGTGTGTGTATGTGTGTGTGTGTGTGTGTGTGAGAGAGTGAGAGAGAGAGAGAGAGAGAGAGAGAGAGAGAAAGTGTTATGTTTGCCTCAAAATATGCTTGCCCGTTTAAAAGCAGTTTTCAAACAAATAACGTCCTTTACTTAAAAAATGCCTGCTGGAGCCGATCTCTGCCAGAAAAAAAGCACAGATATTCATCATAAAACCTTGCATCCTGCAGGGGCTAATGGGACTCTGTACCTTTTGCAGATGGGATAAAATGAATGAGTCCACCGTTCGCCTTGTTTTTTTTCTTTGTTTTCTCTAGCCACAAACGCGCCGCAAAAAGCCAGAAGAAACTGTTCTGAATTAACTCATTCGCAAAGTGTTGTATTGGGATACGCGGTTTAATGCAACTTATCCATATGCGGCACGTCTCGAATTAGTTAAATATACATTGGCCTACAGAACTATCTGGCGTTATTTGTTTGTTTGTTTGTTTGTTTGTTTGTTTGTTTGTTTGTTTGTTTTATAATGAACAGTACACGTATATAGACCTGTTGAGAGCCGCAAGAGTGCCTTAGAGCCAAAGTGACAAACCTGCACATATATCATTCGATAACATTATCTCATAAACTCATTCTGCCCGACGCCCGTATTTCCCAAATTTTGGAGGCGTCTTCTAATGACTATGCACCAGCTGCAGGAGATGGATCGACCATGATAATTCAGGGACATTGCCAGATTAGCTTGGCGCCGACAGGCGCCAAATTAATCTGCACTACTTTTTAAATATCATGGTCGACACATCTCCTGCTGTAGTGCGTCAGGGCAGAATGGGTAAAGGATTACTTCTTTTTTTTTTCTCCAGCCACTGCCAAAATTAATCGAGTGAACTAGTACACTACCGTAAATTATTCCTTTCTTCCTGTAAAGCGCGCATTTCCGACACTCGAAGATAACAAGCACGACATATAAACCGCAAACTGCCACAACAGGCACAACTCTTCAAACCCGCCAAAGTAGAAAATTTCGACAACGCCTTCTAAATATCGTAGCGGACCACCAAAGGCTATCAGCCACTTGGCTGACTATCACAGAGAACCCACAAAGGGTATCTAGCAGTTCCTCAATACTTCCGGATTTGTAAGTTTTCATCAATTACGCAATATTTACAGACTTTGATCTCGAGTCTGGCATCACGCAAGGTGCACTCATGTCTCCACTGTGGTGATCCTTCCAAACTTTATCTTATCTGGGCGAGAGATGGCTAGCCTCTTATCTAATACTCCCCACATGCAAGAGACATAGATTCTCATGAGCCCCTGCGGACGCTGGGGCTCATGAAAATCTATGTCTTTTGCGGGTCGAGATCGGCAATATTCACATCCTCAGTTTAAGGTAATTAAGCTGGGCTTTAGCGGAAGACTTTACAAGGAACAGCGCTGTAAAACTGCTGGAAAGTTTTCCTTTGATCATGGCAATGTGGCAATTGGCCTCAGCTGCCGCTTACAGCCCGTGACGTGTATCTTGTCAGCAGAAACATATTCGGCTTTGAATATATCTGAATGGCAACATTTGCTAAAGATATCATTTTGGCTGGTTGGAGAAGTTTAAATTTAATTTTATTCTGATTTGTCAAACAGTCAAAAAAAAATTATGTCGATAAAGGCATTCACATTCCTTCTTATGTTTCGACGAATGAGATGATACAGCTTTCTTCCTTTTTTTTAATGATGATATTTGGGAAGCGTAAGTTCTTTTGCTTTTGTAAAGAATAGCCTCTGACTGTCTTGTCTGAACTACGAAGACACGCACTCAGTACCTAATACTAAAACAGTTGTTATTTTTAATACGTAATCTAACATAGCGCAAACAATATGCATGTATTATCAGCATCGCCTGTTTAAATTAGTTGTTTTATAAGTCAAAGAAAAGAAGAACGCTTTAACTACTTCATTACCAGTTCACTCAAACTTTGTCTTTAACCCATTCAGCCCTGACGCACTACAGCAGGAGATGGGTCGACCATGATAATTCAAGGGTAGTGCCAGATTAGCTTGGCGCCTGTCTGTTACGTTAGTCCTTTTTCCAGCATTAACAAAAAAACAACCTAAAAACATTTATAGAAAATATATTTTAGAGTATTAACCCTGTTTTGAGCAGCTTCCTTTAACATATGAGATTTGAATGTCATAAAGTGAAGGACTTTTCTGCTGTTCTTGTCCTTTGTACGTAGGAAAGTTCCACCCGCAGATGCAAACTAGTGGTGATAGAATCTGTGCTACGTGTATCTACTCAGGGGTTGTAAAAAGAGTTAGAAAAGTATTAGTTGAGGCAAGGGAGCTTTTGACAGTTTTGTATCGGCAAATCTTTAGCAATCAAAGCCCACCCTGGAGCAGATCGCCTTAAATCTATAGAAAATTCAAAGCTGAGTGACCTGATCCACCCAAGGAACACTGATATATGTATAAAGCCCGAAAGTCAGCAAGAGTCAAAGAACGGCTTGAGCCCCGGCATCCGCCGGGGCTCATGGCGTTCTTTGACTCTTGCAGGTGGGTGATATTTGTACGTTACCTGCGTCTGCACGTTCCCGGCATTGAGGAGGTTAACCGAAACCTACGGATGGGCAATAAACATCTTCACACCACCAACGGAGTCTGATAACCATGTCCCGAAAACACGTGGCGGTTGACCCAGATCTGAACATAAACCCTCGCGAACGGGATCCCCAATTAACACTGTCGACCCCAGCCACAAACTCCACCCCTATGGCCTCCCTCGTCTGAAGTGCAAAGATGTAAGTGCATGTGATAGGACCACGTACAAGAGGCGTCCATTTTAACAGGCAGAAAAGAAAAAAAAAAAAACACACACACACAAGAAGACAGGAGATTTTTTTAAAAAACACGAGGAAGAAGACGTTGAACATCAGCTGGTATAAATCTCATGAGCCCCGGCCAGTTGCAGGCACTCCGGCATGAAAATCAGTGCCTCACACAATACGAATGGGTGGTTAAAGATCTGTTTAAATGCAGGAAATTCTGACATACTTTCTGCAGTTGGAGCTGTAGTTTCCTTGCTAGATTTATTTTCGGATGATTTTGTAAAGCAAGACACAAGCTTGCCGAAATCTGTACAGCATCCGATACACCCAGTGATAATGGGAAACTCCGTCATCCTTGCAGGGCCTCATGAGAAGCAGTGCCTCTTACGGATGTAAGGCGTTTGGTTGAGGGACTTCACTGAGCGAGCTTATTTAGATTTATGTGGAGTCTGATAGAAGATTCTGTAAAACGAGATACAAGCTTGTAGGAGCGAGGTGCACCTGATACACTTTGGTAACACAGGAAATGCATTCCTCCTTATTTAACATATATCCAGTTTATGGGTTTCCCTCATTTGAGGCGTGACGTATACATATACGCAGCTATTTGCCGCGTACCCGTATGCGGCACGTTTCGAATGAGTACAAAGCACATAAAAAATAATGAACTGCAAGGTGTAAATATATTCTTTTTCAAATAACTTAATCTAACCCTTTAACTGCCTGGGGACGCAGAATGCGCTTCTGAAATCTGTGTTAATCCAACGCCAAAGAGGCCCAGCCCGAACATGGATGCAGTGTGGTGCCAGCAAGAGGCATAGATCCTCATGAGCCCCCGCGACTGCGGGGGCTCATGAGGATCTATACCTCTTGCAGTCGGGTGGTGTTCAATTTTTCTCTGCGGTGAACAGGTAAAAAATATACCCTGCAGTGTCATTATGGCAGGACTGGATTTTGAGCCAAGTTTAATTTTAATCCGCCTCCTTGTGTGCGGCAAAAGAATGCAACTTAACCCACAGCTTATTTGCATGAATCTGTGTCTTACTGCGCCTCCTCATGGCACTTTAAATGTAATATTATTAACTGTTGGAGCAGCTGGATCGACTGCGATTTGGAGCTTATTTATAGTGCCTGATTAATTTTGTCCCAAGAAATTATAAAAGGCAGGCAATCCAACTCGCTTAATCAGCCTCGCCTGAAGCACAGTAAGCAAAAGGTCCACGGCGCGAATTCGATCGTTTGTATAGGCCGCCGACGGCTGAGCGCATGCCAACTAAGGCCGAGAACGGCCCGATGACTTACAGTACTTTAAAAACGCTACCAAAAACAAATCGCAAATCCAAAGCATAAAACCCAAGCTGTCCAACGAACACAAGATACAAAATAAGGCAAGCAAGAGAAATAGAACTTCATAAGCCCCCTGCGACTGCGGGGGCTCATGAGGTTCTATTCCTCTTTCAGTTGGGTAGCTCTGGCCGTGTTTCGGCAGTTAAGGGGTTAAAACTCGGTACACAGCAAAATATAGTTCATCGAAGCTGTCGCTTTTTAGTCAGGCAGTCAATTTACCAACACGACTGCTTTACGTCTATCGCGTTTATAATAGTAGACATAATTATGCGTTTATTATTAAGGTCAGGTACACTTCGGCGAAAATCCTGCTGCGTTGCAGATTGCGCGGGTGTCAAGTCACGCGAAATATCGCTCACGTGACGCCGGGAGGTCTGACCACCTCGACGTTTGGAAATGGTATGTTGTGGTATGGTTATGGTGTGGCATGATTTTGCATGGCGTATAGTATGATATGCGCCTCAACCTAAGGCATTACAAAAATGAATAAAGAGGGGAGAGACAAAAGACGCCATTTCTGTCAACACTGACAACCCTTTCTTTGTGTATCTCAGTGAATGTGACTTTTATTTTGTTGTTGTTGCTGCTGCTGCTGCTGCTGCTGCTGCTGCTGTTATCCCTTTGCTCTAAGACGATTGCTTTCTTTCAGTCAATGTTTAAAAACACCGCTGTGTTCAAAGTTCTTCATATGTTTAGTTTCAACCAAGAGGACCGACAAATGTTAAGCAACGACACGCACTGCACAGATAAATCACCTAAATTATCAAGATACCTCCGCCGTTCTCTGGAAGCAAACACTAAACTTTATCGAGGTGCCTGCTCGCATGCGGCGTGGGATATCTACCCGAGAGGATCCCTGTCGGGAGAGGTGTTGCTACGGCAATGATAGCTGGGTAATTACCGTTGTTTGTGCACGTGCAACTCGCCAGTATTTCTTAAAGGAGTGTTAAACGCTTATCGGAGTACTTGGCTGCGAATTTTTTTCCGGATTTTTTTTCAACTGCTCAGTATTGTCATATGAAGGCTGCATTACAGATTAGGAGATAGATCAACCATTGTAGTTTAAGGGTGGTGCCAGAAGAGCTTGGCGCCTCAGGCGCCAAGCTATTCTGGCACCACCTTTGAACTATCATAGCCAGTATTTCTTGAAGCAGTTTTTCAACGCTTATTTGGAGCAGTTAGTGGTGAGAATACTACACGTTTTAATATTACAGTTGAACATGTTTTAAGCAACCGCTTTTTTAAAGAATAAAGAATAAATGGTCGTAAAAGACAGGTTCTCTCACAAGACAGTCTTGAAGGACAAAACGTGTCATCTGTCATTAAAGACCATCATTTAGGTGACTACAGCCATCAAAATGATGGTCGTTATTTCGTGATTTTCTCATAAGGGGTAGTGGCTTAAAATAGGATCTGCTGTAACAGCCGACCACGTAAGTTTGACCCATTACCGTAATCCATGACATCCTGAGGCTGATTTTTTTTTTTAAATTGCTCATTGTCCTACGAAAGGCTACATTAAAAATTACGAGATAGATGAACCATGTTGTTTCAAGGGCGGTGCCAGAATAGCTTGGCGCCTCAGGCGCCAAGCTATTCAGGCACCACCTTTGAACTATCATTTATGTCGAGCAATAGTGTATCAGAATGAAAAGGGTTAAGTTCTGACACATGAAAATAATATACAGCATGATATGGAGCGGGCATGACGGTTCAAGGGTGGTGCTTAGTGCCTTTAGAGGTCAAGCTGTTCTGGCATCATCCATTCTTGAGATATCATATAGAGATAACTCCCAAATTTGGGGACTCCAGCAAATTTCCCCCCATTACATTATACTCATGCTATGTTTGGTTTGAACGTTGACCTGGTGGTTCTTCAAGAGAAGAAAGACTGGAAGGGGTAGGGTTAAATGGGGGGGGGGGGGGGAGGGGACTAAATTAAAAGGACAGATGGATCATGACAGTTCAAGGGTGGTTTCGCATCAGCTCGGCGATAATGGGTTCAAGGTACCACACTCAACCCCCTCCCCACCCCCATCCATCCGCCCGCGCCCTCTCTCTCTCTCTGGAGTATATGGAGTTTAATCTCTTCATGTGGACGGCTGCAGTGATGTCCACATGAAGAGATTAAACTCCATATACAAAAGAGCTGTAAAAATGATAGATAGACGCCCCATCCCTACCACAGACAAATTTAGATATTTAAACATTCTCGGTCTACGTCAGCAACTTACATTAAACAAATGCGTCTATATGCATAAGATACTGAATAATATGACACCCCAGTATCTAACCACTAAATTTATATCTCACCAAGAACGTGAACGGACCTCAAGAAACAATACCTTACCCCTACCACTGCCAAGAATTGACCTTTTTAAAACTAGTATGTCATTCTCTGGTCCGTTTGCTTGGAATTCCATCCCTGCACATTTGAAAACTATTACCTCAACAGGAAGTTTTAAAACAAAACTTTTTGATTACCTGATGAGTCAGACTTAGTACGTTTCTCAGGTACTGTAATATTTCCTGTACCTCACGTATTTCATACAGATGGTTTTTATATGTGTGTGTGCGTGTGTGTGTGTGCTCGTGTTTGTTTGTGCGTGTGGATGTATGTGTGAGCGGCGCGCGTGCGTGCGTCTGTGCATGTGTGTGTGATGAGTATTATTATTTTTTCTGTATAAAATGATGCTATTGGGTTTTGTATGTACATATATATTTTATAGTTTCCCTTCTTTTTTATCCTGTAGATGTTAGCAACGGCAAGTTTGTAAAATGACGATTTGTTTTCTGTCAAAACTTTTTACCGTTGAAAAATAAAGTTTCATCATCATCTCTCTCTCTCTCCCACACCCCATTGTCACACTGCTGTTGTGCCGGACGAGTGACAGGCACACAAAACTGTGCAGCTAAGCACACGACACTCGTACCCTAAGGGGATAACACACCTACATCGAATCAACTTAAAGACCTACCCCGGCTTAATAGCCCTCTATCTGAAGATGTAAATATAACATAGATGAACCAGCAAGAGGCATAAATTCCCATTAGCCCCTGCATTCGCAGGGGCTCTGAAGAATTTATGCCTCTTGCTTACAAATGTGGATGGTTGTAAGACTGTATTAGGGGAAGTGTAATATTTATGGAAAACAATGTAGATCGGGCAGGACTGGCTGGGTCAACAGCCCGTCTTTTGATGCGCGGGCGAGCTGCACGCAGTGTGCTGTAATCAGGCGCCATGCTGGGTTGTCGCGATTTGTTTTCGTAAACAGGTCTTTCCAGGATGGAGGGCAATCTCATGGCAATTTAATAACTTTTAGTTTCAGGGCCAGTCCAGGAGAGATCGAGCGTGAAAGCTCAAAAGTAGTGCCGCAGTCAATAGACGCCTTTCCACTAGATTGAGAAGTTTATGTAAAGTTCTTTCACATTTATGAGTAATACTAGACTGTAATAGACTTATAACAACAACAACAATAGCGATAAAAATAATAATAATAATAATAATAATAATAATAATAATAATAATAATAATAATAATATAATAATAATAATAATAATAATAATAATAATAATAATAATAATAATAATAATAATAATATAATAATAATAATAATAATAATAATAATAATATAGCATTTACGATAATAATGATAATAAGAAAAGGTTTTTAAAAAATCGAGGTTAAAGTCTTTTGTCCATCACGAAGGTGATTTCACAGACAGGGCACCAAAAAGAGTCAGAACAAATTTAGACCCCAGTTACTTTCGGATAGAAGAAAAAGAATAATATATAAAAATAAAAATGAATTAAATAACTTCATTTTAATTTTTTTTAACAACCTCCTGGCAATGAGAAGTCTTATTAACTCATTCAACTCGGACACGCCACGGCAAGACATGGATCGAGCGTGACAGTTCAAGGGTTGTGCCAGAATAGCTTGGCGCCCATAGGCGCCAAGCTATTCTGGCACAACCCTTGAACTATCACGCTCGATCTTTTTCCCAGTAGCGTAATACAGTCTTCAGGGGGCAACTTCAAACTTTGCGGATTTCGGTCCTGGAGCAGAATGCGTTAAGCTTCACCCCCGAGAGAGATGGAACGTGACTGCTGAAAGACAGTGGCTAAGGTGCTTCGCGGCTTTGGAAAACTTCATGACAATTTATTAACTGTTTTAACCCTTTGCTTGTCGGTACGTAAAAGGTTAAGCGTTTTAGCCGAGAGAGACTGAAGTCGAATTTCGAGGGTAGTGCCTGAATAGCTCGGCACCTCGGAAGACGGCGAGCTATTCTGTTCCTGCATTGCGCTGTCGTAAACCGACCCAGATCCAGTAACCTGCATGTAGGTTGCTGGTAGATATTTCTAAAACTTTTGCTGCAGGAATCACCTCGACAAAACGCGCTACCGACAGCCAAAAGGTTAAAATGTGTATCGATTGTGGATGTGAATGAGGCCAGGCTGAAAGAGGCCGTTGCTTGTACATCTGCCGGGTTCTCTGCTTATTTAGCTGGTTGTTCTACCTGTTATTCAGCTGGTTATAGATGTGGCTGATTTCGCTTGCTTGGGCACACTTCCTGAGGAACACACGTGAGCTCTGTACTTAAATTTTGGACCTTACGAATCTGGGCTGTAAGGCCCAGAACCACGGACCAGTACACAAGACAGGTCAATTTTTAACCCCTTTGCTTGTCGGGGGATCTTTTTGTCGCGATGATTCCTGCAAGAATCATCGCGACGAAATGGGCTACTGACAGGCAAAAGCTTAAAAATCTTCCGCTGTCTGTAACAAACTTACCTAAAAAATGTCGTCTGGTGTGTTGACACCGACAAACACACAAAATGTTGATGCCAAAGTCCCGGGAAAATTAACCCTTTGCGTGTCGGTAGCGGTTTTAACTCATTCTACCCCAGAACCAGCACAGCAAGATAAGGATCGACCATGATAGTTCAAGGGTGATGCCAGAATAGCTTGGCGCCTACGGGCGCCAAGCTATTCTGGCATCACCCTTGAACTATCATGGTCGATCTGTGTCCTGCACTGCAATGCAGTCTTCACAGGACAACGGCAAAATTGGGGGATTTCGGTGATGGGGTAGAATGAGTTAAAACCGCAACCAACACGCGGGTTAATCCACCGGTTAAAAAGAAAAGTTACTCAGAGAGTAAGCCCCTCTTTACCAACGTCAATCATGATGCGGACCGTGACACCTGGCGCTCCACCATTCACAAGGCAGACGTCTCCTTTGAGGACTCTCGCAGAGCTAACCTTAAGGACAAGCGGCTCAGAAGAAAAAACAGAGTTGTCGTAACTCAGAATCCTGACCAGACCTTCCCCTGCAGCCACTGCGGTCGAACCTGCCTGTCCCGGATTGGCCTCCGCAGCCACGAAAATGCCTGCAGACGACGTGGGCAAGCCCTATAGAATCTTCCTTCGCGAAGTCAAGCCAAGAGAGACCAACGTCAATCATGATCATAATGTTTGAGAAAACCAACCGCATCTTAGAGCCTCATGAGATCTTGCTGGTCTCATTTGCTCGCGTGTTTCCTCGTGCGCATTTGAAGTGTAATCCGAATGTAGCAGAGAAGCAAAAAAAACAAAAAAAAAAAAAAAAAAAAACCACCACTAATCAGAAACTCTTTCTGTCCGGCTCACAGGACGACCCGTCATCACCGCGCACTCCTTTAACCCCTTCGCTGCCGAGAAAAGGTGATCACAATCCAGTCTCAAGCGGTGTAGATCCTCATGAGCCCCCGCAGTTGCGGGGGCTCATGAGGATCTATACCTCTTGTTACAACCTCTTTGTATCCACGTCGTTACTTGGGCGGCTAGGGATATTGCATTTCAATGGACACAGATTTCAGAAACAAAATACGCGTTCAGTGGCAGGGAAGTGGTTAACCTGCGAGAGGCGTAGTTCTTCATGATCTCTACGTTCTGCGGCGTTTCATGAGGATTTGTACCTCTTGTTGGTGACACTTAAATTCATTCACGTTTAAATAATTAAGAGGTAGTCTGTGTGTACTAAAGACATACTTGTAGGAAAGCCTCATCATTACTGGCGACATCCAGACACCTTTGCATCTGCGTGCTGTTCTAAATAACGAAAGCCGCGTAACGGCCATGATCACTCACACGCATTTACATCTATGAAACTCAGAGGCAGGATGTCATTAATCCCTTCACTTCCACTATCATACATTGTATGTCAGTGTGAAATCAACGCGAATTAGGTTAGTTTTTATTGTAATGTAAATGAAGGCCATATTGGTAATTTAGTAGTGGACGTTGTGCAACAATTAACTACCATTACGCATAAATCCGAAGACACGTTTCTGCACGATTTGTGGTGTTTTTTGGGGGTTTTGTGTGTCTTGTCGACACACCTAATGAACTTTAACAGCAGTTTGGACAGGCAGCAACAGCACGTGCGTAATCGCACTTATTTATTCTGTGCAGCCGTTAGCGTTTCAAACTATTTTTAGCTGTTTCTCGTACTGATAGCACTGTATTTATAGAAAAGAGTGGAGTCATTGTCAGGTTACTTGATATTAAGACGGCGTGTGCTGAACTGAATTCTCCTGTGTCCAAATGAACCATAACTAGACCTGTGTGTAAGCGTTTCGTGACCGTTTGTTACAGAAGTGCATCTTTGAACAGTTGCGGCGGTAGTGGACCTTTAAATAACTTAACTCATTCTACCCCAGACACACCACAGGAAGATAAGGATCGACCATGATAGTTCAAGGGTGATGCCAGAATAGCTTGGCGCCTATGGGCGCCAAGCTATTCTGGCATCACCCTTGAACTATCATGGTCGATCTGTGTCCTGCACTGCAGTGCAGTCTTCAGAGGACAACGGCAAAATTTAAGGATTTCGGTGTTGGGGTAGAATGAGTTAATGGTTCATTTTATTTGTGTGATGCTGCAATCGTCCATACAATTTTTACTGACGTCTGTGATACTATGTTGTGATATTATGTTTTCTAACCTTTACTTAAGTTCGGCAGGCAATGACGCATATCCCTTTTTTTAT
>BTPG01000004.1:16704630-16802130 GCA_036245525.1 Semisulcospira habei
GGGCGCCAAGCTATTTTGACACCACCCTTGAACTATCATGGTCGATCTGTCTCCAGAACTGTGACGCAGACCTCTAAGGATGCCTTTAAAATTGATAATTTCATCCTAAGGATGTTTGGGTTAAAAGTCATGCCAAAACTAACTAGACACTTTGACGAAAAAATAAAAGCATTATCCTTCATAAAATCAACACTTGCCGGATATAATAATGCGTGTTGTACAACATTTCAACGTTAGGCGAGTTGTAAAGACAGTTACACGGATATAGATCTAGTCCATGTGCCCGCAGTAGCGCCTAGATATGTTTCGTTTATCGCCCTTTTGCAATGGACTAAGATCTAAATATATACTATTGAAACTAGAGCCGTACAGCCAACATTCCAAGCCGCGATGCGGAAAGAGGAGCCATTAAAAATCTTCGGCCCAAAGCCCACCTCAGTCTGCACAGATATCATAGGGCTATTTTGCACCTGGTCGTCGGGCCGACTTCAGTGTTAATTGGCCCGCGCACATCTGTTCGCGGGCCACTTAAGACTGTCGTCGGCCCGAAGACCTGTTGCGTCTATGATGATATCTGTGCACTAAATAATCGGATATAAAAAAAATTCCTACATTCATTCCAAAAGGGTAAAAACAAACTACTCACCTTCGTGGCCGTAATACCGGATAATAAGCAGACATTCACCCTTTGGGTGTCGGTAGAGGTTTCAGTCGCGATGATTTCTGCAGGAATCATCGCGACAAAACCGCTACCGACACGCAAAGGGTTTATTTGGAATAGTACGTTGGAATAGTACCCTACAAAGTCCAAAGTCCACAACACAGCAGGGAATGATCAACATTATTTAATTAAAAAAAAATTCAGAACAACGTTCAGTTTTGTCTAAGATCCACTGAAGTCAGAGAAGAGTGGGCATACCCTAAAATCGTGCTGCGTGAATGGCCTTTTTCTCGGTTCGCGTGATTCGTGAATGCATTTTTCCATGTTCGTGACCGATTTTAAAAAAAGTTCGTAGGGAAACGTGAAAGGCAAAATAGTATGTTCGTGACCTGTGAAAACGTCCTGGTTATTTCGCGAAACATGAAGTCTGTTACGATACTGTTAAATTTTACTTAGAACAGCCCCCTCCCACTCCCATCCCACCCCCACCCCCCACCCACCCACCCCCCCACACACCCACCCACCACCTCCTCAGTTTCTACCCCCTCCCTTCCGCCCCCCCCCCCAAACCCCCATCCTAAACCCTCCTTGGCTGGCCCTTTGTTGGATTTTCCGAGCAGCTGAAGAAGAATGTCATATGTGAAAGCTGTCTTCTTTCATCATCATTATCAAGTGCAGAAGCACCATCTTCAGGCGCCAAGCTCATCTGGCACTACCCTTGAATTATCAAGGTCAATCCACCTCCTGCAAGTGGTACATAGTCGTTAAGTGAATCCGTGATTTCAAATCAAGTGTCAAATCAGGTGATCTAAACTTTTCTATACTCGTGTGAATAATTATTTTATTGAGATATACTGAAAAAAACAAATATGCATTTTTTTTTATATTGTGTGTCGCACAGCACGTCGTTTCTGGGTCCGCCTGTCAGTTGCATTATATATATATATATATATATATATATATATATATATATATATATATATATATATATATATATATATAAGATAATAGAATAAGAATAAGAGTACTTTATTATCTCGAAAGAGAAATTCGGTGTGGTACATTATAACAAATAGTACGGCAAACAAGACATAAAACATTATAGCATAATTATGACATTTCTCCCTGCACTTGCACAGCTACAATTCCAAATGAATATAAGTAAACACTACAAATCTTTACACATAACTCTTACACATCTCACACAAACATCTTTTATGGACTGAACTGAGCGGCACTTATACATTCACACCACCTCTACATATGCATACATAATACGCGTGTTTCAACTAGTCCTAACCTCACTACTTATTATACAGACAACTCAGTACATTATTACCATTATTACACAAGCTGCATAATTAAGTCTACCATAGTAAATAATTATATATATATATATATATATATATATATATATATATATATATATATATAGTCCGTTACTTTCTTACTTTGGGAGCACAGACAGGAAGCCCTAATTCCATTATGCTGTTGAAGTAATGAAATGCGTCTAAAGCACAGCACGGTACCTCTATGAAGGTTAACCCTTTGGCTATTAGTCGTGGTTTTTGGCGAGGTGATTCCTGCAGGAATAACCTAGACAAAATGCTCTATGTTGAGCCGACGAGTTCACCTCTTCTCTGTCCTGTACGTATATTGTGTTTCTGAAATCGTTGTTTATTCAACGACCAACAGCCACAACCGTCCAAGGAATATGGATACAAATTGGTGTCAGCAAGAGACATAGATTCTCATGACCCACTACGACTGCGGGGGTCCATGAGGATCTACGTCTCTTGCAGTTGGATTGTGTTTAGTATTCTCGGCATTGAAAGGGTTAATCGTTATCGTTTACGGTTTCTTTTCACCTTTTTTGTTGCCTGATTATCATTAGATTTTTTGTTGTTGTTGTTTACTGCAAAAGTGACGCATTTTGATTTCCGTCCCTATGTTGGCGAAGCACTGACATGTGGCTAAGGCACAGATCGACGTTATTTATTTATTTATTTATTTATTTATTATTTATTGTTTTCTGTTTTATCTTTGCATTTTGCTGTAGATAGCGCCTGTAGGAATCACCTCGACTAAAACCGAAAATGGCAGCCAAGGATTAACTCATTCGAGACGTGCCGCTTTCGGATACGCGACGTAACGCGGCGTATCCGAATGCAGCACGTCTCGAATGAGTTACTCATTGTGCCCGAGGTACGAATTAACACATTTTGGAGTTATCCCCTGAGGACTGCATTACAATTCAGGAGACAGATCGACCATGATAGTTCAAGGGTGGTGGTAGAATAGCTTGGCGCCTATAGGCGCCACGCTATTCTGCAACCACTCTTGAACTATCATGGTCAAGCCATATCTTGCTGTGGTGTGCCGCGAGCAGAATGAGTTGAGGTTATCATTATAATACCAAAACTGATTCACTTTATCATTTCAATGGAGAGCAAATGGACTGAGAACATATAATGTGTAAATCACATAATGGCCTTTCTAGGTCAACTATTAACTATTTCAGCCCGACGGCCGTATTTCCCAAATTTTGGAGGCGTCACCTAACGACTATGCACCAGTTGCAGGAGATGGATCGACCATGATAATTCAAGGGTAGTGCTAGATTAGCTTGGCGCCTGTCGGCGCCAAGCTAATCTGGCATTACCCTTGAATTATCATGGTCGACCCATCTCCTGCTGTAGGGCGTCAGGGCTGAATGGGTTAAAAGTTACTTTCCATTATGTATTATTCTATTGTATGCTAGGGCACGAAAAAATGGCAAACTGATTTCCGCAGTTCTTTTTCTGGAAGGTTGAATTTGAAACGTATCTAATTATATTGCACAGCATTCAATGCGCAGCAAGGCATACGTTAAGTATTAACATAATCGTGCGCCCTTCATATTTTTAGTTAGGCACGTCAAAAGGCATCATTATTCACTCTACTGAAAATCGTCATCCTTTTCTGAGCAATTGAAATGTTCATAATGCACAGCACGGCATGTCAAGGTCAACAGCCATGATGCCTCTGTGTGATATGAAAAAGCCAAGTTTGTTTTCTGTGCGGTTCAAATTTCCTGCATCACGCGCGCTTCGTTTTATGTGTCATCTTTTTTGTAACCAGAGTAATTGGCGGCTTTTCAGGGACGCAGAATTGCATCGTTCACTGAACACCTAAATGGCATTCCGCACCTGCGCAGCACATTTATAAGCAGAGCAAGCAAGAGGCATATATCCTCATGACTCCCCGCAGCTTTCCGGAGCTCATGAGGATCGACGCCTCTTGAAAATGAGTGATGCAGTTTAGTTTACTCAGTGTGCGCGAGAGGCGGAACGAGGCACCAGTTGGCATGAGTGAGCTTAGTCCTGCGCTAGCCATTAAGCCAGGTGCTCCGCTATAGCCCGCACACATGCAAGTATAGTGAAGCACCGAGCTTAATGGTCAGCGCAGTACTAAGCCCACTCATGCAACTGACACTAGAGTTTTCAGCCAAACATAGTTACATAAAGTGGATGATTTCATTTGCATGACGAATACTATAGCTGTGGTAGATCCTGCGGCCAACCAAAGACATACATTTTTTTTTGGTATTACACGAGCTCATGAGAATCTATGCCTTTCGTCGGTAAAAAGGGTCACAACTCAAACTGTCACAACCTGTGCAAGGTCCTGTCTCCTATTACGTTCCGACCCCGGAACTGCGATTAATGCTCGCTGGCTATTCACATGAATCGTGCGACTATTTACATTCGCGTGGCAAGAGAGGCAGATGCCCCTGCTTATCGAACGGATCACATCCGTGAGAGTAGTCTCTATTGTCTAAATGCCATGAACAACGAGGCTCAAATTGCCTGCACGAAGGTCACCAGGGGATGTTACTCCTGTGGCGACGAAGGTTGTCATATTTATGCATCCGGCTTGAGTGGGCGGTTGTTAGGCAATACCTGTTATTTCGATTTTTTTTTTTTTAAACGCATTCAGTCCCGACACACCGCAGCAAGATATGGAGTGACCATGATAGTTCAAGGGTGGTGCCAGAATAGCTTGGCGCCCGTAGGCGCCGAGCTATTCTGGCACCACCATTGAACTATCATGGTCGATCAGTCCTGAATTGTAATGCTGTCATCAGAGGACAACGCCAAAATGTGGGTATTTCGTACCTGGGATACAACGGGTTAAAATAGTGTTTTAGGTTTTGTTCCTGTCCTGGTCACCTGTCTGCCGTCTTTGTGCTTGGTGTAAGATCAGATGACACAACGCAAAGCTGATATTTTGTTCGTTCGCCACTGGGCTGTCGAGAAAAAGTAATCACTACACAAGAGGCATAGATCCTCACGAGCCCTCGCAAACTGCGGGTGCAAACGCTGATTTATGCTTCCTGCTGACACCACTTTAAAGCCACACTGCTTCTAAGAAATGAAATATAAATAGTGAACCGTGTTCGTACCTCTGTATCCATTATTTTTTTTTTTAATTAAAAGTTTTAACCCGCCCAAAAATAATAAAGTGTCCTTTCTGAGCGTGTTTCTTTCTTTGTTAGAATTTTCTTTGACCCCACTTTGTGTCTATGTTCTTTGGGTGGCTGGGACTCTGGCGTTGAATTAACCCGTTCAGTGCAGAGAAACTTGAATGTGAACCCCACCCAAGTGCAAGAGGTATAGATCCTCATGAGCCCCCGCAGTTGCGAGGGCTCATGAGGATCTATACCTCTTGCTGACACCACTTTGAAACCCTGTTCACATGACATTTAGGGCTTTTGAGTCTTGAATTAATGAAGATTGCAGACACAAACTCCGCGTCAGCAGGCGCTGAACGGGTCAACACAGATTCAGTTAGGGAAAGACAGTTTGCGATCAATGGCAGAAAAGTGGTTAAACTGTCCTTTGGGATCATTCTTTCCTTACAAAAGCCGCGCAGCTTCCCGAGCCAAGTTGCTTACATTGTACACTCGCCTGCTGAACACTTGGCATGTTTGTACGGCGCCGTGAAGTTGGAATCCGAGATCAGTGCATGAAGTACACACATTATCATCAGAAATATAGTTTTCTTCATCTGTTTGGTGCCGTGTCTCGGGAGATGGATCGACATGATGATAAGGCACAACATAATTATAGGCATCTATATATTGACAAAAGATGTTCATCCATGAATATCTTGTCTGTGTAATCATTATATTGTTCACCATACCCACCCGCCCACCACCCCACCCCACCCCCAACCCCCACTACCCACCCACCCCACTCCCACCCCCACCACCACCCCCCATCCCCACCACCCCTACCCCCGCCTCCCTCCCCACAGAAAATAAAAAAATTTAAAAAAATCGGACGGACAAACTAGACATGCAATGTGACTAGCTAATAGACGTTCGGAAATATAAAGTATACTGACGGGGAAAAGAAATGCGACAGTGGATTAACAGCCCGGACACAGATGAGATATCGCATGTTTGTCCGGGCTTTTTATCCACTGTTTTCGGAGAAACACTGAAGTGCAGCCGGTTTTGAGGTATTTCTGATTTCCGGAAATCGTGTTTTTTTTAATTTTAAATAAATACTACCCTCGTGCTATCATTATCTATCTAACTACCGCAGTTCGCACTGCAAACGAGAGTTACCGGCCTTGGATCCGCCTCGGTCCCTCCCCGCCCCTGTTTGGAAAAAGAATCTGGCAAATAGAGTCATTTGCCTCCCGACCCGACGCTTGTAAATTTAAACCTCAAATCACGTCCTCAAATTGCGGCCAAGCTGGAGCCGATCAAGGTCAACAAGAGTCATAGATTCTCATGAGCCCCTGCGGATGCAGGGGCTCATGAGAATCTATGTCTCTTGCAGACAGGAGGGTTTGGATGTAGGATTTCGGCGTGGTTGATAGGTTTTTGTGAACAGCTGTGGAAACTGAGCCCAGCATCATTAGGCAGCTCGCTCGGCGATTTCAAGAGGAAGCCAGACCACGTCCATGTTCAGTGTTTAGGGAAATGCCTTAAGCTGCATGAGGCATAGATCTTAGTGAACCCCGGCGCATCTACTTTATACTTTTTTCTCTCAAGACGAATAAACCTTAATGAGCCCACGAGTGTCTCATTTATTCATTCACTCGTTCGTTCTTTCGTTTGTTTGTTTTTTTCATTCATTCATTCATTCATTCATTCATTCATTCATTCATTCATTCATTCATTCCATTCATTCCATTCATTCATTCATTCATTTCTAGCTTTCTGTCTTCACTATTTTTTCATTTATGTGTATTATTTATTTATTTATTTATTTATTTATTTATTGTGTGGGAGGTTAATTCACAAATCGATGTCGTGCGTGTTCGCATGCAACCTCGAAAGTGACATTTTGGTGCGAAATCGTGTTTTAATGCGGTTGCCCCTACGACTGATTTTCCCCACACGTTTTAGGACGAGATCTCAGTTGAACATATAATGTACTCATAACCGCCATTTAAAAATACCTCGTATCACATATTGTGACCGAAATGTGAACTTTTTCTTATTACTTTTTTCGTTTCGCAAAATTGTTACAGAATAACCCAGAGAAGAAAGAAGCACGCTCTAGGACATGCTGAACTTCCTTAACCCAGTGTGGAATTTTCAGTGGGCGACCATCCCCACCTAGCGCGTCCCCGGGTGGTGGATAGGGAAACGGCCTTCAGATATGGAGGTTAGCTGCGCAAGCAGTCGCGGACCAAATGGCGATGAGCTTACCAGGACGGGGCGGGGTAGCAGGTGGCACTGCTACCTCCACTGAAATTCCCCATGTGTCCAATGACGGGTCTATCATGCGATCAAGAGTCGCATAAAGCTCTAGCCACCCTGTGTTCCCAGGGAAGTTCGCATACCAGGAGCTAAGGGTGAGGTAACCCCGACAGAAACCTCGAATGCTGAAGACGGAGGACCCAGGCCGCACGGCGCATTCTGATAAACCATGGATCCACGCAAACCCGCAATCATGAATATACGGCCAACTAGCATTGACGATAATGGCGCTCGCCCACAGAGGACCCTCCAGGGTGGAGCAGCGTCGGGTCCCATGCCTCTAAGGGACCCAGCCTCAGCTACTGGAGGTCCCTCCCGTCCGTCTTATCGTGCCAGGGGACGCGGGAGGAGAGCTACTGGCACCACCACAACCAGGAAGAATCCCAGTCAGCAGCGACCTTTTCAGGTCATGCACTGGAACGCAGAAAGCATTCTGAACAAGATGACCGAGTTGGAGCATATCCTGCATAAGAAGAACATCAACATCTGCTGTATTCAGGAGACGCACTTGAAACCCCAAAAGTCCTTCAAAGTGAGAGGCTACCAGTGCTTCAGGTCCGACTGAACAGATCAAAGCAAGGGAGGAATCCTGACCCTGATCAGCAACAACATCAATGCCTGTTTGATTGATGCGCACATGGAGAACTCTGAGTACCAAGTAATTCGGATCCAGACGAAGACAGCAGATTTCCAGCTGGTCAACTTCTACTGCCCCAACGACAGACCACTCACCCTTGACACGATCCCCACTAAGGCCTTCAACTTCATTGTGGTGGGAGACTTCAACAGTCACTCGCAAAGTTGGGGATACGACCACTTGGATCGGACAGGAGAAGAGGTGGAGAACTGGCAGGACGACAACGATCTCATTCTGTTGAACAGTCCCATTGACTGCCCCACGTTCTACTCCAGAAGATGGCACACTACATCGACTCCTGACCTAGCCTTCTGCACAGAAGACATGCACAAGCAAGCCAGCAGAGAGGTCGGAGAACAGCTAAGGGGAAGTGACCATCGGCCAGTCTTTTTTACCTTGGGCACGGAGTCCTGAGCTGAAGCAACCTTCCCACGGCGGAACTACAAAAGAGCGAACTGGTTCCTCTTTAGACACCGCTCCAGCGAACTCACCAAAGACATTCGAATCGAAGGTCGAGACATCAACATGGTGGTGAAGGACCTCAACATGAGCATCCTCATAGCAGCGCGTGAGTCCATACCCAGAGGTGCTAGAAAAGACTATAAGCCCTACTGGAGCAATGAACTGCAGGAAGTGGATGATGATCTAGCAGATGCCAGAAGGGAAGCAGAAGTTAACCCATCACAGGCAAACAACATCCGCCTCCAGGAAGCCAAAGCCAAATTTCTCAAGAAGAAGCTACAGGCAAGACGCAGGAGCTAGCAAGAGAAAACACGCTCCTTGAAACTTGAGAAGGACGGCAGAAAGCTCTGGAAACTGACCAAGCAGTTGAATGATGAGAACACGAGCAAAGGAAACATCACATTAGAAGAAAATGGGAAGATACTAACAGGAAAGCATGCTGCCAACCAATTTGATGAAAGCTATGCATCTGAGAGCAATCTCCATGTTAGCCCCAAAAAGCAGAGAGAAGCAAGAAGAGAGCAAAGAGAGAGACCTGCCAAACAAGCAACAGCGGACGCCATGAATCAACCACTTACACACAAAGAGCTTCATATAGCTCTCAAAACGTTGAAGGCGAAGAAGTCTCCTGGTCCAGATGGCATCACCAACGACATGCTAACCCACCTTGGTAGTGCAGCAGAAAACAAGCTACTTGAGGTCCTCAACAGCGCTGGCAAGAAGGATCGCTACCACAACTCTGGCGAGAAGCGATCATGATCCCCATTCTAAAGAAAGGGAAGGATCCAAAGAAGGCCACCAGCTATCGCCCAATCAGCCTCACCAGCTGTGTTGTGAAGACTTTGGAGAGAATTGTGAACGAGCGCCTCAGGTGTTACCTAGAATCCAGGAACCTCCTCGCCCCTGAACAGCTGGCTTCCGACAGTTCCGCAGCACCAAAGACCAGGTCACTTACTTGGCGCAGGAAGTTAAAGATGCCTTCCAGGAACAGAAGCTGGTCTTTGTAACCTGGATTGATCTTCAGAAGGCTTTTGACAAGGTGTGGAAAGATGGGCTGCTTGTCAAACTGCTGAGAAAAGGCGTGTCCAGTAACATGTTCCAGTGGATACGCTCCTACCTCTTCAATCGCAGGGCAAGAGTCAGCGTCGACCAGACCAAAAGCAAGAAATTCCTCCTTCGTCATGGCGTCCCGCAAGGCGGAATCCTCTCCCGTACCCTCTTCCTTCTCTTCATCGACGTTCTGGTGTCTGAGATGCCGAAGGGAATCAAAGCTGCCCTATACGCAGACGACCTTGTGATCTGGTGCAAGGAAGAGCATGCAATGCAGCTAGCGGCAGATAAGCTGAATGCACGGGCAGATGACTGGTGCATCTCCGTCAACAAAGAGAAATCCTCCACCACCCCCTTCACATTGTCCCCAAAGCAGAAAGCCGGAATCATCAAGCTTGGTACAACCCCTCTGAGAGAGAATGAAGAAGCTACCTACCTTGGTGTCACCTTCGACAGACGTCAGACCTGGAAACCACACATTGCACAGGCAGAGGCGAAGGCCCGGCGCAAGCTGGCCATACTCAGGAAACTGGCAGGCACCACCTGGGGAGCGAACGAGAATATACTGAAGACAGTATACCAGGGAACAGTCAGGCCCCACCTCGAGTACGGCTCCACAGCGTGGTCAACCTCAGCCAAGACGAACCTGCAGACCCTCGACCGAGTGCAAAACCAGGCTCATCTACTCATCACTGGTGCAATGAAATCCACTCCAATCAAGGAAATGGAGAAGCTGACCACAATCCAACCTCTCAGGCAGAGGAGAGAAGCCAAAACCATGGTATAGGCTGAGAAGCTCAAGTGCTTGCCCGACCACCCCATGAAGCACAGACTGAGCAACCTCACCAAGAACCGGCTCAAAAGAAGCAGCTTTGTCCATGAGAGCATGCGACTTTCTCGACAGTACAGGGAAGTCCTTCCACAGAACACTCTACCTCTGATCACAGAAGAAGAGGAAAACCCTTGTGCAGTGGACAAACCAGACATCCAGATCTGCACCAGTGTCCCACATGCTGCCTCAGGTGACAGTCAGGATGACACCGTTCGACGGGCACTCACCCTAGCCCTGATCAACGAACAGTACCCAAAGGAGGCATGGATCCACATCTACACTGATGGGTCAGCAACAAATGCCGTTTCCAATGGAGGTGCTGGCATCCTGATCCAGTTCCCTGGGGGACATACAGCCACATCCAGTGTAGCCACCGGCAAAACTGCACAAACTACAAAGCAGAAACCGAAGCACTTATGCAGACCGCCTCCATGGTTCAGAATTCCACAGACGCATGCTACTAAGTTGTCTTCTTCTCCGATGCCCTTTCAGTCCTTCAGGCCCTCGAGAACGACAAGCTCCCCCAGCTGACCAGAGCTTTGCAGAAGGTCAGACAAACCAGAAGAGTTGTTCTCCAGTGGATACCAGCCCACTGTGGGGTACCAGGAAATGAAAGGGCAGACGAGCTGGCGAAATAAGGAGCCACAAAAGATCAACAAGAAAACAGCGTCAGCTATAGTGAGCAAAAGACAATCATCAGGGCATTGATGAGGCCGAGGTCAAACAGAGACGACTACCACACAATGACCAGAGAGCAGCAAGTCGCCCTGATCTTTGTACCGGCCATAACAGACTGAACGCTCACATGAACAGAAAGCTCAAGCTGGCGCCATCACCAACCTGCGCCTGTGGTCAGGAAGACCAAACAGCGGAACATATTCTCCAGAGAAGCCCCCTACTGGACGATGAAAGAAAAGAAGTGTGGCCGTCGCCAACTCCACTGCAGACTAAACTCTACGCAGTCGAGAAGACCTGGAGAAAACGACGTCATTCATCGCCGGTGCTGGACTGACCGTATAGCCCACTGCGAACGACAAGAAGAAGAAGAAGAAGCACGCTTAGAAAAGACAGTTACAACACAATTTATTAATATTTCGGATAAAACAGCCTTTTCAAAATAAACGGAAAAAAACAACAACTATACAATTCGTTACTTATCTTGTCAGCTTGTGGAAAAAGTGTTCTTGGGCCCAAAGTCCACCTCAGTCGGCAGAGAGATCATTCGGCTATTATGCACCTGGTCGTCGGGCCGACGTCAGTCTTAAATGCACAGATGCGCGCGGGCCAATTAAAGACTGACGTCGGTCCGAAAGACAAGTACCGAATTGTATTCTCCTTTCTTTGTCTATTTCGAAAATAGTAATACATTGTGTTAGTTTGGCATCCTGTCTCGGAAGACAATGGAGTATATGCGCTTGCTGGGTCAGTCACTGTAGTGACCTCTCCAGGGCGCAAGCCTGGGCGAAGTGTATGGAGATCCTGAGGTGCCCAGTCGTCAAGATCCTCCTCTCGGCCTCGCTGATGTATCCAAAGGAATGCAAAGCAGTACGTTTGGCACCAGTTTGGCTGCAGGAGCTGCCAGAACAGTGCGTGAATACAGGCAGCTGTCTCCATTCGGGGCTCCACTCCTGATTTGAAGGGGTTACTCCCCCACATTTGGCCGTTGGATCCAACCTGATCTCCTCCGCCCTCTAGCCGTTGGCTGTCAGAAACAGCTCATCCGCCTAGTGGTGCAATGTGAACACCACCCCCTCACGTGGTTTAGCCCACCAGCTGAGGTGGTTTGCCAGGGTGTGGCGCTTGGAGCCAGCACGTGAGAGATTAAGGAGATGGATGAGGACCAGTGATGCCCGTCCGTCCTATGTAGGACGCAGCTGCCGAACAGCAAAGGTGCTACCTCTATCCAGAGCCCCCTACACCCCTCATTGTGTTGTAACTGTCTTTAATGAGAGTGCTTCTTTCTTCGTTATCTTACTGTCTGCATCTTACACGCTTGGCAGTCACGTTTTTGATCTGCATTTTGCGAAATTGTCAGTTGCAATGTTGCATACGAACACCGTGGAAATTTCTTTGGTAGGCTGGAGTGGACAGATTACGCCGTTTCCTCCGCATAAAGCAGGCACTTATGAAACTCCACGTCAGCCTTTCGTTGTTCATTTCTTACCAGATTAGTTCACGGGAAATTCATACCAATTCGAAAAAGCATCTTCTAAAGCTGATCAGCGGTTGCCGCTATAAATATGATTTGTTTGAGTATGTGACTGACTCAGTGACTCATTCATATTTGCACCGAATGTGATCGGGGACAAGCAGTTTTAGCCTGAGTTTCAACCCCTTCACTGACAGCGGACGCAGAATAATGTCTTTGAAAGCAGGCAAATATCATCCAATAATCCCACCAATCCAAGGAACACGGATAGGAATCGGGTCAGCAAGAGGCAAAGAACCTCATGCCCCCCCCCCCCCCCCCCATTCCCGCTCATGAGGTTCTTTGCCTCTTGCATTTGGATTTGGTTTGCGCCTTTTCCGCAGTGAAGGGGTTACACGTACACTTTTTATACTGGGTACGAGTCTCTTGTAGTTTTATCGATACATCTAAGCTACCTCAGCCCAAGCAGGGCTTTATACCATCGATCGTCAAAGATTTTTTATTAAAAGAATCCGCTCGATATTACAACATCTGCGCAAAGGCATAAATCTTCATGAGACACCGCAGTTGCCTGGGGAGGAGGGGGGGGGGGGTTGGAGGGGCGAGGATGAGGATTACTGCCTCTTGCATGCTTTATTTTACATTGGTCTTCCTCATTCGAAGAACGTATTCCAAGGAGCTTTGAATTATCAGTTGAAATCAGGGGCACATAAGTGTCCTATGCATAATGCTTCCTGAGCCCCTTTACTGTCGTGAAAAATTGAACACCATTCAACTGCAAGAGGCACAGATCCTCATGACCCTCCCCCCTTCCTTCCCCCCTCTAAGCCTCTCCCACAATTGCGGTAAGCTCATGAGGATGTATGCCTCTTGCTGAAACCACATTGTGTCCTTGTTCCCATGTTCCTTTGACGGCTGGGGGGGTCTTCGACGTTGAATTTACAGTCATTTCGAAAACACAGCCAGCGTCCACTGGCCTTCAAGGGGTCCGTTTGTATCTGCGCTCTTCCAGCCAAGGAGCCCTGGGTGCGCTCGATCATCAGGACCTGGGACTTGCCTTCTCGATGTTTAGCCTCCAACTCGTGACACCGGAATGCCGGGGTTGCTTTTTGAGCTGCCGTGTGGTAGGGGTAAGCGGATACAGAGATAATGTTTGTTGTAGCGTCCGATTTGTTGCCTTGGCAATCGATGCGTGGCGCACAAGGGGGCCGCCTCAAACGATCTAAAACACAAAACAGATCTGCCGCTAACGACGAGGGTGGGGTGTAGGTGAGAGGGTGGGTGGATGGTAGGGTGGGTGGGAGGTGTTGAACCCCTTCGACTGCCAATTGACGCATATTCTGTCTGAAATCTTAGTTAACTCATTGGAGACGTGCCGTATACGGATACGCGGCGAATCGCCGCGTATCCGTACACGGCGCGTATTCAATGAGTTAATTCAAAGACGAAAGGCGGCAGCTGAACCTGGAACAATGGTGCAAATTGGTCTCAGTAAGATACATTGATCCTCATGAGCCCCGCGAATGCGGGGGCTCGTGAGGATCTGTCTCTCGCTGTTGGATCCTGCTCGCTTTTTCTCAGCAGTGAAGGGGTTGAGGCCGCGAGGTAGCTTATGTCACAGCAAAATTCCCCAGAAATGTTCGCTATAGGTTCGATTTTAACGTGTCTTGTCACCTCAATAGTAACCGTACCAAAATGAATATTTGAATTTTTGTTTACTCATTTGGAGCTTTTGCTGACTTTAACATAATAGTAATACCGGTTATTATATAGGCGCTTTACCCAATTCTGAAAATCAGATCAAAGCGCCGCGAACTGAACCCAACACGCACGCTCACGTGACGCACACGCACTTTGAAGACAAACACAGTGCGAGACAAACACAGGTCGTTCACGTGGTGTGAAGGGTCAGCTCAGCTACTGAGGTTTCGGTAATCATTTGATCGCTTGTATTTGAAATTTATAAAGTGGCCTAGAACCGGTACCAAAGTGGAGGGGGAGGAAGAGGCGGAGTACCCGGAGAAAGAAGCCCCCTGACGGTCCGCCCGAATTAACGGTGACACTTACTGGAGAAGAAACGTCCGACGCCGGAACACGGCGTCGTACCTTTAGCATTGCTGGCAGGCGCCTTTACCACTGCGCCAAGAAACACCCTTTTACCACTTTAACCACGGAGTACAGTGGAAGTTGACATGTTTAACACTTTCGAGACGTGTCTCATCCGGATTCGCGGCTTTACGCCGCGAATCCGGTTGCGGCACGTTTCGAAAGAGTTAACCATAGAGCATGCGACCAAAACAAATATAACATTGTAGGTACATGCCATAAATGTTCACTAAGATTAAAGAAGTCAAATATTCACCCAAAACAAGTGTTCACTCTGCCTAGACAAATAAATAAATAAATAACATCAGCAACAATAATAATATAACAACAACAACAATCATGATGATTATTATTATTATTATTATTATTATTATTATTATTATTATCCTATCGCCGAACCCCCTTCAAAGCAAAGGCGCAAACATTGGCCTGTTTAATAATAATAATCATCTTCATTATCAATATCATTATCATTTTCTTCATTATCACTATCATTATTATTATTTGTTGTTTAAATTAGTAGTAGAAATACTATTGTTATCACTATTATTAATCACGATAGTGCTTGCGTCTTTGATTTGCAAGGGGTAGAGAGGATAGAAAGGCGGTAAGAACTAGGTAGGTGTATATGTTGGGGAGGGGGGAGGGTGGTTGGGACAGGGGGTGGGGGGTGGGCTAGGGGGGGGGGAGAGGGGGTGGGGAGAGGCAGTCTAGTTAGCTGACGATCTAGAACTACAGGAAAAGCGAAAAAAAAAAAAAAAGACGTAGGAAAATAAAACAGAAAAGCCGTGAGCTTTTGTGAGGGATCCAGTATCTCAAAACAATGTCTACCGAAAACTGAACACGCCAGTCCAGTTGTTGAAACTTGTCTTTCACGTCGTAGATTTAACACTCATGTACTTACTCCACGTGAGAAATACAGATGTAATGTGTGTTAATAAGAGGCATAGATCCTCATGAGCCCCTCAATCGCAAGGGGGCTTATGAGGATCTAGTCCTCTTTAAGAAACTTGGCATACGCTGAAAATCAGTGTTTGCGGAAACTTCATTTGTATTGCCATGTTTTATGCGAGAAAAGGTCATTCAGAATTGTTTTCTCTATGCCTTCTTACTAAGTACCCCTACTAATCGATACCGGAATTTACAACATTGAAAATTGACACAAGTGGCACTTTTCACAATGCTATCAGCTACAACTATCACTTAACTTACTGTGGTCACGTGCGTACGCTATTTTGTCTTTTGAGTTCTACGTGTGTTTCACTCCTTTTCTGCCGAGAAAACGTGAACACAACCTAACTGCAAGAGACATAGATCCTCATGAGCCCCCGCGACTGCGGGGGCTCATGAGGATATATGCCTCTTGCTAAGACCAATTTGTATCCATGTTTCTTGGACGGTTGTGGCTTTTGGTCTATGAATGAACAAAGATTTGAGAAACAACAATATACGTACAGTGGCAGGGAAAGGGATAACTCATTCTACCCCAGACTCACCACAGCAAGATCTGGATCGACCATGATAGCTCAAGGGTGATGCCAGAATAGCTTGGCGCCTACGGGCGCCAAGCTATTCTGGCATCACCCTTGAACTATCATGGTCAATCTGTGTCCTGCACTAGAGTGCAGTCTTCAGAGGACAATGGCAAAATTTGGGGATTTCGGTGTTGGGGTAGAATGAGTTTAAGCGGCCCAAACAAGTTAAGGTGGCCGTTTTTGCTGGAGAAATTCTACCATTCACTGTCAGTTTGTGCATAACATATTGCATACACTGGTTTTCTTTTCATGTTTTTTTTTTCAAATGTTAAACTCCTCATAATCGAAAACAAGTGACATTTTCTCCATTGTTGTTATGCATGTACAGTCTATACTTCGCTTATATCAAAGCTGGATATAGCAAAAGTCGGATATAACAACTATTTTTCAGAGATCTGTACTCTATTTTTCTCTACATGTTTTAACCCATTCAGACCTGACGCACGACAACAAAATGTGATCCAGCCATGATACTTCAAGGGTGGCGCCAGAATAGTTTGGCGCCTCAAAACAGAGTACAGATCTTGAACCCTTAAACTATCATGGTCGATCTGTCTCCTGAACTGCATTGCACACTTCAGAGGACAACTTTCAAGTTTCGGGATTTTCGAACTTAGGGTTTAAGGGGTTAAAAGCGTTAACCCTTTCACTACTAGTGAACGCAGACAGCGCTTTTGAAATCATGGTAAATTTAACGTCAGAGCCTTGAAGCGAACATGGATACAAAGTGGATCCAGGAAGAGGCATAGATTTTCATGAGCCTTGCAACTACGGCATCCCATATGGTGATTCATTACCTCTTTGCGGCTGCGTGATGTTCACCGTTCCTCGACAATGAAATGGTTAAAATCTCATACAATCGGCACTGTTTGTCAAACGTTTGTTTCAGTCCATATAGTGTACACGTGTAAAAGTAGTTTGTTTGTTTTTCCTTCCGTTTATCTTGCGTATCTGCATGTTCTTGTCTTTATCTTTGTCTATACGTTATATGCATATTTTCAGCATTAAAAAAAAACAAAAAAAAAAAAAAACTATTTTGAAACCTCAGTCAAACTGGTGCAACTTCTTTTGTTTGTACTTTTAACTCATTCAGCCCCCGGCACACCATAGCAAGACATGGATCGAGCATGATAGTTCAAGGGTGATGCCAGAATAGGTTGGCGCCCAAGCTATTCTGGCACCACCCTTAAACTATCATTATAGATCTGTCTCTAAAATTGTAATACAGACCTTTAGAGAACAACTTCAAAATTGGGGGATTTCGGTCCTGGGAGGTGTACATGCAGTTTGACGTGAGTCGTGTGGGCACTTTATGACAACTGACATTCGCGTGCATCTTCGGAGACATGAGTATGCGTTGCTGGTGTCACTGGATGCCTCCAGGCGCAAGCTGGCGAGTTGGATCTGGTGCCAGTCGTCGATCTCGCTCGTGGTTCAAGGATGCAAGCATACGTGCACCGTTTGCTGCAGAGTGCAGACATGCGTGATACAGGCACTCCTGATTGAAGGTTACCCCCCATGCCGTGACCAACCTGACCCGTCAGCAGCAGAAAAAACAACATGGACCACCACGTGTTGCCAGGGTGGCCTGGCCGCAGAGTTAGAGTGAGGACCTGATGCCGTCCTATGAGGTTATTTTTGATCGTGTATTGATGTTGCAGACTGCAACTGTTTTCTTAACTCTCTGGCTGTCGCCAAGTTGCTCTTATGACACATGAAAATTAACTCATTCATCCCCGACACACCACAGCCAGACATGGATAGAGCATGACAGTTCAAGGGTGGTGCCAGAATAGCTTGGCGCCCATAGGCGCCAAGCTATTCTGGCACCACCCTTGAACTATCATGCTCGATCTGTCTCCAGAAATGTAATACAGTCCAGAGGGCAACCTCAAAATTTGGGGATTTTGGTCCTGCGGCAGAATTTGTTAAGTAGAGACCTGTTTTCTCGTCTGTATGTCCAGTTTTTGCTTCTGGATGAAAAACTAATAATAAGCTGTGTGGTAATTGTCCTTTCTAAGCGTGTATCCTTCTACGTTTTTTTTTTTTTGGGGTTTTTTTTTGCATTTTACATGCACGGCCGTCACCTTTTTGGTGTGACTTTGGCTGTCGCGTAGCTTCGCAACAGCATTGTGTTATCTGGCAGTGTCGTATCAGCGATGAGTTCAGAAACCTTCTTGTTATTGTCCCACGGAGGGGAATTTGGGCTGCCTTCCCTAGGAAGGCGTGTAGCCACAGTGCAAGCGCCCCCCCCCCCCCCCCCCCCACTCGCCCCCGACTAGTTAATATCAATGTCACTTGGACGATTGTGGCTTAACTCATCGGTCCCGATACACCACAGCAAGATATGGACTGACCATGATAGTTCAAGGGTGGTGCCAGAATAGCTTGGCGCCTGTAGCTATTCTGGCACCACCCTGAACTATCATGGTCAATCTGTCTCCTGAATTGTAATGCAGTCCTCTGCAGGGCAAATCAAAAATGTGTATTTGGTACGTGGTACACAGTGGGTTAAGGTCACTGAACGAACAAAGATCTCGGCAGCAAGACATGCGTCCAGTGGCATGGGAGGTTTGTGAGTTATTTGGGTTTGAACCCCGAGCAGGCGACTAAGTCCATGTCGTGGGGGGTATGGAAGGAGGGGGCAGGGTAAAACTTCGTCTGGTAGCAATGTGATAAGATTCCAACAACCCGTGGAACCAGAGAGCGGTCTTTTGTGGAGGTAACAGTAACGACACACTGCGCCTGTTCACAATTTCGCAAAGTGGTGGTAGCGTTTTCACCCTTCCGTGCCCAAACGCTCCGTATTAACCCCGCCGCGACGTGCGAATAGCCTGCACAGCGAATCAGGCACAGAGGCTATGTGCACTTTGCTTCGGGGTGAAAATTTAGAGTTGCCATACACAATTCTAACGCTTCACTCCAAAATAAAACGCTGATCAATTCGAGGAACAAGTGGAGCCGATACCGATCTACAAGAGGCTAAGATTCTCATTAGCCCCTGCGATTGCAGGGGATAATGTGGATCCATGTCTCTTGCGTTCAGAAGGACATGAATAGTCGACGGTTATGTGAGTGAATGAACGAATTTCTCCATCACCCTAACCAAGCACTGAAATGCGAGTAACTAATACCAAAATTAGTTATTCTTAAGTGTGCTGAATTTGACAATATTTTTAGAGATTTTCTTGGAGCACGCGCTGTATTGCAATACCTAATCTGCGACTGGTTAACATATCAAAAACGTTAAACGTTAAACGTTTGGGGCTTAACGTCTTTTGTCCACCACGAAAGTGATTTCAGGTCTGAAACGTTGACCCCCAGATGCATTCAAACCCCCAACCTTTCGGACGAGAGTCGCTATCAGACCAAGGTTTGAGTCGCTCTAGCATCGACTCATTAGTTCTTATTCCACCAAGGAAGCGTACAAAACACCAGAACCAGTCAGCGCAATTCTGACTCTGACAATTACGGCTTCCTACTGAAGATCTTGACGTCATTTGGAGATTTGTGTGGTGAAATGACTCGTCCAAGCGTGTGACCTGACCCCCCCCCCCCCCCCCCCCACCCCCACTCCATAAAAAAAAAGAAAATTAAAATTAAAATAAATAAATAAATAAATAAATAAAATAAAAATAAATTAAATAAAATTAAAATAAAAATAAATAAATAATAAACAAATAAAATTAAAAAATAAATAAATAAAATAATAAATAAATAAAAATAAAGAAAATAAGATATAATAATAATAATAATAATAATAATAATAATAATGAATAGTACATAATAATAAATAGTACATAATTATAATAAATAATAATTAAATAAACCCTTTAATAAACCCTTGAGAAAAATTGAACACTTCTCAACAACAACAGGTATAGATCCCCGTGAGCCCCCGCAGTTGCTGGGGCCCATGAGGATCAATGCCTCTTGCTGAAATCTCTTTTTATCCATGTTCCGTTGACGTTGAATTTACAATCATATCTGCGTTCGCTGGCAGTGAAGGGTTAAGCACGCTTTAAAAAAGACGGGTTTTAGCACAGGCACACTATTCTGCAGGAGACAGATATGCGCCATGACAATTCATATGTGACGCCACAAAAAAATGGTGCCAGAATAGCTTCTGGCGCAACCATTGAACTATCAAAGTCGACCCCTATCGTTTTCTGGGAGCTGGAATGTACTCCACCACACAGTTGCAGATCTGTCCCAAAATTTTCAGTCTGATCCCTCTGACCAACTGCAGGCAACTGTGATACGTCAAGAATCGACGTCACACGCAGTTTAAAACACTGCATTATGACGTCGACTCATGACGTACGTACTATCGCATCTGCCTGCGTCAAGGACGAGTCCAGCTGAAAGTTCGCATTATCCCGTCCGCACAGACACACACAAAAACACACAGCAAAGCCTTGTTCACGAAGACAATAGTGAAAAATCCATAGTTCTCCTACACATACATTATATTATATTCCACAATGAGGATGAATGCACTTTGACAACCGATTTTGCTGTCAGCGAAACCGATTTTTCTGTCAAGAGTTCGCATAAGTACACACACAATGCGCAAAAGGCCATCGGATCGACGTCGGCTGCCGTTGGCCCGCGCACGCCTATGCGCGGGCCAACGGCGGCCGACGTCGGCCCGATGGCCTCTGCGCACTGGGCAGCGATTCATCGCTGATAAACCAAAATCAGTGAGAGCTGTGCACACGCACCTTCTTAAACTCTGCCTACGGCTAAATGCCTACACTTTGTTCAACAAACGATGTTTGTTCGGTTGCTGTTTTTGTTGTTTGTTGTTGTTGTTGTTGTTTGTATGCAGCGACGCGTGGTTGATAAGCTATTACAGATTTTTGCACACGCATTCTGTTCTGAAGTGTAATTCCTAAACTCAGCCAGCAATGCCCTCCTAAACCCCAGTCTCCTTATCCACCCAACCCTTTTCCATCTCCCATCTTATTCTGAAGATCAGTACAAGTAGGAACAGCGCAAGCAAGAGACATAGACTCACATGAGACTCTGCATATACAGGGGCTCATGTGAATCTATGACTCTTGCAAGCTGAGCAAGCTGCAGCCGGGTGTGGAACTCTCCGAGCCTAATTTGCAGCGGCAGTGACGACATGAGTACAGCGACTGAAACAAAGGCTTTTCTCAGGAGATTGTGCATTGCACAGAGATTTGCAAACAGATAAGCGATCACGAACTGAAGTTTTTTTGAAAGAAGCATAAACGCGCGCCATGCTTATTGACTCAGCAGTCGAAGTACAGTAATAAGGTGCCTGAATTCCTACCCTCATCTGCAAGAGGCATAGATCCTCATGAGCCCCCGCAACGCGGGGGCTCATGAGAATGTACGCCTCTTGCTGCCGAACATCGGCTCTATCTGCATCGATCGTCGTGGTCATCATCGGCTGCAAATTCATTGGAATCTACTGTCTTGTTTTAACTGGTGAATGGTTCGAAAAGTGAAAGTCTTCTTTGCTTGATTGATTGATTGTACATTGCTTAACGTCCCGACAGCAACAAGGCTTTCTCAGGACGTGCCTGCACTGCTTGTGAAAAAAAAAAAAAAAACAACAGAACATTGAATGTATGTCGCCAGCCGGTCAAATACATTAAATAAACCTAACACATGGGGCTAAATAAAGCTAAGACCATTTAGCAACACACATCCAATATCAAGAGCTACAGGCAGTGCAGACAGTAGGGAGAGTTTTAAAAGGGCAAATACAGGTGAATGGACAAAGGGTAGACAGAAACACATGCCCCAGAATAGAGAGAAAAACCCACCCTGTGGGGCTGACCAGGGTGACCCTGGGAACTAAAAAATACCTAACCCCACCCAAGTCCCCCAGGGCAGACCCGGGTGGGGTGAAAGTCTTCTTTGCGGCTAGAGGCGAAGATTCTTATGAGCTCCCGCAGTTGCAGGGGGTACGAGAATGTCTAAATGTGTGCCTCACGCTGCTGTAGATCATGTTCCATTTCTATCCTCAAACGGATGAAATCGTCGGGTTCCACTCTATGAGTGAGTGGTTGAATTGAGGAAGTGTGAATCTGCATAGCTTGTGTAGTTTCTAGACGGATGCTGACATTGTTTTTGTCTTTGCTTCCGTGATGCGCAGTGACCAAAAAAAAAAAAAAAAGAAGAAAAAAAAAAGAAGAAACAAACAATGGCAACACCTAGCTTGAAAAGGCAAAAACAATGGCACATTTATCCGCGACGAACTACAGCAGTAGATGGATCGACCATGATAATTCAAGGGTAGTGCCAGATTAGCTTGGCGCCTGACGGAGTCAAGCTAATCTGGCACTACCTTTGAATTATCATGGTCGATCCATCTACTGCAACTCGTAAATAGACGTTAGCCGACACGTCCAGAACTTGGAAAGCGCGACCTTTGGGTTAAATGGGTTAAACACTCGTACGTTTTTAATGTACAAACAAGTAACCATGCCAGTCAGGGTGCCTCGGATGACGTGGAGGGATGTCCTGCCTTCCCTGCTGAAGCCTGCCCAGACCATGACTGAGCCTCCTCCGTAGCGATCCACCTCTTGGACGCATCCATCCGTGAATCGCTCGCCCTGACGTCTCCAGACCCTCACCCTGCCGTCGTTGAAGGACACAGTGAACCGTGACTCATCAGTAAACAAACCTGTGGCCTCTGGAGTCTGTTCCACCTCACATGTTGACGACACCAGGCAACCCGGGCTCTGCGATGAGCTGGAGTGAGGGGTATTCTCACTGCTGCTCTGCATGAAGCCAGGCCAATTTCGCGCAGACGTCGGCAGACTGTGCTTTTGCTGACGTTAACGTTTGCAGCTTACATCAGTTGACGTCGCAGAGTGGTTGACGTGACAGCTCGGTATCTGTCCTCCCTTCTGCTAGTGCAGCGCGGGCGTCCTGAGCAGGGACGTCGTTCTGCCCTTCCAGTTTCTTGGAATCGTGTCAGCAGCCCCTGGATCACTGAATGGGACAGCCCAAGACGTCTCCCAACTTCTCGTCCGGAAAGTTCATCCTGCAGCCATGCTAGCGCCCGGCCTTGATCTACTGACGTTAGGCTTCGTCGTGGTGGCATGGTTAGGAAAGTGACAATTACGCCCCTACTGTACCGGTATTTGTAGCGAAACAGAAGTGCTCAATGTTGACGACTGACCCCTTTAGTCCGTGCATCACGACTTTACCGAGTTTTCCACCTGCCTGCCTTTGGTACGCTTGACAATATCGCACAGTTCTTCACAAAACTGACGGTGTTTCACGTGCATTTGACACGTTCGTGGAAATTGATGAATTGTTGTCTATTGTTCCCTGTACAGTGGACTGTCTAAGATCAACTTTTAACCCATTTGGATCGAAAGAACATTGTATTTTATTAGCGTACTTGCAACGATAAACAATGACACAAAAAGTGGGGTGGCCCTTAAGTTTTGACCATTAGCGTCTGAATGATTATGAACATAACTGAATAGCGGAGAGAGTTGTGTGTGAGTACTGCCAGGAGTGTCAGGGCGTCGGCCCAGGTGCTCTGACGCCAGTGTAAACGTGTTGGTAGCGGCAGAGCAGCGGATAATTAGACCACGCGTTATGTTTTTCTGTATATGGTAAGATGCACAGAAAATAAAAACTACCTGCTACACCTTTACAACACCCTGACTTCCCGGATACGTTCACTCGCACATGTACGTTCAGGCAGCTGAGTAATTTTAATTTTGGTATTTCCACTTCAGTCCAACGTTGTGCAGACCCAAAAAGGTGACTGCCAAGCGTTTAAAATGCAGAGAAGAACCCAACGTGAAAGCAAATGTCAGTTACAACACAATTTATTAATATATCGTCAGCTTGAAGAGTGGCAAAATAAGCGACTGAATTATTTTCTTGTTTGTTTGTAGGATATTTTGAAAAAAAAAGGGTTTTGACCGAAATATTAACCCTTTGGCTGTTGGTAACGGTTTTAGTCGGGTGATTCCTTCAGGAATCATCGCAACTAAAACCGCTACCAACAGCAAAAGGGTTAATAAGTCGTGTTGTTACTAATTGAATTATCATGGTCAATCAATCTCCTGCTGTAGGGCGTTGGCGCTAAATGTGTTAACTAACTGCTCGTTTTAATTAGTAACAAATGGTTTGGTTATTATTCAGTCATTAAATCAGCGAAAAGAAATCAACGAACGGGTCACACTAAGAGTCCAGTGTCTCTCTGCACGAGAAACTGTGAGGGGTCCCTACTTACAACCTACGATCTGGGGTGGAATAGTGGAGTAACCTCTAACCCGGAGAGTAATAGGGCAGAGGGGCGGGAAGGGGGGGGGGGGGCGGGGGGAGGGGGAATAACTAACTACGGGTACATCTAAACGGCTAGATTGAATTGTAAACCCTAACCCTTTGGCTGTCGGTAGCGCTTTTTGTCGCGATGATTCCTGTAAAAAAAATTACTATAGGTCGTTTGACATCGGAGCGCACAAAGTTTTTCTCAAATATCTCCGCAAAGAAACACTTTTCTAAACCAATCTTAGAACAAATATCATTCAGTGGCAGTTGACCCAATATGATTTACTTGTGTCAGCTTTTTCTGTACTGGTGTAAAAAAAAATCGGATTAAAAAAAAAATGAAATAACTAATTTTACCTAGCTAAATGTGCCCCACATAAAATATCAAACCCAACATAAGAAAGATTCAGTTTCACGTGAATTGACCAAGTTGTCAAACCTGAAACAGCTCTGGCATTCCTTGAAGTCTGCATGCTTGACCTCGATATTGAAATCTTCCGGGGCTCTATTTCGGGTATTGAAAATGGCTTGTTCTTGTGTTTTCTCCTAAGTTTTACGACTGTACAGTAAAAATCTACAAATCATAAGAGTTCAGTAAAAAATATTCCATATTAGGTCAATTGGCACTAAATGATATCTGTTCTTAAAGTAGTACAGAAAAATGTTTCTTTACGGAGATATTTGGCCAAAAAAAATTCTTGTGTGCTCCGATGACAATATCTGGACAATACACATCATGAAAATGCAGTTGACTACTCCAGTCAGTGCAATTAACAAATCCTTCGCGTTGACGAATATGACATAGCAAATACGCTGCTTATTTACACACTGACTTCCTCTATCTTTGTGTCACAAAAATAAATAAATTATATAAAAAAAAAATACTAGTGCTCTATGCCGTGTGGTCCAAAATCAAATACCAACGTTCATCTTTTTACAGTGCTTCCGGTAGGGTGACTATTTACACCACACAAACGCACACACACATCTCAACGTAAAAACATCACTTCTACAACCCAACTTTTATCCCGTCAAAGTCACGCACGTTCAGTTACTGGAATCAATTTATTTTGATAGCTCAAGAGTATGCATCTCATTATCTTTGCTCACAATTCCAGCACAAGGGTAGTGCCTGAATAGCTTGGCGCCTCCAGGCGCCAAGCTATTCAGGCGCTACCATTTGAGACATCTCGGACACTCAGTTGGCGATGAACTGAAAACACAATGAACCCTTCTCAGGCTGTCTAAGGGCACGTTTTTCTGTGAGTGTCAATAGCAGATTTGAGCAGTGCAGTCGTGGCGTAGGTCAACATTGACAGACAGACAATGGGTAAGGTGGGGTTGTGACTGTTGTCAGTTGGCTCAGCTTCGATTAGAATGAGCGTAAATTGTAGTGGAGCGGGTGGAAGAGGGTGGGGCGGGATGGGGTGGGGTTGAGGTGGGTGAGAAGCAGTCTAGGCAGAAATTGTACGACTCAGTTTACTTCATCCCCTAACAAGGAAAAAAGCCGAAATAAATTAATAAATAAATCAACAAATAAATCAATAAATCAAATCAGAAAATCAATAAATACGAAACATCGAACGGGAGACGCCATGGAAAAAAAAGAGCCACAAAGAAAGATAGTAAAACAAAACAAAACACTGAAACGACCACAAAACAAAACAACGGAACAAAACGAAACGAAACGGAACGGAACGGAAACTACACGACACGACACGACACGACACGACGCCACACAATGACACGATACCACACGACACGACAGGACACAACACACTGATCGAAACGAAACGAAACAGAACAAAACAAAGCAAAATGAAAGGAAACGAAACGTTTTAAAGAAAAGTAGAAAAACCCAATTGTTTCACAAGATTAGTAAAGGGGAAAAAACAAAAGATACGCCAGACTAACACAGTAAGCAGAAATGCCCGTACATTGTTAATGGAACGGAAGCAATAAACATCTAAAACATCTCGCCTGGCTTCTCTACCAACAGCATTCCTTCCTCCAACACTGCAACCCACAACTGACAGCACAAAAACAAATGTGCTGCTACAATCGCGTACGTATCCACTTACACCAAACTCCGCCCATTTCCATCTGTCTTTCACCTTCAAATTCAACTGTCCAGCGAGAGACAGATTGACTAAATTAGCTCACGAGTAGTGCTCGATTACCTTGGCGCCCGCAGAGGCGCCAAGCTAATCCGGTACTACCCTTGAACTGCCATGCCGTCGGTCCATTTTCCCTGCAAGTGACGCTGGTTCTTTAAGACTGAGCAGTAAGCAAGCCCAAATGTCGGCTCACCCAACAACTCCGCCCCTTTTTCCTGAACTCTTTAACGTTGGTTAGAGTGTTTAGAACTACTCCATTAACTCTTTTAGCCCCAAGGTCCCATTTCTCCAATTTTGGAGGTGTTGCCTAATGACTATGTACCAGTTGCACGAGATATATTGACCATGATAATTCAAGGGTAGTGCCAAGCGCCGTCAGGTGCCAAGCGAATCTGGCACTACCCTTGAATTATCATGGTGATGGACTCGGGGCTAAAAGGCTTAACTGTAACTGGTGCAGTTTAGGTGTGTTTCCAAAATCTTTGTTAACTCATTCGAGGCGTAGCGCATCCGGATACGCGGCGGACAGCAGCGTATCCGGATGCAGCAGATCTCGAATGAGTTAACTGAGAGCCAAAGAAACACATCCACCGAAAGAACATCCAATCAAGTCAAGTCAAAAAACTTTATTTATCCCACAAAGGGGCAATTCCAGTTTGGACTGTGAGCGTATAAATATATCAAGTGAAGTATAAACAAGATTGGATGAACCATAACCCGCAAAGTCCCTTCTATATGAGAGCTTACTTCGCTGTCAAGGGTCTCTACCTTTTGTCTTTGACTTGATTCTGATGTTGAAATATCTCCTTTTGAAAAAAAAATCGCAGATGGGCCAATGCGCCATAGTGAACTCAATAAGGGGCGCGCGCAGTGTATACGCGTCATTGGTTTGTCAAACGTCATTTGTCATGATGCATTTTTTTGGTTTGTTTTTACGTAATTTTATATTTAACATGATATGAGGTTCGCTTTCGCTTCGAAACGTGCGAAAATGGTGACAAAACTAGAATTTCACGGTACAATTTCAGTCTTGCTATAATTTGTGTGAAAGCAGGTTGACTTTACCTATCGACATGATATACTAAGTACAGCTGCATGCTCTTCTAAAAAGTGCGTCGATGTGTGTGTGTGTGTGTGTGTGTGTGTGTGTGTGTGTGTGTGTGTGTGTGTGTGTGTGTGTGTGCGTGCGTGTATGCGCTTCAAACATCCTCAAGAGGCATAGATGTTCATGCGCCCTTTGGGGACATGAGGATCTATGCCTCTTGGAGATGCACGTATATGTGAGAGAGAGATCGAGCGAGCGAGAGAGAGAATAACGTCATATTTAGAGTATGTCTCCATTGTGACGGAGTTGCTTCTTTCACGTCACCGCCAATGTCTGACTTTCTCCAGAAGTCAAGGTTTTTTACTGTTTTAATTTTTTTCTGAAAAGAATTAATTTTTACTTTAGAAGTTGAAAGGGTACAAAGCTGGCTAACGAACTCAACCAATGTCTTTCTGTAAACTGAATGCTCTTCTGAAAGCGCGACGATGTGTGTGTGTGTGTGTGTGTGTTTGATGGTGTGTGTGTGTGTGTGTGTGTGTGTGTGTGTGTGTGAGAGAGAGAGAGAGAGAGAGAGAGAGAGAGAGAGAGAGAGAGAGAGAGAGAGAGAGAGAGAGAGAGAGAGAGAGAATCAATGAATCAATGAATCAATGAATCTTTATTTTACAAAGGTGAAGATATTAACACAGTCAGTGACTATGTCATTTTTCGTACCTGCCGTTGCTAAAACTACGACTAAGTACAAAATATACATTAAACAGGGACATCAAAGCACAGTAATACAAAATATATAGTCCACTAAACACAAACACGCGCATACGCGCACAAACGCACTCACGCGTCCACACACACACACACACACACACACACACACACACACACACACACACACACACACACACACACACACACACACACACACACACGATTGTTATAATATACACGTACATTCGTGTGTCTACGAATAACTAGATATTATTATTTGAGTGATGTCAGATATCTATAAAGATTTGCCTTGAAACGAGATAATGTCGGAGTGGCGGCTTTAACGTGATGTGAGAGAGAGAGAGGGCCGGGAGAGAGAGGGGGAGAGAGAGAGAGAGAGAGAGAGAGAGAGAGAGAGAGAGAGAGAGAGAGAGAGAGAGAGAGAGAGAGAGAGAGAGAGAGAGAGAGAGAGAGGTGCCTCAATTGGTCATATTTTATTTTCTGCAGTCTGCACTCAGGCTATTGCAATTGGGTGATGTTCACACGTGTGTAAGCAGTGTGTAAGCAGTACCAGTGGCCGCACGCACAAGGGGGAGAATACTAGAGATGCTGGTACCTCTCAGTACCAATGGATTTAGTTTCCAGACATCGATTTCAGCAAGGTCAAGTTCGGTATCGGTGGTCTTACGCCATCTGTCGGTTCCTGACTGCTTCACTTTCAGTCGGTCACTGCGGGAGATTGGTCGACAATGAAAGGTCAAGGGTAGTGCTTGATTATGTTATAAGGCTGGAGTTTCGTTCAGTAGCCTAACGCATTGAGAAGCGTCAAGGAAATTTTGGTATAGTAATTATACTCGTAGTGCCTTTTAGCTGTAAGTTGAGTCGTGGTAGATCCACTCCCTCTTTAAGTTCTTGTAAGTGTTAGCGACCACAGGCTGCGGTTAGAAAATGCGTTTTCACGATATGTATCAGCGCCATGTATTAACTCATTCGAGACGAACGGCATACGCTTAAGCCGCGTATCCAGATGCCGTGCGTCTCGAATGAGTTAATCTTCTGTTCACTGTTCTGCTACGCAAAGCGGACTGCAAATTGATAACAACATGACATTGTAAAACGCATTTCTTTTTTTCCCAAACCACCAACGTTTGTAGACTGTCTCATTTGGTTCTAAAGAAAACGATCACAGCTGGCTCTGGAAGTTACAGGGTTAATATTTTTTAAACCACTGTTGTGTAATTTGTGAGCCCGACGCGGACAGCCCAAAGAAAACGAGTCGTGGCCCTTTGTGGCCCTCTAGCGGATGCTTTTACTGCGATACAGTCCCTTGGCTAAACCCCTCCCCGTCCCCGTCTGCCAGAAACATATATTATCAAGAACCCGTGCAGCCGCAAGATTCACTCTAGAAAAAAAATATTAACGTAGACACACTGTTAAGTAAAGATGGTTTGCACTAAGAGACGTAGATGCTTACGAGCCCCTGCGGCTGCAGGGGCTCATGAGAATCTATGCCTCTTGCTGGCATAGATCTCTGCAATTTAGTTCTACCTTTTCAAGCAGCATTTTAACAGGAATCGATTCATGATAGATAAGAACACTACTGCTCACTTGATAGATAATAAAACTACTTCAATTTCAACTCAGACATAACAATTTTTTCCATCTCATGTCTCGCTGTACATCTTGCTTCCTCATGCAAGGAAGGTCGCCTGAGTTTTAAGCCCGTGGCTGAATTCGAGAGGGGGGAAAAGGCGGACTGAGTTAATATATTGCATTTTCGGCTTACTTGAATTGCCTATCTTTTATTGCAAGGCCCGGATTAGTGTGAAAATTATCCGCGCAACCTGTCACTGGATACTTCACTAAAAGTGGTTGCAAGTTCCTTTCACAGTCGAATTCGCATTATAACAAGTTATGTCGGATAGTGCGAAAGTCTGACAACGTTTCTTCAAAGATCCCGAACACATTTTGTTCTATGCAATTTACTTCGCTTATAAGAAACGTCACATAAAACAACCAGTATGGTTGGGACCCTATACACTTTGTTTTATCCGAAGTTTAACACATTCAGTCCCAGGACCGAAATCCCCAAATTCTAAAGTTTCCCTCTTAAGGACTTTATTACAATTCTAGAGATAGATCGAGCATGATAGTTCAAGAGTGGTGCTAGAATAGCTTGGCGCATGGTGCCAAACTATTCTGGCACCACTCTTGAACTATCATGCTCGACCTGTCTCTAGAATTGTATTAAAGCGTCAAGCTATTCTGGCACCACCCTTGAACTATTATGCTCGATTCATGTCTTGCTGTGGTGTGTCGGGGTTGAATGAATTAATGTGAATGCAAAGCTGAGGGACTCAGTCCGTCCGAGGAGGACGGATATAAAATGTAGCTAGCAAGAGGTATAGATCCTCATGAGCCCCCGCGTCTGCAGGGCTCATGAGGCTCTATGGCTCATGCCGATGCGTGTTGCGTCTCCGAAATCATTGTAAATTTAACGTTTAAAAAGGAAATCCGTCCGAGCAAGACTAATATAAAATTGTTCCAACGCACGCATAAATCCCATGAACCCTCGTATCTGCTCACGGTGGCGTGCCTCTTGTAGGTGGATGGTGTTCAATTTTTACCCGCAGAACCCTAAAATAGACACTATTACGTCATCGGAATTAACCCCCCCACCCCCACCCACCCCTCCCCCCACTGTACATGTACCGGTACTGTTTTCGGCTCTGTCTGCATGCGCAAGGTGGTTAAAACGACACGTCCCATGTAGCATTATTTGTTCAAGGTGTTAAAAATGAGTGAGGGTGAGGGTGAGGGTGGGGGTGGCGTTTAAGTTGCGAAATGGGTGGGGTGGGGTGGGGGTGAGGCTGCTGGTTGGGGGGGAATTAATACTTGGCCGGTGTGGGTTAGGGAAATGCATGAAAATTAATTTTGTGGTGTCAAACTACACAGAGGGGGGTGCTCCCCAACTGAATGAAAATCTACCTCTCGTCGTGACAGCTGCACATCAGCGTAAAGAGCACGCGGGTTACCTCTACATTGATAGCGAATCGAGGGAGGCAGCCAGTGTGCTCTTTGTGTTGATGTGATGCTTTAACAAAGGGAAGTAGCATTAGCGAATCGAAAGAGGCAACCAGTGTGCTCTTTGTGTTTATGTGCAGCTTTAACCCTTTTAGCCCCGTATCCCTACAGTAGGAGATGGCTTGACCATGATAATTCAAGAGTAGTGCCAGATTTGGGACTACCCTTGAATTATCATGGTCAAGCTATCTACTGCAACTGGTACATAGTCGTTAAGCAACACCTCCGAAATTTGAGAAATGGGACCTTGGGGCTAAAAGGGTTAACGAAGAGAAAGTAGCAGTAGCGAATCGAGGACGGCAACCAGTGTGCTTTTACGTTCATGTGCAGCTTTAACGAAGAGAAAGTAGCAGTAGCGAATTAGGGAGGCAAACAGTGTGCTCAGTATTTACGTTGATGTGCCGCTTTAACGAGGAGAAGTAACAGTAGAGAATTGAAGTGTGTGTGTGTGTGTGTGCGTGTGTGTGTGTGTGTGTGTGTGTGTGTGTGTGTGTGTGTGTGTGTGTGTGTGTGTGTGTGTGTGTGTGTGTGTGTGCTGGGGGCGGGGGGGGGGGGGGGGGGAGGGTAAGCAGTGTGCGTAAAGTGTAGACAAAATCCCAAGCATCTATCTCATAAAGGTCCTTGTCTAAGACTCTCTGAAATTAATATTCCTTGCAGTTCAGTTTTATTATTAGGGTGAGATTAAAAGCAGTGCAGAAAACAGCAAGTAAAAGGTGATGGGAAAGATGGTTTCAGTGCGTTGGGCGATAGTAAAAAATAAAGGGAAAGCCCGTACAGTTCTTGTCAAACGAATTAATCTTCAATGGATGGCACTTAAAATGACGAGATTCAGCATGTATTTTCCCCCGCAAAGAAATTGGATTGTTTGACATCGAATTTTCCGTTTTCATGATAAACTCAATTGACAGCACTTTTTTTCTCTCTCTCTCAAAATATCTCTTAAAGATTCGACTGAAAAACGCTCTCGTTATGTGGAGGCCTTACTGTACCATTTAGCTCTGTGACTGTGGCCACGGGTGCCCGGATCTGAAACCAAGCGGGATAATTTCTTCTGCCGCCTTCTCATGTTCACATCATCCATATGTCTCCCTCATAGTCATAAGCGACATAAAACCATTGCAACTTTCTCAGCTTGAAAATGAAAGAAACCCTTTACCTGCCACTGAGAGGTATGGATTCTCATGAGCCCCTGCGATTGTAGGGGCTAATGAAAATCTATGCCACTCGCAGTGGGATTTAGCTGTTGCTGGGGGACTGGGTTTGCACGCCAGCGATTTTTAGCACGGTCATCCGTCGAAATCCCAACCCGGAACGAAACACTCCATGTGAGAAACAGTTTGACGTTAGTTGTACGAGATACTTCGATTCGCATGAGCCCCAGCGGATGCTGGAGCTCACGAGCATCTATGCTCCTTGCAGAAAGGAAAGCTGTTCAGAAACTCTTCAGGGGCCGTAACACAAGACGCAGATGAAGTCAGGCTAACGAGGTAAGCGACCCGACGCGGGGCGGACCTTTTGATAAATATTCAGCGACGGTGACGACCGTAAAACCTTGACAAACGTTACGTCGACAGGATAATATGGACGGAGATGGCCGGCCTAGTGAGCAATGGACACTTTGGCCGATGTCAGCCGCAGCGGGCCAACGCACTGTCGTGCGCGGGCCCACTGCGGCCGACATCGGCACCAGGACCTTTTCCTTACTGGGAGTAGAGTACCACGCGCAAGACTGAGGTCACACCACTAGCTGGTGGGGAAAAACGACGCGCTGGTTGGGGGTAGAGTACCACGCGCAGGCCTGATGAAGTCACACCACTGGCGGCTCAGGGAAATGAAAACACTCTGGTTCCTTACATGCAGCCTGTATGCCATTTAAAAGGCCCTGGCACAACAAAGTAAATCGATTGCAGTGCGCCGGAATTGGTCACTGTTCAGGACGTACTCCATAGACAATAGTAAAGTTTCGTCTGCAACAAACGCCTCCCAGGGACAAACGAGGGCGAAATCGCAGTTGAAAACGTCTACCATAAGCCGCATAGACAACACTCCAAACATTTCCAAGAGGCATTACATCCTCATCCCTACACTCCAAACATCTCCAAGAGGCATTGCACCTCATGAGTCCTACGGACTCATGAGGATCTATGCCTCTTGAGATGTTTGGAGTGTTGTCAATGCTTATGGCACAAGCTTGCTATTCGCCGTGACTTATGTAGTCGCTCTCGTTTGTTGGGAGTCGTTCGTTCAAACGTAACCTCAGGTGACTAATAGCTGTCCCTGTCCCCCGTAGCCTGGCCCTTAGGACCGTCCATTATCACTCTTGTTGTATGGATGTTAAAGCGATCTGCTCCCAGGTTCTCAAGCAGTGTTGTCTCACCTCATCTACTTTTCCTTTTATAATCCATATGAGGAGACTTACGTAACAGAGGTTTTCTACTGTACCTTGTGCGCACCGGTGGCGGAACTCTCCTACGTACACAGGAGAAAAAGAACGTTTTACGACATTCGAACTTCATTAGTAAAGTTCAGCATTACTGTAAGTAAAGTATAGCCCTTTTGTCCAGCATTACTGTAAGTAAAGTATAGCCCTTTTGTCCAGCATTACTGTAAGTAAGTACGTACGAAACATGTATAAAAGAGACTATGTAAACTAGCAGTCTGATATAAAACCTACGACCCGAGGACCTCGATGCCATCGTCCCAGCGTGCTAGGCCATGGCAGACGAACCAAGTGTTTAAAGGATGGGGTCAGTACTGCGCACACTGCACTCCACCAAAAAGCTCAACCGCGCAGGCTTTAGAAAACGTCCACGGACCATGACACCGACCATTCCAAGTCCTGTAGCTACAGGCGAGGGGCGAAACGGCAGGTGAAAGATGTCACTTGAAGCCGCAGTCTCAAACCTGCATGCAGGCGGTTCAGGATATTGGTCGCCTGATGTTGACCTGGGGATGACAACGTCACTCGGCACACCCTGAACGACCAAGCAGCCTTCTCTAGGGACATCACTGCTTTATCCACACGTAGAGGGGCCTAGAAAAAGGTGGCCTAACCAAAGCTCGTCCCCTCGCAACCCCAGTTGGCTAGCCGCGGTCAACGGGCATCTTCTCCTGCGGTCAGAAAACAAGAGAGAATAACGGGTCCACTCTCATGACGACCACGACCGGACTCAACGTAGCATGCTGGAACATCCGAACCATGCACGACACAGCAGACAGCGGACGCCCTGAACGTCGCTCCGCCCTCATTGCCCATGAATTGCGGAGGTTAAACATCGACATCGCCGCGCTCAGCGAAGTACGCCTTCCAGACGAAGGCAGCCTCCAAAAACTTGGCGCTGGCTACACCCTCTACTGGTCAGGCAGGCCTGCATCAGAAAGACGGCTCTCAGACGTGGGCTTCATGGTCAAGACCTCCATTGCGACTAAGCTGGAAAACCTACCAACGAGTCACTCAGACCGCATCATGTCCATGCGCCTCCCACTGAGACACCAGCAACACGTCACCCTTCTCAGTGTGTACTCCCCAACCCTCCTGGCAGAGCCTGCAGAAAAAGACAAGTTCTACACTGACCTGCGCAGCCTCCTACAGAGCACCCATGCAGACGACAAAGTCATCATCTTTGGCGACTTCAACGCCAGAGTGGGCCAGGACTCTGAAGCCTGGAAAGGTGTCCTCGGCAAGCATGGCGTCGGGAACTGCAATGACAATGGACGACTACTGTTGGAGTTTTGTGCAGAGCAGCAACTTGTCATCACCAACACTACTTTTCAGTAAAAGGACAGTCGAAAGACCACCTGGATGCATCCTCGCTCCAAACACTGGCACCTTATCGACTATGTCCTAGTGCGTCAAAGGGATCGCAGCGACGTCTTCCTCACCAGAGTGATGCCCAGCGCAGAGTGCCACACTGACCACCGCCTTGTCCACTGCAAACTCAGGCTCCACTTCAAGCCAAAACCCAAGAAATGCCCCTTCCCCCTCCCACCAAGAAAAAACTTGATGTTGCCAGCCTTCAGCGTGACGACGTGAAAGCTGCTTTTCAGACAGATTTACAGCGCAGGCTCAAAGACACAGCGGATCCAGCAGACTCTTCCCCTGAAACACTCTGGAAACAACTGAAAACTGTTATTGCAAAATCCTCTGCAGAAGTCTTGGGTTTCGCTAGAAAGAGGAACAAAGACTGGTTTGACGAAAACGATGTAGAGATCCAGGAACTCCTAGCAAAAAAAGAGCCGCCCATCAGGCCCACCTAGCCCAGCCTTCCTGCCCTGTGAAGAAGTCTGTCTTCCGCCTCGTCTGCAGCAGTCTCCAGCGCAAGCTCAGAGATCTCCAGAACGAGTGGTGAACCAGACTCGCACAGAGGACCCAGCTCTGCGCTGACAACGGTGACTACAGAGGCTTCTACGAAGCACTGAAAGCAGTTTATGGCCCCAGGCACCTGGTACAGAGTCCCCTGCGAAGCGCTAATGGACAGGCATTGCTCACAGATAATACATCCATCTTGAACCGCTGGTCGGAGTAATTTCAGAGCCTCTTCAGCGCTGAGCGCACTGTTCAAGAAGCAGTCATCCTCCAAATCCCACACCTCCCAGTAAAGGTTGAATTGAACGAACCGCCCACCGCTGAAGAGGCTCTCACAGCCATCCACCAGCTCAAGAGTGGCAAAGCAGCAGGCATTGATGGAATACCGCCAGAGATCTGGAAACATGGAGGCCCAGCACTGCACAACAAGCTCCACGACCTCTTTCTATGCTGCTGGGAGGACGAAACTCTACCAAAGGATCTCCGTGATGCAGTCGTTATCACCCTTTACAAGAACAAAGGTGAGAAGTCTGACTGCTCCAACTATCGTGGAATTACCCTGCTGTCCATTGCCGGGAAAATTCTCGCCAGGCTGCTCCTGAATCGGCTGGTACCTGCCATCGCCGAAGACCACCTCCCAGAGGGCCAATATGGCTTCAGAGCCAACAGGAGCACCACCGACATGGTCTTTGTGCTGAGACAGCTTCAGGAGAAGTGCCGCGAGCAGAACAAAGGGCTGCACATAACGTTTGTTGACCTAACAAAAGCGTTCGACACAGTGAGCAGGCAAGGCATGTGGCAGATCCTGGAGCGACATGGCTGTCCCCCAAAGTTCCTCAGCATGATCGTCCAGCTACACGAGGACCAGCAAGGACAGGTCAGACTCAACAATGACCTCTCACAATCATTCCCTATTCTCAACGGTGTAAAGCAGGGCTGCGTGCTGGCACCGACCCTCTTCACCATCTTTTTTAGCATGATGTTGAAGCAGGCCACAGTGGGCCTCGACGATGATGATGCAGTGTACATCAGGTATCGTCTCGATGGCAGCCTGTTCAACCTCAGACGACTGCAGGCCCACACCAAAACCCTAGACCAACTGATTCGTGAGCTGCTTTTTGCTGATGATGCTGCCCTCGTTGCACACACAGAGAGAGCCCTGCAGCGCATCACGTCCTGCTTCGCAGACGCTGCCCAGCTCTTTGGACTCGAGATCAGTCTGAAAAAGACAGAGGTCCTCCATCAGCCGGCACCCATGGTAGAGCATCGCCCTCCCCACATCACCATCGGCGAGTCTGAACTAAAGTCAGTGCACCAGTTTACTTACCTTGGCTGCATCATCACGTCGGACGCCAAGCTGGACAAGGAGCTTGACAGCAGGCTGGCAAAAGCGAACAGCGCTTTCGGGGGTGTGGCACAATCAACAGCTGAAAACAGGCACCAAGATCAGCGTGTACAGAGCTGTCGTCCTCACCACCCTGCTGTATGGTTCCGAGTCCTGGGCCCACTACCGCAGCCAACTACGACTCCTCGAAAGCTTCCACCAGCACGTCCTGGGCATTCACTGGAGTGACTATGTCACCAACGTCGAGGTCCTTGAACAGGCAGAAACTGTGAGGATCGAGACTTTGCTGCTGCCGACGCAGCTCCACTGGGCGGAGCATGTCTCCAGGATGGAGGATCATCGCCTACCCAAGATCACCGTGTTCGGCGAGCTTGCCACTGGACACCGAGACAGAGGGGCACCAAAGAAGAGATACAAAGACTGTCTCAAGAAGTCACTTAGTGCCTGCCAAATCGACCACCGCCAGTGGTCTTCGCTTGCTGCGGACCGTGACACCTGGCGTTCCACCATTTACAAGGCAGCCGTCTCCTTTGAGGACTCTCTTCAGAGCTAGCCTTAAGGACAAGCGGCTCAGGATAAAAAAACAGATGCCGCAACTCAGAACCCTAGCCAGACCTTCCCCTGCAGCCACTGCGGTCGAACCTGCCTGTCCCGGATTGGCCTCCGCAGCCACGACTAGGAGGCCTGCAGACGTCGTGGGCAACCCCTATAAAATCTTCGTTCGCGAAGTCAAGCCAAGAGAAACTAGCAACCCTTTCTTACCAGGAGCATATTATTCAAGACTTTCATTGTCGGCGGATGAAAAAAAGTCTTTGAAAGCAAACTGAACACAGACGTTAACACAGGCAACTTCAACACAGAATAATCCCATCGATTCAGGGAACAAGGATATGTATAAGGCAAAGGGCAAAGAATCTTATGAGCCCCACATCTACCGCAGGGCCATATGGTTCTTTTCCTCTTGCAGCTGGGTGGCGTTCGCATGTTTCAGTTAGTGAAGGGGTTAAGGTCACATCATGGGCTCAGGTATCGTACACTAGCATACTTTTTGTCCACTATTACCCGCGCCATTCGAACACAGCATTTCACACCACGTACAGGCCACACAGGGTTATTGCATCCGGTGCACGTAGTAACAAAAACTGCCTCCCTTTTTGCAATTGTTTTAGAGTGTAAAACTTCAATTTTTTGCCTTTTTGGGCGTTTTGAGCAGCAAAAGGCATGACAGGTGGTGTGAAAAACAGCAAAATTTGTGTAATTTTACTCCACCTAGTGTGTTCATGAGACATTACAGTGTTGCGGAAAACGCTAACAGACAATTTGTTTAAGAATTGCTGGAAATGTTTCTCCTGTGATATGCTCCGCGTAAATTTTTCTTGTGTGGGCAGAAAGGTTCTTCGTTCATAGCTTTGTGTTGCAAGAGGCTAATAGAGAAGAGTGTGTGAAAAGGGGGCTAACCTAATTGTCATGTTGACCCACACTAACAGTGATGTGCCGAATGGTGCAAGGGAAGGAATTAGTTCGATCTCGCGGAATAATCAGAATCAGAATGGACGCGTTTTCTCCCCTTACAAGACTTGGCAGTCTCCTACATCCCTTCAGAGAAAGAGAACATGGTGATGATGCAACAATTTATTGCAAATTGTACGTACACAGTACAGATTTTAACTCACTCGAAACGTGCCGCATCTGGATATGCGGCAAATAGCCGCGTATCCATATGCTGAACGTCACGAGTGAGTAAAGAACTCGCATATTTCAGGGGCTTCAGTATTTTTGTGAGTGAGCTTAGTCCTGCGCTATCCACTAAGCACCTTGCGTAGTGGCTGTTGCAGGACTTAGCTCACTCATGCAACTGACCCTTGAGCAAAGCTTGCCTGATGTTGTGTTGGGTTTTTTTTTGTTTTTTGGTTTTTTTCAATTAACCTCTGAACAAATATCTCCTATTGAAAAAGCCTCGCAGATCTGCCAATGCGTCAGTGAGCTCTATAAGGGGCGCAGTGAATACGCGTCATTGGTTTGTCAAACGTCATTTGTCATGACATATTTTTTTGTTTGTTTTTACGTAATTTTATATTTTACGTGACAAAAGATTCACTTTCGCTTCAAGACTTGAGAAAATAGTAAGAAAACTAGATTTCCACGGTACAATTTCAGTTTTGCTATCATTTTTGTGAAATCAGGTTGACTTTACATAGCTACATGATATACTAAGTACACCTGCACGCTCTTCTGAAAGCGCGTCGATGTCTGTGTGTGCGTGCGTGCGTTCCAAACATCTCCAAGAGGCACAGATCATCATGCGCCCCCCAGGATTTAAGCCTCTTGGAGATTCGCGCGTATGTGTGTGCATGTGTGTGTGTGTGTGTGTGTGTGTGTGTGTGTGTGTGTGTGTGTGTGTGTGTGTGTGTGTGTGTGTGTGTGTGTGTGTGTGTGTGTGAGTGTGAGAGAGAGAGAGAGAGAGAGACAGACAGACAGACAGACAGACAGACATACATGCAGACAGAGAGAGAGTTAGTTAGTTAGTTGGATTTAACGCTGAGCAGGCAACTATGGCCATCTCATGGCGGGAGAGAGAGAGAGAGAGAGAGAGAGAGAGAGAGAGAGAGAGAGAGAGAGAGAGAGAGAGAGAGAGAGAATATGAATGGATGAATGAATGAATGAATGAATGAATGAATGAATGAATGAAGAATGAATGAATGAATGAATGAATGAATGAATGATACTTTATTTCTCAAGGATGGAAACAATAGGCGCACAGGCTTTTTTTCGTGTTTGTCCTTGCTAAACTACAACATTAAAAACAACATTAAAACAACATGTTAACAGCACAAACAAGCGGCAAGCGGCTACACCCACAGGTCACTTGTGTTACTTTTGGATATAAGTTTACAAGTCGCTGAAGGTTACAGTCTCGCGCACACACACACACACACACACACACACACACACACACACACACACACACACACACACACACACACACACACACACACACACACACATCAATTCACAGGGTCTTGGGGGGGGGGGTGCGATGTAAAGTGAGTGTTTATAGACAGCGACTGCGCGCTCATGATACAGTTACACTTGTGTAGGAATATAGTGAACAGACAAAACACTGCAGTAAAGAGAGATATATAAAAACTAAAAAGTGCAAAACGGAGGACCACAACAATGCGTTAAAAAAGGAAATCATTGACATGGCTCTTTTGGACACATTATCTACGTTTTTTTTTTCAAGTTTGCTCTGAAATGTATTAAAAAGTTTTTGTCCTAAACAATGGAAGATGTCTCGTTTGCTGTATATGTGGAGGAAGTGAGTTCCATAATAGGCACCCGCATACGAAAGTCAATTCGGAGCCGTTCAATGACGAGACAGTTTCTCAAAGTGCTGTAAACCCTTTCGCTCTCAGTGAAAAGCTTAGCCAGGTAGAGCGGGGCTTTCCCGTTCAGTGCTTTGTGCATAAGTACGCACTCAGTTATTTAACTTAAGGTATTGATGTAAAGGAAGGAGCCCTGTTGCCTGAAGCTTTCCCTCCAAAGTTAGAGAGGGGATTGGGACGATCAGTTTAATTGCGTGCTTGTATAGAGAATTAATCCTCTTAAGGTTAACGGCCTCACTACAGCCGTCCCAAATAGCAGATGCGTAGTCAATGTGAGGTTTTATGTAGAAGTTGAAAAATAGCTTACGTGTCTTAGTATCAATAATAGATTTTAATCTTGACAGTAATACTAGCTTCCTTGATAATGTTTTCCCTAGTTGTGTTAGATGGGACAACCAGCACATTTGTTCGTCAACAATTACCCCGAGGACTGAGACGATGTTCCTTTACTTGCTCAATGGGAACTGAATCAAAAGAGAAGCTAAGTGAATGGGGGCGGAGCTGATGCTTTTGGCGTGTTGTGATTAGCATGCTTTTTGTTTTAGATGGATTAACAAGCATTTGATTATTTTTGTACAGACTAAGCTGAAAATCGCTTGATATTTCAAGTACAGTTTTCACGCCCGCGTGAAGAGTTGAATCATCGGCAAACATGTCACGTTCGGTATTTGGATTGGATATTAAATTATTATGTGTTTGTGTTTGTGTGTGTGTGTGTGTGTGTGTGTGTGTATGTGTGTGTGTGTGTGTGTGTGTGTGTGTGTGCGTGCGTGCGTGTGTGTGTGTGTGTGTGTGTGTGTGTGTGTGTGTGTGTGTGTGTGTGTGCGCGCGCGCGTGCGAAATACTGATTATTATTATTATTATTATTATTATTATTATTATTATTATTATCTCTTCTTTTTATTTATTTTATTTGTCTTGTTACCTTTTCTGCTGTTATATATATTTAAAATGTTATTAAGGACAGACATGTAAAAAGGCCTGCGTGCCTACTGTCTTCATCCTTAGAAAATAAAGTTTCAATTCAATTTAATCCAATTCAATTCAATTATCTTTAACTGCTCAGTTTGATTATTTATTGTATGTAGATATGTAAATTAGTTCTTGTTGTGTTTGTATGTAGTCTAGCACGTGCACTTATCAGACGAAAGTTATCATAGTAATGTATAGGTATTGGAGTTGCCAATGAACCTTCATTTGCGTCTGACAGACTGCATATGTGTTTCAGGGTTGCGAAATAAAGTCGGCTGCCTCGAGTGCCTCCGCCTCTTCTTCCACCTTACACATCAAAGCCCTGAGCCGAACTCGACCCCATCTGGCTTGCACACAGAAACTACAAAAAAGAGTTCTGATCTAACAACAAGAAATCTTAGGCTATAGACATACTACAAATGGTCGAAGAAAGAAAATACGGTCTGAAATTATAACAGAATTGTTCTTCGTGAAACCAAACTTAGAGTTGATAGATTACGACTACTCAAACATAAAACGTTACTGATCAACCAAACAAACTACTGATGAAACGTAGAAAAGTGTTGATCATGGAAACTACTGAGGAAGCAGAAAGTGTAACAAACTGTAACAAAGTGTAATAAGCAGACAAAACGGAAGCCATACTGGTAGGCACTCGCCAGAAACTCTCCCAGCTCCCTCCCTCTCTCCACCTTCAACTCGATAGCACCCCCATCTCCCTCTCTGACTCGGCCAAGAACCTCGGCGTTATCCTCGATTCCTCTCTGTCCATGACCAGCTTCGTTTCCGCCACGGCCCAGGCATGTTATTTCCACCTCCGCCGCATCAGTCAGATCAGAAAATACCTCACTACCGAAGCTGCCACCAAACTTGCTGTCTCTCTCATCTTATCTCGCATCGACTACTGCAACTCTCTCCTTTCCGGCCTCCCTCACTCCACCATTTTCACTCTCCAACGCGTTCAGAACAATGCTGCCCGCCTCGTCCTCAGAAAGAAAAAATCCGACCACGTCACACCCCTGCTCAAACTCCTTCACTGGCTCCCCATCCCCCAACGCATCCAATACAAAATTCTGTCTCTCTGCTACAAATCCCTGAACAACTGCGCTCCTGCCTATCTCTCCAACTTACTTCACCCCTACACACCTTCCCGCTCCCTCCGCTCTGCCTCTGACCCTCTCCGCCTCCACATCCCTCGCACCAAACTTAACACTTTCGGCCCCCGCTCCTTCTCCGTCTACGATCCATCCACCTGGAACACTCTCCCACTCTCTCTCCGTCAGAAACACTCTCTCTCCTCCTTCCAGTCCGCCCTCAAAACTCACTTCTTTCAACAGTTTTAGCACTATATCACCACACTCCCCACCCCAAGCTGACCGTCGTAATGTATTCCACTGTTTGTGGTACGCAAGTCATTGTCTAAAGCGTGCGCATGCGTGCGAGAGTTGTGAGTGCGCGCTTAGAGTTATAATTATTATAAGATAAGCGCATTATAAATACCGTAATTATTATTATTTTTTTTATTATTATTATTATTATTAAGTGTACTTCAAGAAACTTATTCTTCTTCTTCTTGTCGTTCGCACTGGTACAATGTCAGTCCAGCTCAAGAAACTACTAAGAAATATAGAAAGTGCAAACCAGAGAAACTATTGGTAAGACGTCTAAAAGTATTGGTCAAACAAAGAGGAAAACTGATCAGCCAGAGAAAGCAACTGATCAACCAGAGAACTACAAATCAACAAGAAAAGCTACTGACCAACAAGATAAAGTGCTGATCAAAATATACAGAAAATTACTGATCAACAATAGAAAAGCGCTAATCAGCCACAGAAAGTTACTGATTAAACACGGAAAACTGCTGGTCAAATACTGAAACTATTTATCAGACCCAGAAAAAAAAAATCGACCACAGAAAAGTTATACTAAATATACTGATCAAACGGAGAAAGGACTGATCAACGAGAAATGCTCCTCATCAACCACAAAAACAACCGATCAACCCAAAAAAGACTGATCAACCAGAAAAACTTCTCATCAACCAAAGAAACAATTGATCAACCATACAAAGAGTGATCAACGAGAGAAACGACTGATCAACCAGAGAAACGACTGATCAACCAGAGAACGACTGATAAACCAGAGAAACGACTGATCAAAAGACCGATTGATCAACCACAGAAAACTGCTGAGAGATACTTGCAATCAGGCATGAAACAGGAGGAGAGACACTTATAACAGATTTGCTCATAACGAGAGAAAATATGCTATGGGAGGAGACACTTGCAATGACACGCCTTGAAGAGAGAGAGAAAAAAAAATAGAAACACTTGTAATGAGATTTCAGACAAGGAAAAAAAAGACGAACCACACCGCTTGCAATGGGACATTTTGAAGAAAATAAATCAGAATGAAAACAAACACAGTGTTTAAAAAAATGGTGGGGAAGAATATGGCCAGAAGTAAACGAAACTGCTATACACGCGTTAAACACACACAGACTGCGGGATTTGATTATTACAAACTCCTCTCTTTTCATCGATGAACGATAGCAGTCAAGAGGCCCGGCTATGTTGTGTTTTTTTTTCAGTGTGTGTAAGGAAGCTTTCTTTTTTCTTTTCTTTTTTTCTTTTTTGGAGGGGAGGCGGGAGTGGGGGAGAGGGTGAGGGGTGGTGGTGGGGGGGTGGTGGGGGGGGGGGGGGTTCCAGTATGTGTGTGTGAGTATGCAAGAAGGTCGAGTGAGTTTCACGTTGACGAAGCTACCCGCGCAGCATTGTGATTTTAACACATTAAATTTTACCCGAGGACCGAAATCCCCAAATTTTGAAGTTGTCGTCTGAAGAACTTATTATGTCTATATATATGTCAACAAGGACTGAATTCTCACCCACAATTAGGGTGGACCAACACTCAAGGACTTACGTCATATGGCTGACTCGGAGTGAGGATGCGATGCTGATGATATCGCACAGTGAGAGATACTACTTTTTATGAGCCCCTTTGACTGCGGGGGGCACTTGACACTCTGTTTCTGGCTGAAAGACTATTTAGGGCGAACTTAGGTTATTTGACTAGTCTCTACACATTTGGCCCACCCACTGATTCAGTACGTAAGAGAGGACAAGAAAGGTTAAGAAGACTGCGTGTGGTGATGAAAAGAAATCTCACCAACCAACCAACCGCCACTAAAAAAATAATTAAAAAACAAAAACTAACCAGCCAACCACTACTAAAAAATAATAATAAAAATCCCTCCCTAACCAATCATCCGCCCCCAGGCCACCCCCCCCCCAAAAAAAAAATAAATAAATAAATAAATAAATAAAAAATAAATAAAATAAATAAATGAAATAAATAAAATAATAATAAAATTTAAAAAAAAATAAAAAAAAATTAAAAAAATAAAAAAATTATAAAAAATAAAAATAAATAAATTAAATTAAATTAAATTAAATTCTCTCCACCCCCCCCCACCCCCCCCTCTTGGATCTGCCTGTTACTTACTTACGCCTGTCACCCCTACCCGGGTATAGGCCGTCGACGAGAGACCTCCAGCAACTCCTGTCCTGTGCTTCTCCTTCGATTCTACTCCAGGTGGTTCCCAGTCTCTTGATGTCTGCTTGGAGGTCTCGACGCCAGGAGTTTCTCGGCCTACCTCTTTTCCTCTTTCCCTGGGGGTTCCATGACAATGCCTGCCTAGTGATACTGGAAGCTGGCTTTCTCAGACTGTGACCGATCCATCCCCATCTTCTTCGTCCAATTTCATTCTCTGCTGTTATCTGCTCTGTTCTCTCCCAGAGTCTGACGTTGCTGATCTTCTCTGGCAAGTGGATTTTCAAAATTCTTCTAAGGCAACTGTTCATGAAGGTCTGTACTCTGTTGACTGTGGTTTTTGTCAATCTCCAAGTCTCTGCTCCATATAGGAGAACTGCTTTTACATTGGAGTTGAAAATCCGGACTTTGGTGTGTTGTGACAGCTCTCTGGAACTCCACACTTTTTTCAACTGGAGAAAGGCTGCTCTGGCTTTACCGATTCGTGCTCTGACATCTGCATCAGTGCCACCTTTTTTGTCTATGATGCTCCCGAGATAGGTGAAGGACTCCACCTCCTCCAACGGGGTGCCAGCAAGCAACACTGGTTCTTCCCTGGTTGCGTTCAGCCTCATTGTCTTTGTTTTCTGTTTGTGGATGGTGAGGCCCACTAGGGACGAGATGTCAGCAAGCCTTGTGGTCTTGTCCTGCATTTGTTGATGAGTGTGGGACAATAATGCCAAGTCGTCTGCAAAATCGAGGTCGTCAAGCTGTGTCCACAGTGTCCACTGTATTCCACTTCGTCTGTGCTCTGTGGTCATCTTCATGACCCAGTCTATGGCCAGTAGGAAGAGGAATGGAGACAGCAGACACCCCTGCCTGACACCGGTTCTGACCTGGAGCTCCCTGGTGAACTGCCCTTCGTGGATCACGCGACATGTCATGCCATCGTAGCTGCTCTTGATCAGGCGGACGAGCTTTGTGGGTACACCGTAGTGTCGTAAGAGTTTCCACAGAGTCTCTCGGTCCACGCTGTCAAATGCTTTCTCATAATCCACAAAGTTGATGTACAGCGGGGAGCTCCACTCCAGAGACTGTTCCATGATGATGCGGAGAGTGGCGATCTGGTCTGTACATGATCGGTTCTTCCTGAATCCTGCTTGCTGGTCTCTCAGCTGGGGGTCAATGGAGCTCTTCATTCTCTCTAGGATGATCCTGTTGAAGACCTTTCCTGGTACTGACAGCAAGGTGATTCCTCTGTAGTTTGGAACACTTGCTGAGGTCGCCTTTCTTGGGAAGCTTGATTAGGTACCCCTCCTTCCAGTCAGCCGGCATCACCTCCTCTTCCCAGATCTTTCCAAACAGTGGGTACAGCATCTCCACCGTTGTCTCTAGGTCTGCTTTCAGAGACTCCGCTGGGATGCCATCTGGCCCTGCTGCTTTGCCGTTCTTCAAAAATGCCACTGCTCTTCTGATCTCTTCCCGGCTGGGTCTGTCATAGCTGATGGGTAGGTCGGTCTCTGCCGGCTGGATGTCTGGGGGGTCGAGTGGGCTAGGTCTGTTCAGTAATTCTTCAAAATACTCGGCCCATCTGTTGAGTTGGTCTGCTCTGTCTGCAATAGGCTTGCCTTCTTTGTCTTTTACTGGTCTTTCTGTATGGCCATACTTGCCCGACAATCTTCTGGTAATGTCGTAGAGCTGTTTCATGTTGCCGCTGCCTGCTGCCTTTTCTGCCTCTGCTGCCAGGCTGTCTGTGTAGGCCCTCTTGTCTGCCCTGATACTCCTCTTCACCTCGAGGTTGGCTTCCGAGTATTCCTCCTGTGCCCTTACTTTGGCTGCTCTCGTGCGACTGCTTTCTTCTGCTTCCTCACTTCTATTTTCTTCAAGGTCTGTGCCGACAGCCAGTCCTTGTGATGGTGTTTCCTGAACCCTACAGTGTCTTTGCAGGTTGAGTTCAGCGCCTCTCTAACTGCCTTCCACTGCTGCTCTGTGGTGACCGCCTCCTCTTCATTTACTAGCTCCTGTAGCGATTGAAACCGGTTGGACAGCACCAGTTTGAACTCTTCTCTAACTCCAGTTTCTCTCAGGAGGCCTACATTATAGCGCTGTCTTCTTGTTGTCTCTGTGCGGCTTTTCTTTAGCTTGAGCTTCATTCTTAAGGTAAGCAGATGGTGGTCGGAGGCGACATCTGCTCCCCTCCTCACTCGAACATCTTGAAGGGATCTTCTAAATTTCTTGCTAATGCAGATATGGTCTATTTGGTTCTCTGTTGTATGGTCAGGTGAGACCCAAGTTGCTTTGTGTATTCTTCTGTGTGGGAAGATGCTGCCTCCAATGACAAGTCGGTTTAGAGCACAAACGTCTACAAACCTCTCCCCGTTCTCACTCATCTCCGAGCCTAGTCCCTGTCTCCCCATCACCTCTTCGTATCCGGTGTTGTCCTCCCCTATTTTGGCATTAAAATCGCCCATGACGATGGTGATGTCTCGCTCCGCACATTTGTCCAAGGCACTCTGGAGTCGGTCGTAGAACTCTTGTTTCTCTTCCTCGTCACTGTCATTAGTGGGCGCATAACACTGGATGACGTTCAGCTTGAGCTTTTTCTTGGTTCTAAAGGCTGCTGTGATAATTCTTGGCCCAAGAGGTTCCCAGCCCATCAGCGCTCTCTGTGCCACTGGTGACAGCATGAATGCTACTCCTTCTGTATGGGGGGCATTCTCCTCTTCATGACCTGAATACAGAATCATCTCCCCACTTAACAGCCTTTTCTGGCCAGACTGCGTCCATCTGGCTTCACTGATACCTAGCAGGGAAAGGTTGTACTTTTGCATTTCCGCTGCTATCTGGGCGGCCTTGCCGCTCTGGTACATGGTCTTGACGTTCCATGTGCCCATGGTTGTGTCCCTGGATAGAGAGAGGCGGCTCGGTCCTGTGGCTTCCGAAGACTTCCGGCTTTCACCACAGGACGTCATAAGTCTTCTGGTAGAAGAACCTTCCTCCTCCAGGAAAGGAATTACTGTTAGTCTTTTCGTCGGCGTTTTTGTAGCTATTTCCTTTTTTGCAGGGTGGGGAAGCTACCCCCACGCCCAACCCCCTTACTAGGAGGACCAGGGGTTTTCTGTCGGGGTCACCTTCCCTTAGACCATGTTGGTTCACGGCACCTTATTTCATTCGGTGCACCCCTCTCACGAGGGACCCCCTATCCACCACCCAGGGGACGCGCCTCAACGCCATATGGTCCCAGCGCGAGGGGTACCATGCTGTTAGCGCTGTTCATAATGTCCTCGGTTACGCAGTGCACCTGTGTAACGACCTGCCATCAGAGATCAGGCAACAGGTTCAAATAAGGTACCATAACGTGCGTACGTAAATTGCGCTGACCCCATGGACATCAAGCACAGCAGATGTGTGCGACTTTCCATTTTAGACCTGGCAACATTCTGAATAATATGAGATAAACGATGTCAGCCTGCAACTGTGTGTAGGGAGGGAGGGGGTGTCCAAAAAGGCAGAACATAGTCACCAGGCAACTGTCACTTTCAGACTAGAAGAGAGAAAGAAACATCTGAAAACAAGTTTGCCTTGTACAATGCAAGTGGCTGTTGAATTTAAGCCAAATATTTACAAATTAATAAAAGTGGTTTCACAGTGGGAGGAGCGAATAAATTTTATTTAAATCCAATGAAAGTGGTAAAGTGGTTGTGAAACTGTTTGGAGGGTGGTGGTGGTGGCGGGGGGGGGGGGGGGGGGGAGACGGAATTAATTTTGATTTCGAGCCAAAACATTTCCCAATCAATAAAGGTGGTTGCAAAATGGGACGATCGAAAATCCCTTACAGATTGAATGAATTTTGATTTCGAGCCAAAACACCCCCAAACCGTGAAGTTGGCTACAAATAGAATAGGGGGCGGGGGATGGAGGCGGGGGGGGGGGGGGGGAGGGGGGGGAGGGGAGGGGGGAGAGGCGAGGCTGGGGGCAGAGGCAATAAATTTCGATTTCCAGCCAAAACAATCCCGACCAAGGAAAGTGGTTGCAATAGGAGCGTGAGGCAGAAGGGGGGAGGGGGGGGGGGAGAATGAATTTTGATTTCGGGCCAAAACAATTCCAACCAATGAAAGTGGTTGCAAATAAGAGCGGGAGGAAGAGGGAATTAATTTTAATTTCGAGCCAAAACAATTCCAACCTATGAAAGTGGTTGCAAACAGGAGCGGGGGGGGGAATAAATTTTGATTTCGAACCAAAACAATCGAACCAAAGCAATCCCAACCAATGAAAGTGGTTGCAAATAGGAGAGGTAGTCGGGGAAGGGAGGGGGGCGTGGCAAGGGAGGGTGGGGGTGGGAGGGAAAAAATTTTGATTTCGAGCCAAAACAATTCGAACCAATGAAAGTGGTTGCAGGTAAGAGCGGGAGGTAGAGGGATGAATTTTAATTTCGAGCCAAAACAATCCCAACCAATCGAAGTGGTTGCAAATAGGAGCGGAAGGCGGGTTGGGGGGGGGGGGTGGTGGTGGTGGTGGAAGGGAATGAATTTTGATTTCGAGCCAAAACAATCCCAGCCAATGAAAGTGGTTGCAAATAAGAGTGGGAGGCAGAGGGAATTAATTTTAATTTCGAGCCAAAACAATCCTAACCAATGAAAGTGGTTGCAAAGAGGAGCGCGAGGCAGGGGGGGGGGGGGAGGAGGGCGGGGCAAGGGAATGAATTTCGATTTCGAGCCAAAACAACCACAAACAATGCATGTAGATGCAAAACAGAGGGATGGGGGAGGGGGAGGGGGGGGGGATTTTGAGTGGTGTCGCATTACGTCTGCAAGTCAATATATCGCTTTTCTCACAGCCAGTAAAAGTGGTTGTAAACTGAAGGGGAACGCATACCAAATAAATTTTGATATCAAGCCAAAATATCAACCAATTAAAGTGGTTGCCAAATAGAGGAGGAGACATTTAAATGAATTTTGATTTCAAGCCAAAACAATCCCAACCAATAATGGTTGCAATTACGAGCCGGGGTTGGGGGAGATGAAATGGGAATTAATTTTTAGTTTTAGCCAAAAGGAGTGGGTGGTGTGGGGGGCGCAGAGGAAATGAATTTTGATTTCGAGCCCCAAAAATTCCCAACCAATCAAAGTGGTTGCAAATAGGAGCAGGAGACGTTGGGAGCGCGCGGGGGAGGGGGGGATTGGGGGGGGGGGAGGGGGGCTACAGAGGGAATACATTTTGATTTTGAGCCAAAACAATCCCAAACTATGAAAGTGTGAAAGTGATTGTCAGTAGGAGCGGACAGGAACGGGGTTGGGAAGGGGGGGGGGGGAGGGCAGGAGGGGGGCAGAGGGGAGGTTAGCAGGGTTAAACAAATTGCCTTCATATGCATGTGAATGTAAATTTCTGTAAACAATCTTTCCTGTATTTGTATCCATGTTCGTTGATGTTGAGCTTGCACAGTTGCGATGTTTTCTCTGTCATTTCAGGAGCTAAGCAACCCTTTCTATATGACACCGCTCCTGGAAAAAAACAGCGTAAATTTCTTTAAGAAAGGATTGTCACATTGGGTTCAAAAAGCCTGTCACCCCTCCCTGGGTATAGGCCGTCGACGAGAGACCTCCAGCGACTCTTGTCCTGTGCTTCTCCTTCGATTTTACTCCAGGTGGTTCCCAGTCTCTTGATGTCTGCTTGGAGGTCTCGACGCCAGGTGTTTGTCGGCCTGCCTCTTTTCCTCTTTCCCTGGGGGTTCCATGACCATGCCTGCCTAGTGATACTGGAAGCTGGCTTTCTCAGACTGTGACCAATCCATCCCCATCTTCTTCGCCCAATTTCATTCTCTGCTGTTATCTGCCCTGTTCTCTCCCAGAGTCTGACGTTGCTGATCTTCTCTGGCCAGTGGATTCTCAAAATTCTTCTAAGGCAACTTTAGGCAACTTTAGGCTCTTACGTGCATATATATATACGGATGGGACCTGAGGTTGAAATTCTCAAATACAGCAGAACCATTTAACCCTTTGGCAGTCGGTAGCACTTTTTGTTGCCATGATTCCCATAATAATCATCGCAACAGAAAGCCCTACCAGCAGCCACAGGTTTGAGGGACACCCTTTTGAGAGATCACCTACAGTTAAAGACCAACATTTGGTTGGCGGTAGCCACCTGGGTGATGGTTTTGTGTGACAGGTGACAGTGTTGCCCTTCAAGACTTCTCTTGAGAGAGCATCTGTCTTTTTGAGGCCATTTTTAACCCATTCAGCCCTGATGCACTACAGCAGGAGATGGGTCGACCATGATAATTCAAGGGTAGTGCCAGATTAACTTGGCGCCTGTCGGCGCCAAGTTAATCTGGCACTGCCCTTGACTTATCATGGTCGGTCCATCTTCTGCAACTGGTGCATAGTCATTATATGACCCCTCCAAAATTTGGGAAATACGGCCGTCGGGCTGAACGAGTTAAAGTTGGTTACTCAAAACAAATTCTGCTCTATTTTCAGGTCCAGCACTGAATGGGTTATTAAAGTCGGTCTTGTCTCATCATCTGAATACTGTCTGCTAGGCACTGCGTACAAGGTACTTTCCCCAGTAGCAAAAGGTCTTACTGCTGACGACGGCCGCAGTGGGCATGCGTGCAGCCGTGCGCGGGCGCGCTGCGGCCGTCATCGGCCTGAAGGCCTTTGGGTAATTCACTGTAGGTTATTTTGACTGATAAAAATCTCAGGTGATGCAATTCACCAGTGATGCATAAGTCATACAGTCAAACCTGTTGAGGCAACCACCTGTATAAGGCAGACCACCCATTTTGGACCCCCGGTCTTTATTTTCTGACTTAGATGACACTCGGTAGGGAGGCCACCTGTCTTGGACAACAACTTTCTGAATCCCTTGGGTGTTGCCTTTCACAGGTTGGACTGTAGGTAGTGGTGCCGCCTATGTTGCCAAACAAATCAGGCATTAGCCTTGAGCTGTCATGGTGGCGCCATATCTTTTAGTTTTTTTTTTTTAAAATACAGTTGACTTTGTGTAGGCGTACATTGTAATTCATTCAGCTGGTTCTCAAAATGATGTTCGTGTGTACGTAGTGTATGTGTTGAGTAGAACTAGTCGCTAGTTATAGTCAGGGAGGAAGATCGTCGAAATTTAAATCAAGCTACGTTTTTACAACCAAGCTTAATGTTTAGTGGTCCACATATCACACGGCTTTCTGTCTTGTGTGAAACAATGCCTGCGCCACACTTAAACACATATTTATCATTCTACAATTGCAGACAATGAAATGACACAGCATTTGTTTGCAATTCAGAAAGTTTTTTGTGTGTGTTTTGTTGTTGTTGTGTGTTTTGTTGTTGTTGTTGTTGTTGTTGTTGTTGTTGTTTTTGTTTTATTTTACTCTTGCAGCCTTCTTCATAAATTCGTGTATGGTGTTACATCGATGTATCAGTGTGATGTCATAAATACAAACTGTAACATTTCCCACTACTGCATAATTAAATTTGATCATACATCAGACAATAATAATAAATGACGAAAATTCTTTGACTTGAAAAATATAGTTTGAAATAAATAATTTCTCTTTTAGTACAGTTTGAAAGTTTTAGATTTTTTAAAGATTTTTTATCGTAAAGTATTATTTTTGTCTGGTGTACGATCAAAATATAGTTGGTAATGTCAGTCGAAAATGTATACTGGTCTGTGATTTTAGATACCAAGGCTCCAGAGCTTTAAGGTCTAACATTACAGAACAGAAGTGAAATGGGAGTAAGGATAAACGCAGACAGATTATCATGACCCTGTGAAATTGTTTTATTGAAGCTGCCGATAGTTGAGAAGTCCCTTAGAAGGAGAATAAATTAACTCTTTCTACCCCAGACACACCACAGGAAGATAAGGATCGACCATGATAGTTCAAGGGTGATGCCAGAATAGCTTGGCGCCTATGGGCGCCAAGCTATTCTGGCATCACCCTTGAACTATCATGGCCGATCTGTGTCCTGCACTGCAATGCAGTCCTCAGACGACAACGGCAACATTTAAGGATTTCGGTGTTGGGGTAGAATGAGTTAAGACGTTAACCCTTTGGGTGCCGGTAGGAATAATCGTGACTGAAACAGCTACCGACAACCAAAGGGTTAAAAAAAAAACTAGCAGATGTATGTGCCTGTGTACTGTGCACTGATAAAACTTGAGAAATGGCTAAGATCAAAGAAAACTATACGAGAAACTAACATATTTATGTTCATTGACGCTATGAGAACTCAGAACTCAGAACACTTTATTCGGTAGGTCAACGACCCATTCGAATTGGGGTGAGATTACATAACTGGAAAAACCAATGACAACACGAGAAAGGAAACAGACAAGATATGAATAAAAAACAATTTCTTCTTGGAATTGGTACTCATAATATAATGATCACACACACACACACACACACACACACACACACACACACACACACACACACACACACACACACACACACACACACACACACACACACACACACACACACACACACACACACACACACACACACACACACACATACACACACGCCTCATCGCAGCGCGCACAGACGCGCTGCATCAAGGGGTCTACCCCACTATGGGGCAGACTGAACAGATGTTTTGCGGCCATCGGCCCATAGATAATGTCCTATTACACATATAGTTGTTCATTGCGTAATTTAAGTGCATAGAATATGAACATTGCAACTTTTCTGATAGAGTCACAGTCCAGGTTTGCAAGCAACATGCTTATGTCCTCATTCTTAGTGTCATTCAAAAGGCATGCCAAGTACTTTTTCCTCAGTGCTGAGTATCTATTACAATACAAGAGGAAGTGCTCTTCATTCTCCACAGTCCCAATACAGAATGGACAGTCCTTCACATGTGTATTTGAATAGGCCTACCTATTATTCACATTCAGTTCTACTGTTCCCAGTCTGAAACGTATAAGGCTGTCCCTGAATTTCTTTATCGTAATCTGAGATAGATATCTTTCTGGTTCGAATACCGTTTTGAACTACTTGTAAATTGCAAACCTGTCGCTTGACTGAACCTTCGTTTCCCATGACTGTACAAATGACTCTTTCAGTCTTTGCCTGTACAACAACAAAAAAGCCCTTTCATCACCCACACCACCGTTTTGCCAAACGTGGCCAAAGCCATACTTGTGTAGGGTGCTTTCAGTTTGGTTCGCCCAAAAACAACTTGCTACGGTACAGTTCAACTGCATCTTGTACGCCTGCTTAGGAAGTCTTGTATCAGACATTTTAATCAGTTTCATCCAATACTTTGTAGCTCTTATTATGCTATTAATGTGCAGTGGATGCCTACCCGTTTCACCATAAGCTGTCTGATTTGGGGTTCTGACATCCATACTCAGTAGTCTCTTGCAGGCGAAAGTGTGCACATTTTCTATTGTTTCGAACTGCTTCAGCCCCCATACTTCAGACGAGTATAGGAGCATCGGCACCACCTGGGTATCAAAAAGCTTAAAGAAAATACATGGATTAAGGTTGCCAAGTTTCCACATAGTCCTCAATAACTGAGAAACTTTCGCCTTCGCCTTTACAGCGTAGTCAGAGAGGGCCACAGTAAACGATAGTTTTGTGGTCAGTGTGAAACCAAGGTATTTATAACTGTTAACCACTTCCATTTCGGTTGCATCAATATACCATTTGTCTTTCGCTGGCAGTCGCCCGCCTTTTCTAAAAACCATTACCTTGGTTTTCTCGAGACTAACCTCTAAACCAAGTCTATCAGAAGAGCGCTTGAGGTTAGTTATCTGGTTCTGCAGCCCCACAGCGCTTGTGGACAATAAAGCTACATCGTCCGCAAAAAGTAGTGAAAAAGTTCTCCCAGACCAGGCAGTAGTTGTACTCCGTGTCGACCATTTTCATTTACGTAGTTTGCAACTTCATTAATTAACAAAGAGAAAATTACAGGGCTTGCTAAACAACCCTGCCTGACCCCGGCGGGGCAGTCGAAGAAATCCGAGTATTGGAAGCCCGCCCTTACACACGCCTGAACAGATGCATACATGGCTTTCAGCATCTGAACCATTTTTGTAGGGTAAGAACAGACCACAACATTTCCCTGTCAACAGAGTCAAAAGCACGCTTGTAATCGATGCAAGCCACATATAGTTTCTTATTTCGAGCAAGGGATCTTTGTATAATAGATATCAAAGTGAATATATGATCAACAGTTGAGTATCCCTGCCTAAATGACCCGGCTTGCTCTTCGTTTATTTTTTCCTCTTTTTCTGCCCACTTGTCAGTAGAGTCTACTATTTAGAATGGAAGTAAAAGCTTTACTGATCACATGAGCAGGGAGACACCCCTCTATAGTTGGCTGGGTTATTTGTATCGCGGCCCTTCTTAAAGATCGGAACAATCACGGAACGACTCCACTCAACAGGAAAGTACTGGTTATCGAGCAGGTGATTAAAGTATTTCGTCAAAAATGGCACAATAATATCACCTGCATGTTTCAGGTACTCTGATAACACTTGATCAATGCCTGCCGCTTTCCCAGATTTCAGCTTGCGCACACAGTGTGTCTGACCAATTGCTCTGTTATTGGGCCGTCCAACTCGGGCACGTGCCTACATGTTCTCTCTCTCCGCGACCGCCGGAGGAAGCGGTCGACTTTTCCGATCTCTCCGCTGAACAGTCAAGCAGACGAGATATCAGTTTCATGGATTGTATTGTGTTCTACTATTCTACGTTACTCGGACGTTTTGTTTTCTAATTGCGCACACTACTTTGTGATCTCATTGCATATCTGGATATTTTGTGATTTAATTCAGTGGTGAATTAATCGTGTGGTGTTTTCAAGTTCTTGTGTGTGGTATTTTGGAACTATTTCACATCTTCCATTGTGGTTCATTATACTGGACTGTAACGTGCTGTTTACTGCAACTAATTTCTTTGTCCTGGACTTCAAATGCATACTGCAACGGAGAGTGGACTTGCATACTATCTCACCGTACCGTGTTTATTGTGAGTAAAAAAACATGCTTTTTCTTAACGTTCCTTCAGCCCGTACGCTATATATTATAGACTAGTCAGACTACACCACTGATACTAAGACTGCTGTCTTTGCCACGAAACTGCTGCCAGATGTGTTTACACAAGGCGGCGCTGTCGGCGGTCACGCCTGACCCGCGCCCGAGTAAACAGTTCCAGCCTTATCTGCCTAGGATCAGCTTGGCAGGTCCGGCATCGTACGTCATCAATCCATGCCAGCTAGAACCCCACACTTGACTTACGCCAACACCCATCCCCACCTCGCCCCCCTGTTCCTGGCACCTCTACCCCACCCACCCTCGTCACGCCCGCCCTCTCCTGCTTACCCACCCTCCATTCCCTCCCCCTCCCCACCCCCTCCCCGTGTTTCTGGCCCCTCTTCTCCACCCTACCCACCCTCTGCACGCCCTCCCTCTCCTCGGCTTACTCACATTCCATTACCTCACCCACCCCCCCTCCCACTCACACCCATCACTACCCCTGCTCCATTTTCCTGGCGCCTCCTCCCCCCTACCCACGCTCTGCCTCTTGCCTCTGCACGCCCTCCCTCTCCTGCGTAGCCACCCTCCACTGCCCCCCCCCCCACCCCCAACTATAAACCACATTTCGTCAGTGACCCATCCTCGTCTCCCGCCCCACTCTAAATCACATGTCTGTTCCTATCTGAAACCATGACAACTATAGCCATTGTACACCAACCCCCTTCCACTCCCACCATCCCCCGTGACCCAGTACTGAGAGACACCTTAGACAAACTCCAAACAAGATTTGAATGTAAAGGTGCTAATGCCCTCAGCATTCTCAAGACGTGGAGGAATGCCGTGTATGTGAGATACATGCAGCTTCTGCCCAAACACACTGCAGGAGTCCACAATGTGTTATGGGAAGATTTCAACTATGACAATGAAGCTGTCACCCTTGATGGCTACCTCTCTCCCCACACCCTGGTCCCTGATCACCTGGCCAAGACAATAGTTAAGATATATGAAGGGCCGGTACACACAGACGAGAACAAACTTATCGTCATCACCGTGTACTTTAGAAAGAGGCGGACAACCGGTGGCACCTGCATGATTCAGGGGAAGAGAAAGGGTCTGTGGGTGAGATCGGAGTACCGGGCCCTTTGTGATTATGTACAACAGCTCCTGGCCGGTACAGCGGACCCTACAGACAATGTCCCCGTCACCAGCAACCATCTTGCATCTGGCCCTGACGTTACAGAAAGTATCGTCACCTCACCCGCCACCCCTTCCAACTCCTCACGGGGCCTGCTGTTGGCTGTCTCCCTAGCAGACACCCCCATCACGCCTACCCTCTCCACTCCCTCGGACAACAAAGAAGTCTCTCTTCTTGTGCAGCCGGCAGAGTCGTCAATCACAGGGGATTATCAACCGACGCCCCTTCTATCCGACCACTCATCCCCGACTAATCCCATCACCACATCTACTGGCCAGCCACTTCAGAACGCCCGCACTGATTTTTCACTTGTTGCGGCAACAGTTGATGGTGTAATGTCCACTGCCACGCCCCTTCCCCCAACCCGACCAAACACGAACGCCAGTCCCGCGTCTCCGGGGGATTATCAACCGACGCCCCTTCTATCCGACCACTCATCCCCGACTAATCCCATCATCACATCTACTGGCCAGCCACTTCAGAACGCCCGCACTGATTTTTCACTTGTTGCGGCAACAGTTGATGGCGTAATGTCCACTGCCACGCCCCTTCCCCCAACCCGACCAAACACGAACGCCAGTCCCGCGTCTCCGGGACTGGGATTACGTAATACAGAGGCCGCACCCACCACGGCCCTCGGGACTACCTGTCCTCACGAGGACACCACTGACCCTGATACTCTGCGAGCACAACTCAAAAGTGCTTGTAACCTCATCACGGACCTTCGCGCTGACGTCAGTACACTGTTCAAAGGACTTTCAGCAGCCCTAGCCAGGATTGATCAGCTCGAGAGTCAGCTCCGTGACGAGGCGGTCAAGAGAGCCAGAGATCTACAGGTTACGGAGAAAAGTGTGGGCGAAGTGTTGTCCGGCCTGGACGACAGGATAACTGGTGTGGAGACAGCTCAACACGCCACAGACGGCACTGTCAACCAGCTATCCTCCGCCAAACAGAGCCACAAGCAGCGCCTGAGGGAAATTCAAAAACAGTTGAAAAAGAAATCAGCCACTGCGTCCAACAACTCAGACGTTGCCATGAGTGGTAACACTCAAACTGACCTGTCTGCCAATGTTGATATCTGTGCGTCTCCGCGCCAGGTAACGGGCAGCGCAATCGCTGCTCCCTGTCACCCCTCCCCTCCACCCGTTCTGCAAGAACTGGCCACGGTACAGGCTGTGAGTGCAGCCGAGAAGAGCCCAGAGCGACTCATACCAGTACGGATTACCGGCGGCCTGCCTGAGGTCAACAACGGGTATGACCACGCCAGCAGCCAGCAGCAGCGTAATAACAAAATGTCTCCAGATGAGCAAATACTGCGACATTCAGTGCAGAGTGACACCACCACGCTGGTCATTGGAGACTCTGTTGTTCGCAACATCAAGGCAGAGAAGATGCCCACCTACCCTATAGAAAAAGTAGACGTATTATCTGTCTCTGGCCTGCGGACTGTCCACCTGCTGAACTGGCTCCAGCGACAACACGCGTCCCACACAGCGGTGGCACTGGTGACCTTCCACGTGGGGATCAACGATTGCAAACAGAAGGAAGTGACCAGCGCTGTGTGGGAACAGCTCGTCCGGGAATGCAGGCGGGTATTTCCCGGCGCTCGTCTGCAGGCATCCTCCATCCTGCCGACCGACAGTAGACACCAGCTGTATAGGGCCATCACCGCCTCCAACAGTAACCTGTTCCATGTGTGCAGAAAGCTGGGTGTCACACTGATAGACAACACTCAGGTCTTTACTGCTGTTGATGGGTTGCCGCGTAGAAAATTCTACAGGCGCGGTGACCCCATCCATCCTAGTCGCCAGGGCACCATCAGTCTGGCCCTCAACATAAAGAGAGGAGGGCCAGCTACTGACGTCACCACTCCCAACAACCAGCCTGCAGGTGGTGACCGTCACCGCCGTCAGCGACGTGAAGGACACGCTGGCACCACCAACACTTATGCTAATGTCGCAGCCGGCAGACAGTCAGTGTCCGCTGCAGCACCCAACCTGGAATCGCTCTGTGGTGCATCCAGCTTCGGTGCTGCACCGGAGAGTCAAGGTGGACTGTCAGTGTCCTCTGCTGTAGCACCAGGTCTGGAATCACAGTACAGCGAATCCAGATTTGGTGGTACAGCAGAGAGTCAATGTAGCTATCAGCAACAAATGCCGGGCCAGTATCCTATGTGGCAGCAACCGCCACTACCACCATACAGTGCCGCATTTCCACAGTATCGCGAGGCCGGACCATGGGGACACTTCAGCATGACGCAACCAACGTATCCTTTCAGCGTCCCCCCGCTCACATACACGCCATACGCACAGCAGGAACCGTGGGCACAGTACAGCCACCCCGTGCGTGTGTATTAGACTCATTTCCAGAACATTCAGTTACTCTTCCTTACATAACTTTGTGCTTTACTTTCCAGGCTAACACTGAACAATATCGAATTGATTTTCTTGCGTCTCATTGCTCATAATTATTGTGTTTGCGCAGAGACGTATTCATTTGTTTTTAACTTCAACCACTGCGCGTGGTCCAATATTAACATTGTCATCCTTTTGACTTCTGCCGACAGTATTCGTGAATACCGATCTTCTCACTCTGTGCGATTTGTGACGCTTATAGCACTAGTACTTGTGCACCGTGACACTTTCTCTACTAGTGCTCTACGTATATTCACACTACGATCATATCTGTGTCCTTTCGCAGCGCTGACTTTATTTCCCCTATCGCGCAGCGGGGTCGTTTAGCTTTGACTGTTGAAGTTTGCTAAAGGGATTAGTCCCTGTTAGTGACCGTTAGTGACCGGTAGTGTGGTCTATATCAGTGAATGCGTAGAAGAAACTCTTTTTTTTTTTTTTTTCACTTGCCTCCCACATTCTGTGTGTTAGAGCGGACTGATATTCTTTTGCTTTGTTTTATTATTTCAGCTCTTATTTGCCTTTGTATCATTTATAAGCTTTTTTATTTGTACTCTTTGGTATTGACATACATTAGCAATCATGGTGTATGATCGCCAGTTACATATTGGCCATTTAAATGTTTATCATTTAACTAACAAAGTTCCCGATCTGTGTGTGCTCTTGAGTCAATCCAATCCATTTCACTTGTTTGGTGTAACGGAATCGCGTCTCAATCGTAACATCAGCGATGAGGCCGTTTCTATCCAGGACTTCACTGTACTGCGCCGCGATGCTGAATACCCGGGACATACGGGTATTGCAGTATACATTCATAATTCAATTAGCGGTATTACTCGCAGGCGTGGGGACCTGGAGTCAAAAACCGTAGAATGCATTTGGGTTGAGTTAAGGGCAAACAAATCCAGCCCCGTGCTGGTCGGGTACATTTACAGGAACCCAGCATCAACATTTCAATGGTTCGACGACTTTATCGCCATGATGGATAAGGTCAGACAGTCCAGCTCTGAAATTTTGATCCTAGGCGATTTCAATATTAACATGTTTTTGAATAACCCTGCTTGGGAGTGCACCATGTCTATGTTTGGTTTAAAGCAGCTAGTTAAAACAGCAACTCGTGTTAGTCCAACTTCCTCCACCCTTATAGACCACATATATACAACTACTCAATCAAGGGTGATGGCAGTAGACGTGCTTCAGGTAGGGATTAGCGATCACTACCCGGTGTGCTGTTGCTTGGCATTAAAAGCGGATAATTCATTCCGAAAACATCAGCACACGACTATTAGATACAGATCACTTAAACACTTCAACAAGGAAACATTTCTTTGTGATTTAAGTAGCACACACTTTGATACAGTGTACTACCATAATGACCCCAACGATGCTTTGTCTGAGTGGTACGGATTGTTCCTTGGTGTTCTCGATAAACACGCTCCATTCAGAGAGAAACGGGTGAAGAACCCCCAGCTTCCCGCCTGGTTAAGTAAGGAAATCAAGGATGCCATGCAGCTCCGAGATGACTATAAAAGAAAGAAGGATTTTATTGCTTATCGAAGGCAAAGAAACCATGTTAAACATTTAGTGAGGAAAGCTCAAAGGTCACTTTTTCACCGTCTTATGAACGGAAAGAAAGATGTCGTATCTGTGTGGCGAGCGATCAATGCTTTTACGAGGTCCAAAAATACCGCACAATGTACACAGTTATCAGCTGATATCTTGAATCAGCATTTCCTCTCGGCTGCCAGTACGTTGCTAAAAAATACATATTCTGGTCAGTCTTCAGCTGTGTCCGAAAAGCTAAAGACGTTTTGTGCAGAACGGCTGGACCCTGACACGTCATTCAGCATTCCGCTGTTAACGATATACGACGTGGGAAAATCCATCTCGTACTTAAAGAACAAACGTACGTCTGGCCATGATGGTATTAGTAGCTCAGTTCTGAAAATGGCCCTACCGTATATTTTAGATACCTTGACATATATATACAACCTTTGCATAAAGCAGGGGATATTTCCATCTTCTCTAAAAACAGCCAAAGTGATCCCACTACCTAAAACGAAAGACCTTGCCGACCCTAACAAGTTCAGGCCCATTTCGCTACTGTCAACACTGTCGAAACCGATAGAAAGACACATTCACACACACTTACAACATTTTCTAGAAAAACACAAACTCATACATCCATTACAATCTGGCTTTCGGCGGAAACACTCCTGTCACACAGCATTGGTACACCTTGTTGACAGATGGCTTACTGCCATAAATAGCAGTCAAATGACTGGAGCAGTATTTTTGGACCTTTCAAAAGCATTTGACCTCGTCAATCATGAAACTTTAGTTCAAAAACTTAATGTCTATCAACTAAGCGCAGACACACTTGCCTTCCTTACGTCATATCTGCATGGGCGTACGCAGTATGTCTACGTGAATGGTAAAAACTCACCTGAAGGGGTGATAGAGCACGGAGTACCACAGGGATCGATTCTTGGTCCATTATTGTTCTCTGTCTTCATAAACGACCTTCCATTACATATATCTGACTCCAGTGTAACTTTCAGTCTTTTTGCAGACGATGGAACACTGGACGTTTCGTCATCAGACGTAACATGTATGGTGAAGATTCTCCAAGACAGTTTAAATGAGGTATCTGAATGGTGCAGAAATAACGCCATGATACCTAATCCCACTAAAACCAAATGCATGCTGATTACCACACGGCAAAAGCATCAGTTGAACCCCCCTCCCCTTCAACTAACACTTAATGGCCAGCCTGTGGAGCAAGTCAGAGAACAGCGCGTGCTTGGAATCAACTTAGACGACAAGTTGTGCTGGCAAGGCCACATTACTAAACTGTGTAAAATAGTATCTAAAAATGTATTCCTCCTGTCGAAATTGAGACATTTTGCTGATGAGCCAACAAGGAAACTCTTCTACTATGCCCATATTCAGTCACATTTGGATTATGCCTCATCTATTTGGGACGGTAGTAGCGATGCTAATTTAAAAAGTCTGAACTCGCTCCACAGAAGAGCCATTAAACTTATTGTTGACAGACCCTCAGAAGTCATTAATACTGACAATAAGTTCAAGCTGTTAGACATTTTGCCACTTGAAAAACAGTTTAAGTATAATAAGTTGGTGCTCATGCGCAAAATCACCCTCTCAGAAACACCAGCCTATCTCAATAGTTTGTTCCACTTTGCTCATACGAGGTCCAGTCGAACACCAGGGAACAATCTTGTTGTACCGATGCCTCGACTAGACATTTATAGGTCGTCGTTGTCCTATTCTGGTGCAAAGTTATGGAACTCCATTCCTGCGGATGTTAGAGCCGCGCCATCGCTTAAAACTTACAAGACCAAGCTGCTCAAACATCTAGACAAAACTTAATTTTTCTTTTATTTTGTATTTTTATTTTTATTTTTACATGTAGCACTCCATGCCTTATGCGGCATTTCCCGGATAGTCTGCATTCTCTTCTAACATTAAAAATTTATGAACGCATGTAATATACCGCTGGCATTCCAGCAAGCCGCATTATGTAATATCCATGACCCCATGGACTCGGCTGGCCAGACGGGATGCCGTCGATAGACACAGCATTGGGCGCTCGCGAGGCGTGGCAGTGCTGTGGTTTCTTCGCGTCGACCCGCGCGCGCGGTGGTTGCGGGATCGCTATACAAGTCTAGTCTAATTCCATGGCAGACTAGCATCTAGCTGTGCGCGGTTTAGTGGCGCGGGGAGGCCGCTATCGCATGTGTGTGTTTATCTGTGTCAGTGTGTGCAAGTGTATGTGTGTGCACGCGCGCATCCCTACGTGCTTGCGCACGCGCGCGCGCGCGCGCGCGTGTGTGTGTGTGTGTGTGTGTGTGTGCGAGTGTGTGTGTGCGTGTGTGTGTGTGTGTGTGTGTGTGTGTGTGTGTGTGTGTGTGTGTGTGTGTGTGTGTGTGTGTGTGTGTATGCCTGTTTATGTTTGTTGGAGTGAGCCGCCGTGTTGGTTTTTATGATGAGAACAATAGCGGTTTTATGTACAAAATCCATTATACTTTTTATATTTGCTGTAGTATAGTTTTAAGCGAAAGAATGTATGTGTACATGATATACTGATGTGTGTGTATGTGTGTGTCAGTGTGTGTGTGTGTGTGTGTGTGTGTGTGTGTGTGTGTGTGTGTGTGTGTGGAGGGTTGTGCAGGCTTGGCTTGGCGCCTGTAGGCTACAAGCTAATCTGGCACAAGCCTGTGCACGCGGCAATTGCACACCGGCGCGCGTGTGTGTGTGTGTACGTTATTTTGTTTTGTAGTGTGTAGCAAGGACAAGAATGAAAACAGGTCTGCGCACCTATTCTTTTATCCTTGGAAAATAAAGTTTCATTTCATTTCATTTCATGTTCCCGAGTCCGCCGGCCCAGCAACAGAGCAAGTTGGTAGCGGGAATTCCCGGTCGTCCCTGTCCGGTAACTGACCACTGAGCACAGTGCGAAAATGTGTCTCCCAAGTCTCTATTTTTATCTTGGGCTGTTCTCCGGCGTTTCCTTCTGTTCGCGATTCGCATGTGTTTCCAAAACACCGCACTGTTGTTTGCATTGTACAGTAGCCGTCTGCACGTGGATTGGTTGTGGTGTCTTTTCTTAGTTACCAACATGGCCTTATATGTACGTCTCTTGTCACAGTATGCCTGTCTATCCTCATCACAACGTGACCTACTGAACACACGCAGCGCTTTCCTCGCTTCTCTTTTCAGGTCACGACAGTCATTGTCGAACCACACTGAGCCTGTACAGCGAGAGGAACCGCCCACACAAACCTGTTTTTTCATACAATCTGCACAATAGTAGAGATACTCCGTGAAATGTTTAATGGCTATGTCTGCAGGCAGATCAATGGTATGATAAGCCTCATCAAGCATCCCCTGACCCTCGTCAGAATTCACTCTATCCGTGTATTCCTGTTGCAACTCCGGATTCCAGATATATTTAGAAACAAACTGCTTTTCAACGGGCTCATCGGATGCTTGACAATGGCATAACATCTGCAGTACCAAAGGCATGTGGGGCGATTCTACTCTATGTACAATTTCTACTGTACACTGTGGCACAATATCATAGCTACACAGAAAGTAGTCCACCACACTGTTACCATGCGGAGATACATAAGTAAATTTACCTGCACTGGTATTACTGTACCCATTTAACACCCACAGTGATGTAGAGGAACACATTTCTATTAATAGTCGACCGAAATGGTTAATTACAACATCCTCAGAGTTTCTAAAATTATCATCCACCTGGTCAATCCCTATCAACCCATCAATATTGCCATCGTCCGTTTTGTTTTGCCATAGCCCAGTTCGTGCATTTAAGTCACCACAGACTATAATGTGACAGTTATTTTCCTTCTCCTACATATCGAAAATCAACTGTTCGAGCAACGGGATGTTACTATTTACAGTTTTCTCTTTGTAGTAAGGTGATGACGATGGAGGTATATATGAACACACTACAATCACATCTTGCATTAACCCCACTATAGTTCCTGCTATTTTCACCACTATGGTATTGTCAAGACTTGTATCTATCCTGGTCACGTAACGTGCTATACTTTTCTTCACAAGAAAAACCACTCCACCGGATCCCCTACCTAGTTTCGACAGTTTGTTGACTGGGGCGTGGAAAACAATAAAGTCACAAAAGGTGATGGAGAAATCAAACGACAAACTGGTGAATGTTTCTATCAGACAAGAAAAGTCAAAAGAAGTAATAAAGTTGACAAAATCTGACTCACTTAACTTCTGCACAAGACCGTCCACATTCCAACATAAGAACTAAGAACCAGTTGCATAATTATGCTTGCTTAGCGCGCAAATTTCTTGCTTAGCGTTAAGTTCACAAGCTTAGCTGAAAATGTGCGTTGCATGAGCGTGCTTATCTGCTGGAGCGAGCTTAGTGGCGTGCTTAATTCTAAGGACGGTCCCCCCCGTGCGTAGCGGCGTGCTTAGCTGAGGAAGAGTTCTTAGCTGCCGTGTTAACGCGAGAACGGAAATGTGAATTCACTCTCTTAAACCTTGTGGCAGAAACAGCCTTCCATCTAGGATAGAGAAGGAGGAACACGAAATGTACGTGGGAACGCACGCGGACCCCCCACCCAGCCTCGTCTCACGGACATCTGGGAATTATCGGTGAGGAGTCTGCATAACTGATTCAACTGACCCTGCACACCGATGGGTATAACCCAACACCAGCCGTTGTCAGAGAAACATAGATCCTCATACTATGGGAGCCTACTACACGGTAGTCCTTAACTAATGTACATCTACATTAGACTTGAGACATAGATCCTCATACTATGGGAGCCTACACGGTACTCCTTAACTAATGTACGTCTACATTAGACTGACAAGCAGGGTTGCCTGCACGAAAAAATTGCCATTCTTTCTCTCTTGACTTCTTGTTTTCCATCGCCGCCATTTCACCGGCGTTTTGTCTACTTCGTTTCCGTTAGGTCAGAAGAAGCGAAAACCGTGCGTTTTTATTGGCCGACTTCTACAATCTATGATGACGTAGGGGAGAACCCCACCATAAGCTATAAATAACCTATCCCCGCTCGCTAAGAACTCGTTCGGAGCTACGCACATCGCTAAGTCGCTCCATGCAACAGAAAACACTCGCGCACTAAGCAAGAGCTTTACTAAGCAAGAAAGACCTTAAGTCAGCGAGCTTAACACACTATATTTAAGCACGCTACATGCAACCCACTCCTGGCGGTTTTCTGACGGACAGCATCGCCAGGGCCGGGGCCACACCGCTAGCCGCTCCCCGTGGGACTCCCCTGACCATGACCCGACCCCTACCACGCCCCGATGTTCCAGACCGGGTCTCGTAGGGTGCTCGCTGGAACATGTCGGTAACACGGGGCTGGCACCTGTCACGCGGCTGGTCACGACTGCCTGGACCCCTTGCTGCGCTAGCCGGCTGGCTGTGTGTAGTGGACGCGTCATATGTCGCGTCACGTGTCTGACGTGAGGAATCCCGAACAGCTGGCAGGGAATCCCTCGGTGTTTCCCTGTGTTTACAGGAATTCCCTACAGGAGAGCGTAAAGGCGGTGGTAGGCGGAGACCCGTATCCTCTGTATCCCCCTCGCTCTCGCCGTTGCTGCAGTCAACACCCGATGCCCGCTGCTGCAGATGCTGGAGGTCGTCACGGGCGCTGGCGCGTACAGGCGCCGGGGCGGGGTGACCCATCCCTTCGGCTGCGGGGGTGCGTCGATCTTCCGTGTGCAGGCGACCATTCTTGTAGTAGGCGAACTTTCCTGCTTTTTTCGCCTGCTCGATCGCTGCCCTCTGTCGCCTGGTCAGATCCGCTGCCATCTTGATGCCGCTGTCCCTGAGGCTGGCCTTGAGGCGCTTGTCCTGCACCACCGACATCTTGTCCCCCCAGCGGCTGAAGCGCACGATAAGAGCCCGGGGGTGCGGGTGCTTGACGTTTTCCTTACGGGGACCCACCCTGTGGGCCCTCTCCACGTCGTCGGTAGACCATGTCCTCTGCGTGCCGCAGTGCTCGTTAAGTACATCCACTATTTTCTGAGCACAGGCGGTGTAGTCCTCCCTTGTAGACTCACGTATACCGATGAACTTTAAGTTGTTTCTGCGGGAAAATGACTCTAGATTGTCAATTTGATTCTCCAGTTCATCGATGCGCTTGTTTATTGCCGAGTCTGATTCTGCCAACTGTCCAATATCAGCAGTGTGTCTCGCTAGCTTATCTCTCATATCTTTCATGTCACCGTGTAACTGTGAGATTTTCTCCTCAATACGTCCATGTTTGGCGTCTATTATCTGTGTCAGTCTCTCGAAGTTGTCCCCTTGCGCTTTCATCTGGTCCTCAATTTTCTTCTCCATTCTGTCCATAAACGCCGCAAGTTGGTCCTCCGTTACCGGACCAGGGTTGGGTTCTACGTCGCCGCATCTTTCGAGCAACGACACGAAGAAAAGTAGCACAACAACACGCTATCAATACTTGACAAGTGACAGACAACAAGGGAAAGAAAATTATGAGAACTTAACAGATTTATGCTTGTTGAAACTATCAGTATTTGAAAAAAAATTTCGAAGACTAAAAAATGCATTACATGATCACAGCTTTCTAATGTAATGTGTTTCATAAAATGAAGTAGCAAGAAGGTTATGTCAACATTAGGAGTCAGAAATATACAGCTATAACACTTTGTGCAGTTTTGTTTGTTCATCTAACAACTTTTGTGTCTATTTCTCAGTGTTTATAGTTTGTAATCGTAGCTTTTCCTCTAAGCGGTTTGGCTGCCGGACATTCCAGTATAAAGCCCCTGTTGTCCGTCTGGAACTCACTTCCCCAACACCTCCGGAATGCTGAAAACATTGACGTCTTTAAGACCCAAATTAAAACCTACTTCTTTCAGCTTGCGTACCATTAATCCACAGATTGTGTGTGCGTGTTTGTGATAATGATCTGGTCTGCATACATATTTCTGTGGCTTATGATGCCTCACTTAGCACCATCATGGTGGCATTTATTACCTCGGTCTTCCTTTTGTTGACCGTGTAGGACCATCTTGGTGGCTTCAGTTTACATCCTTAGTTTATTGACCATTTGGTGGCTCAGACGATCACAGGTCATCTATTTGTTGACCATGTAGCGCCATCGCGGTTGTGCTGATCTAGGGTCTTCCTTCTGTTGACTTTGTAGCACCATCATGGTGGCTTTGATCTTAGGTCATCCTTTTGCTGACCGTTTAGCACCATCGTGGTGGCCTTGATCTTAGGTCTTCCCTTTGTTGACCGTGTAGCACCATCGTTGTGGCGCATCAGCATGATCAAAATGCGTTATGATTGTGAATGGTTTTGTTATGTGTGTTTTAGTTGTATGTGTGTGCGTAGATTAAACTTTTTTAAAGGTAGTGAGATTCTGCATATATACTTTTTTTGTAACGCGCTTAGAGCCCACTGCTCCTGGGGATTCAGCGCGATATAAATGCTCTTTATTATTATTATTATTATTATTATTATTATTATTATTATTATTATTATTATTATTATTATTATTAATCTCCGCACGGAAAAGGGACGACCATTGTAACACAGCATAAAAATTCCGACCAAAAAGTGACTGCCTAGCGTGTAAAAGGCAGTGAAGAACCCAACAGACAAAGAAAAACGCTTAGAAAAAAATCAGTTGCAACGTAATTGTGTGTAACTGTCTTTTCTAAGCGTGTTTCTTTCTCCGTTGGGGGTTCTTCTCTACATACGGCATATATTTAATATACAGTTTGTGAAGAACGTACAAGGGAGCAAGCTGACCGACAGTCCGATAACCCTTTTAGCTCCAAGGTCCCATTTCTCAAATTTTGGAGGTGTTGCCTATTGACTATGTACCAGTTGCAAGAGATGGATTGACAATGATAATTCAAGGTTAGTGTCAGATTAACTTGGCGCCTTTAGGCACTACCCATGAATTATCACGGTCAGTCTATCTCCTGCTGTAGGGACTCAGGGTTAAATGGGTTACCCCATTGTGTCCCAGGTACGAAATACCCACACTTCTTTCTCCGTTGGGTTCAACCATGCTAGTTCAAGGGTGGTGCCAAAATAGCTTGGCGCCTATAGGAGCCAAGCTATACTGGCACCACCCTTGAACTATCATGGTCAATCCATATCTTGCTGTGGTGTGTCGGGACTGAATGAGTTAAGCTGACTTGAAGGGACACCATTTTGTCACATCGTTCGCCGTCCGCAGAACACACTTTTACAGCTCGAGGGAACTACTAATGTAACCTCTGGTCTATCACAAAATAGCCACAAGAACCAGTTTTCGTACAGTTATTAATCAATCCACCGGACATTAAAATAAAACGAAAAATATGAGAATGGTTGGCGTGTGTGTGTGTGTGTGTGTGTGTGTGTGTGTGTGTGTGTGTGTGTGTGTGTGTTGTTGTTGTGTGTGTGTGTGTGTTTGTTGTGTGTGTGTGTGTGTGTGTGTGTGTGTGTGTGTGTGTGTGTGTGTGTGTGTGTGTGTGTGTGTTCTCTCTTCTCTCAAAGCCTTTAGGCTCTTACGTGCATATATATACGGATGGCCCGTACATAGACTGTGTGTGTGTGTGTGTGTGTGTGTGTGTGTGTGTGTGTGTGTGTGTGTGTGTGTGTGTGTTGTGTGTGTGTGTGTGTGTGTGTGTGTGTGTGTGTGTGTGTGTGTGTGTGTGTGTGTAGACGAAAGAGGTAAAATGGGTGACTGTCTTTACCATCCTTATGGAAAATGGGGGGGGGGGGGGGGGTGTATAATTCTGGGTTCCCAAGTCAGACACCCATTTTTTCTGAGGGTTGTTTCTGCATTGTCTTGCGGTAAAGATTCATAAAATGTAAAAAAAATCCGTTTTTCTCATTTTGGCGTTAACACATGCACTTTTGTGTTTAACAGACACGCCGGTAGTGTGTTTGAAAACTTGTCCCTCCCAGCAATGTGTGTGTTGTGCACACAGAACCCTGAAAATGAGCATGTATCATGTATTGCATCACCCTTCTCAGCTATAAATAACTTCATAGCTGATATGGGTCAGGGGGGATATTTTGTTGTTTCAGGGTGTAAATTGTTGATGTTTCTACAAAATTAGGTTTGTTATTTGAGGGTGTGGTTGTTTTGTTAAAAAAAAGTGTTGAGTTGTAATGTACTTCCGGGGTGATGTGGAGAAAGGTGATGTCTAGTGACAACTTTGAGATTCATGTATACGTTCACCAGGGACTTAGCCTATTCGTTTTCTACGTTTGTTTCCATGTCAGATGAAGAATATTTGATCTGAAACGTCGTTGTTTGTTTCTATTTTAAAGGGTTTTCCGCCACTATCTTCTGTTTTAGTTTGACTTGGCCTATAATTATATTCGTGCGCCGGTTGCTAAGAAGTGAAGTGATTGTATGAGTGCGCATTGTAAGAGAGGACGTTTAGACTTTGGGTGAGGCTGCTGTTGTCTTTTGTCCTGCCCGACCTTTTGGTTGAACCTGTTGCTTTATTTTGTAGGTTTGTCGATGTTATCAATGCCGCATCTCCTTTTGGATTGTATGCACAAATTGATTGAATGGAAATGACGTCACAGAGTCAGCGTCGTTTCATGCGTCGTCTGCTACAGTCAGGCGTTTAGTGCAGTTAAAAGAGTGCAGGCTTGGATGGGCCATTTTCTGATGTAATAGTAAAGTATTATTTGTGTGAATGCTGTCCGTTTGAAGGAAGGTTGATTGATTGTACATTGCTTAACGTCCCGACAGCAACAAGACTTTCTCAGGACGTGCCTGCACTGCTAGTGACAAAAACTCAACAGAATATTGAATGTATGTCGCCAGCCGGTCCAATACGTTAAATAAAACCTACAACATGGGGCCTAAATAAAGCTAAGACCATTTAGCAACACACATCGAATATCAAGAGCCACAGGCAGCGCAGACAGTAGGGAGAGTTTAAAAAAGGAAAATGCAGGTGAATGGACCAAGGGTAGACAGAAACACATGCCCCCGGATATAGAGAAAAACCCACCCTGTGGGCTGACCAGGTGCCCCTGGGAACTAAAAAGTCCCCCAGGGCAGACCCGGTTGGGGGTGTTTGAAGGAATGACTGGAAAGTCGAGTGTTGAGGGCAGACCGGTTGGGGGTGTTTCAGGGAAGGACTGGAAAGTCGAGTGTTGAGCGAAGAAAGAAGGCGAGGATGGGAAAAATAGCCAGCACTATACGTTGGTTGGAATAGATGCATATCAGTTACGACACGCTTGTAAATTAAAACACTTTTAACCCCACCCGGGTCTGCCCTGGGGGACTTGGGTGGGGTTAACTACTTTTTATTTCCCAGGGGCACCCTGGTCAGCCCCACAGGGTGGGTTTTTCTCTCTATTCTGGGGCATGTGTCTCTGTCGGCCCTTTGTCCATTGAGCTGTATTTGCCTTTTTAAAACTCTCCCTACTGTCTGCACTGCCTGTAGCTCTTGATGTTGGATGTGTGTTGCTAAATGGTCTTAGCTTTATGTAGGCCCCATGCGTTAGGTTTATTTAATGTATTTGACCGGCTGGCAACATACATTCAATGTTCTGTTTAGTATGTTGTTTGTTTTTCCACAAGCAGTGCAGGCACGTCCTGAGAAAGCCTTGTTGCTGTCGGGACGTTAAGTAATGTACAATAAAACACTTTTAACATTAAGAAAAGTTGAGTTAAAAGAGGTTTTAAAACAGTTTTCATAAAAACTTTTGCCCGACACGCTTCTAAAAACAACATTTTCTTAGTTTTAAACCTTGTACCGCGCCATAAACGCTGCGATTGCTTTTCAGTCTTAGCTGTCCTATAGTGTGGAATGTGGGACTTTGCCAACTGGATCCATCTGGTGCACTCCAAATGAATATTTGTGAGTGGTTCGACGTGCAACTCAGTGTGCGCCTCTGAAATGACCTACTGATTCCACTGATAATGAAAATCTTTCATTCATAAGAGCGCATTGAGCAGCTCTATAAACCAAAAGTGATGACCCCCTCTCCCCCCCCACACCCCCCCCACCCCCTCCACCCCACACACACTTCTCCCCCCCCCTCCCCCAACCCCCTTACAACCCCACTCAAACAATCATAATAGTAAAATCAACCAAAGGTATCTTTAGTGAGGTATTTTCACTGTAATCCCAGTTTTGTGTAAGAGGCACCCACTTTTGGGGTAAAAACCCATTTTTTTTTCCATCCAGTGGCTCTGTTTCTAGAAAATGTCTATTTTATTTTAAGTTGTAGAGCTTAGTTATAAGGTGAGTTCTAAACATTCGCATCAACTCCAGAGCCCTAGAATAAATAGAAATATGGGAACCCATTTTCACATAAAATGGTAGGTAACCCAGACTGATGGTTTTGTGTTCATGTGTGTGTGTGTGTGTGTGTGTGTGTGTGTGTGTGTGTGTGTGTGTGTGTGTGTGTGTTCTCTCTTCTCTCAAAGCCTTTAGGCTCTTACGTGCATATATATACGGATGGCCCGTACATAGACTGTGTGTGTGTGTGTGTGTGTGTGTGTGTGTGTGTGTGTGTGTGTGTGTGTGTGTGTGTGTGTGTGTGTGTGTGTGTGTGTGTGTGTGTGTGTGTGTGTGTGTGTGTGTGTGTTTAGGCTCTTACGTGCATAAATATACGGATGGCCCGTACATAGACTGTGTGTGTGTGTGTGTCAGTGTGTGTGTGTGTGTGTGTGTGTGTGTGTGTGTGTGTGTGTGTGTGTGTGTGTGTGTGTGTGTGTGTGTGTATGGCGACAAAGTTTCAGCATGCGTGGGATGGAGGGGTAGAGGGGAATGGTGGTTCGGACCTACTTTAATCATCATCATCATCAGTCCCTTGCCCGAACTGGGCGTTGGGGGGACTGAAAGGCAGCAGCAACAGACAGTGCTCTCCACTGAGTTCTATTTTGGGCGGTGGCAAGCAAGTCTGACATCTCGAGTTCGGTCCATTCTTTTATGTTTGCTATACTTTAATATAGCATTTTAAAGAATTTTTGCCTGGCAGGCGAAGGTGGGGGCGGATCCGGGGGAGGGGGAGGGGCGGGGTCGGAACCCCTAGGATCACCCCCACCCCACCCACCCCCTCCCCCATCCCCGCCTTCACCCCCAGCCCCCACCCCTAGATCCGCACCTGTTTTGAGGCAAACAGTGGGTGTAAAGCCGGGATTGAAATCCTCAGATTTCGTCGAAACACGTGCAGTTGTGACCTTTTCTGATTTTCCGGGGAACAGCGTCTATTTTTATTGAATTTGCCGCCAGCTTTCGTCGCAGACCTTATCACCGCGACAGTTCTCGCGCCAATCAATACGCATGACGTCATAATCGATACCTTTTGCTTCCGGTCACGCTGCACGCAGACGACCTAGCAGGTGGGTCAGACGGCCGGTCCGACAAATCAGATCACTAAACATTTTACTGCAAGAAACGGGCGATGCATAGATCTGCATCGGCCAGGCATTTGACTACTGCCTTCATCAATCTTACTCTATGACTTATCATCAGTGAGATGTAAGAGTGTCTTTGCAATTTCTATACCGACCGAATAGTGTAGTATCAGGTCAGTGTCGCGTGCACTCGATAGGCCTAGTCAGTGTCGTCTGCTACGTCAGCAAAGATCTGATAACGCGTGTGTATTTCCTTCTATGCGCGAGGCTTTCAAGCATTTATATCCGTGCATTCGTGTAGGGGAAAACCACACGCCGGCATTGCAGTTGCAGATATTATTCACTCTTGGCACTGGCTCAGCAGACCACAAAAAGCAGGTATGTGTATGAGGAACAGGCTACCTTTTTCAATTCTCTCGTCGACTGGAAGATATATCAACTGTGATATTTCAAGAGTCGTGCTTGATTAGCTTAAGCTAATCAGGCAATATCCTTGAGCTGTCGCAGCTTATCCGTCCGTGACACGCACTCTGTTTTGCAGCTTGGTTCTGGAAATGAAAAGCTTATCTCGTGTTTGCTGGTCCAATGTCTGATATATTACTGCCTGTTTGATTTGTTTCAGTGTACGCTGCACCATAAACACTGAAACCACTATAATAATCGACTGCGTGTTATGACAACTTAGTGCGGCGAGGTGAAGCAGCAGGCCGACACACGTCTGGGACATTTATTGAGAATTCACTAGGAGGCCTATATTATAGAAAGGTAAGCTTGTCTTGTGTCTCTGCTACTTAGATAGTCGTATTTTTCTTTCTGTATTTGTGTAATACGAACTCAATGCGCAAAATGCCATTGGGCCGACGTCGGCCGCCGTTGGCGGCCGACATCGACCCGATGGCCTTTTTTGCGCATTCGCCATTGGGAATGCGAGTAAGATGGACGAGTGAATGAATGGTTGGATGTAAAGATAGTTGGTTGGTTGGTTGATTGGTTGGAATGTTGATGGGCGGATGGATGGGTGGGTGAGTGGGTGGATAGATGGACGATGATGGATGGATTGACGTCTTGACAGCAACAAGACTTATACACATGTACTGTATACGGACTCGCAAGTCTACGTGCACCGAGCAGGCAGTATTTAATAGTGCAGCCTTTTTGTCTGTACTTGGGTCCATGCTGACACGACTGCATATCGCCCAAATATACTAATGGTCAAAACTTAAGGGCCACTTTTTATCGCAGACGCACCGACAACACCACACAAATAATGTAACAATAATAATAATAATAATAATAATAATAATAATAATAATAATAATAATACATAATTCTTGTATAGCGCTGTTCTCCAGGAAAACACTGGACTCACTGCGCATGCACAACAGCACACCCTCTCTCTCAGACACACGCACGATTATACACTACTTTAAACCACCCCATCTCTTCCCAACACCTTACATTCACTTCCTCTAGCATCAGAATAAAAGGCAGTAAACAGTTAGCTAAAGATGAGCTAAGTGTTAAATGCCCGACAGAAAAGAAAAGTCTTTAAATGAGCTTTGAACTGTGACAATGTGGGCAGATTCCGCATTTCACTTGGCATTGCGTTCCACACACTTGGGGCTAAAAAGGTGAAAGAACGCTCCCCGACAGTTTTCATGTTAAAGCTGAGAAACAGTCACAAAACTCCGCCCCGCACGTGTTTTAAAAAAACTTTGCAGGACCCAGCGAGGGCCCTGTCTTCGTGAACGTTCGGCTAACTTCGGCAAACCGGTTTGCAACCCAGTTGACTGAGTTTTCAACTGCGTTTGTCGTGCTGGCAAAACTCCCGTGAAAAAGACAGGCCACTTCCTGTTTGCAGCGAGTGCGCACCGCGATCACTGATCTAAACCAGCGATATTTTTACTGACATCAACAGTAGCAGACGACACTCGACCACCCGACGGACAGAGCAGGCCATTTGTGTCTTGCCTGGACGCACACTGGATATAGACCAGGCCGAGCTATCCGTAAGTTACACAGTACAGCCTGAAGCTTTATTTGATATCGGAAGGGTGAGGAAGGAGGGGTTATTTGTCGTTTTGTGTTTGTTGTTATAATCTCTCTCTCTCTCTCTCTCTCTCTCTCTCTCTCTCTCTCTCTCTCTCTCTCTCTCTCTCTCTCTCTCTCTCTCTCTCTCACATCCACTTTACTGTGTTGGATGTACATCACAATGCTTCTTTATTTATTTATATTATCCTATATTGGACTGGATGTACGTGTTGACAAAATTCGTTCACAACTACAAAGTGTCAGGAGTCATACTTACAGCATGTACAGCCGTGCATTCTGCCATCATAGTCCCCAGCGCGTAAAATCCGTGGCTGTCGGTCAGTTTCAAAGTGTCACAGAATCGTCTGCTGTTGTCCGATCTGCTAATCGCGATAATTTCCGTGCAACAGGAAGTGGTCTGTCGTTTTCCGAGAGTTTTGCAAGCTCGGGATACGCAGTTGCCAACTCCGTCAACTGTGTTACGAACCGATTTGACCCACTTAGGGGCAGGGCCCAAGCTGGGTCCTGTAGTCTTTTTAAAACACGCGCTGGGCGGGTTTTTCTCATTGCACCTCAGCTTTAAGCTTCGGGATTTTTTTAAGTTTTACACTAGAGGAACGGAGGGTGCGTGATGGCTTGGCAGAAAGGTATGGCGGCAGAGATCCGTCAAAATGCCGATAGGCGAAAATTGCAATTTTGTACTGGCAGCGGAAGTTTACGGACAGCCAGTGCAGCTGCTTCAGTAGAGGCGTAACGTGGTCTCTCTTTGGTTTTTTTCAAGATGAGACGCACCGCATTGTTTTGAATCATCTGCAAGCGTGAAATCTGATCTGCCGGTAAACCTGCCAGTACAGAATTGCAATAATCGAGCCTGGACGTAATGAATGCATTTACAAGTCTTGACGCCGCACTTTCTGTGAGATACGGTCTGAGGGAAGAAATTCTGCGCAGCTCAAGGAAACCAGCTCGGCAGACGCTACTGATATGATCATGCATGGAGAGCGTCGAATCAATCTTCACACCCAGATATTTGACACAGTTCTGGAAAGGAAAGCTGCAGCCACCAATGTTTGCGAACTCGCCGTCAATCAGACTAAGGCGAGACTCAGAGCCAACAGGCATGACTTCGATTTTGTCGGTGTTAAGCTTAAGTTTGTTGCTTGTCATCCAGGACAGGACGTCGTCTATACAACACTGTATGTTCATCTTAGCGGAGCTGAAATGGCTAATACTTGGAGTCAGTACTTTGCTAATTTATTCAGTAACAATTTCATTTAAGTTTTGAGTAAATCAAGCAATTGTAACAACAGCAGTACGTTAGAATGTTCACCCACCCCTCATTTGAAAAGTGACACAAGACTGGTCCAGTCAGTAGCGAGTGTACCCACCGTTTGCAGCCAAGCATTCAAGGCAGCGTTGACGTATAGAGTTCACCAGGGTTCGGAGAACATGTTGTGGGATCGCTTCCCACTCTTGATGCAGAAACTGATTCAGCTGGGGGACGCCTTGAGGTGGGGGGGGGGGATGCCCCAGCACGCCCCAGAGGTGCTCGATGGGAGCCAGATCAGGTGAACGAGCTGGCCACTCTATCTCATTGATGCCCCGTTGCTCAAGGTACTCATCCACCACACGGGCGCGATGAGGTCGAGCGTTGTCGTCCTGCAGATCAGCATTGTCGCCTATGGCTTGGAGAGCTGGCTGGATGAGGGGCTGCACATTCTCGTCCCGATAGCGCAGTCCAGTAAGGGTGTCTCGAATGACGTGGAGGGGGGTCATGCCTTCCCTGTTGAAGCCTGCCCAGACCATGACTGAGCCTCCTCCGTAGCGATCCACCTCTTGGACGCATCCATCCGTGAATCGCTCGCCTTGGCGTCTCCAGACCCTCACCCTGCCGTCGTTGAAGGACACAGTGAACCGTGACTCATCAGTAAACAGAACCTGTGGCCACTGGAGTCTGTTCCACCTCACATGTTGACGACACCAGGCAACCCGGGCTCTACGATGAGCTGGAGTGAGGGGTATTCTCACTGCTGCTCTGCATGAAGCCAGGCCAATTTCGCGCAGACGTCGGCAGACTGTGCTTTTGCTGACGTTAACGTTTGCAGCTTACATCAGTTGACGTCGCAGAGTGGTTGACGTGACAGCTCGGTCGCGCAGAGCCGCCACATAGAGGTATCTGTCCTCCCTTCTGCTAGTGCAGCGCGGGCGTCCTGAGCAGGGTCGTCGTTCTGCCCTTCCAGTTTCTTGGAATCGTGTCAGCAGCCTTTGGATCACTGAATGGGACATTCCAAGACGTCTCCCAACTTCTCGTCCGGAAAGTTCATCCTGCAGCCATGCTAGCGCCCGGCCTTGATCTATTGGCGTTAGGCTTCGTCATGGTGACGTGGTTATGAAAGTGACAATTATGCCCCTACTGTACCGGAATTTGTAGCGAAACAGAAGTGCTCAGTGTTCACGACTGACCCCTTTAGCACGAGCATCACGACTTTACCGAGTTCTTCCACCTGCCTGCCTTTGATATGCTTGCCAATATCGCACAGCTTTTCACAAAAACTGACGATGTTTCACGTGCATTTGACACGTTCATGGAAATTGATGAATTATTGTCTATTGTTTCCTGTAGAGTGGACTGTCTAAGGTCAACTTTTAACCCATTTGGATCGAAAGAACATTGTATTTTATTAGCGTTCTTGCGACGTCAAACGATGACACACAAAAGTGGGGTGGCCCTTAAGTTTTGACCATTAGTATATAGTAGGTGACGGTGAATGGTGTGATAACATGATTTGGATAATCTGATTACTAGCAGGGCAATGCAGTCCCTCTCGAATGAACTTTGATCGCCAGCTGTCGTTTTGATTGCATGTGAGTCGGTCTAATCCATGCCAAAGTACAATCAGTTGCGTTAATACTTTTTTAACTCTTTCAGCCCGACGGCCGTATTTCCCAAATTTTCGAGGCGTCATGTAATGACTATGCACCAGTTGCAGGAGATGGATCGACCGTGATAATTCAAGGGCAGTGCCAGATTAGCTTGGCGCCTGTCGGCGCCAAGCTAATCTGGCACTACCCTTGAATTATCATGGTCGTCCCATCTCCTGCTGTAGTGCGTAAGGGCTGAATGGGTTAAGTAGGTGTCGTGTTTATTTGCAATGTGTACAAATTTTAGTCCATATGGGGACCCCAGCACCCGAGTATGACCAAAGAATTACCCAGCAAAGCCGACGAAACATACTTGTTTATGTGTCATTATTTGGTTCTGGTCACAAAAAGGAGGAATTGTGGTACAAAATTAAAACTTGAGCAATGTTCATAAAATTTAATTTGCCTCATGTTGTATCAATCTACTTTCAGAATTAACCAGAAAAAAAAGCTTTTAGTGAAGTTGTTTTGGCATTCAGCCACTTGAAGAGGTTTCTAACGTTTCACCGTGACACTGATGTGCAGTTAAAAGTTATATGAAAATAAAAGCCACGTATTTTGATCTGAAATAATTAGATGAACTTCTTTATAGCTCTAAACGTAGAAATGAAGGTTGGTTTTTAAAAATATTATTTGTTGTGTTCATATGCTGATCATAGTCGTGTGACACTAAAACGTTAGAAACCATACAACTTAAAAGTTCCTTCAAGATCTACTACTTCCATACTTTCATTTGTTTTCTTATTAAAACACATTCTTTGCAATATCAAGATCTTTTCATGCATGTTATCAATTGTTACCTTGTCAATTGAAAATATGAAGGTGTTTGTGAAGTGAGTTACCTTGTTTCGTGGGAAACTGTGTGACAAGACGATGATGAAAACATAGGAGTCCGTGGATAGTAGCTTTGACAAATGCAAATCCACTGCGCCACCGCGTGCGCGCAAGCGCCTATACTAAGCTCAAGACAATATACAAGGGTGGAAACGAACGGCACACGCGAAAGACGATGCACTGTGATTCCAGAGCAGTTTCAACCCTCAAAGCAACCATTCTCCTAAAACCCCGAACTGAACAAACTCAGTAGATATGTTGCCACAAATCTACACCAACCTTGCCCGCCGATCATAACCGATAGTTTAGTATCGATGCTTTTTGCAAAGTGAAGCATCATTTTTGCAGACGTCCATCGTAAGGTTGAAGCTGCGCCCGGAATTACGCAACATGCTCATTTTTCATTGGTTTAAGTAAATTAGCATATCCCCGCCAATGAAATTAAAACAAGAGTGCGTCTTACTGTCGACTTGAACTTGTGAACCGTGCTGCACGCAGCAGTCGCGTTAGTAGTCCAAGAGCTAGCTCGATCTACCGTGCACCCCCCCCCACCCCCACCCCCGCACCCCCACCACCCCCCCACTACTCACTAAGATGGGTTTCAAAGTGTACTTTAGTATGTCCTGAGATGTTTAAGCAATGTTCCACTAAAATCCTTAGGAACACACCAGAGATATAGCCGATGACGCAAGGATACCCCCATTCATGCTCTTTGCGGATGCTAAAATGAGCTTGAGAAACATTTTCCTCTAAGTAAATCTGAATTCATTACATAAGCCGAAATCAGGCATTATTATGTTAAGGCACACCTTCTGCGTCCTCTGAAAAAGAAAAAAAAAAACAGAATAAAAATATATTGAATCTGTGGCTCACAGAGAAGATATTTGTGCACCCAGTAAATGGTCCATTTCCTCAATATCGCAAAAGGAAAAAGACAAAAATAATGTGTAAGATGCCTTCAGACATTTTCTATAGCACTGGCAGTCCATTTTCGGGCTTACATCATTAAAACAGGATGTCACAATTATTATAAACTTGACCAGATGATGTTGTGATCACTATGAGTGTACACATTGATTGAATTTGTATCCCTACCCCCAAGTTGTAAAAATACACAAAATTAATTATAAAAAATACTAAAGTTATTCCATTTCATTTTGGCCTCTCTTTACCCATTAAGTTTCAATAATTTGAGCATAAAGTGCAAGAAAATGAGGAAAGTCGACATCCTTTATGATACGTTTGTGGTGGTGAATGATAGCTTTTTTCAATTTAATATTGCCAAATTGAGAAACGTACGTTGTATCCGATGCCCTCGGAAATTTTGTATACAACTGATAGGTCTTTTTTTTTTTAGGTTTTAATGGTTAATATAGAGTACCGCAGTTACTCCTAACCTGCTTTTATGATGCTGTGATTCATTTAGGGGTCACAGTTGCTGACTCTGCTGTCCTACCCCCATTTTACCAGTAAGCAATCACGCAAAATAATCATAAAATTGATTATATCATACTCCTCTGTTTAAATATTTTTGTTGCCTGTTTTCTTTTTAACAAAGTATGCACATTGAGCATGCAATTTGTGATCATTTCAACGTGACCCATCAATTTAATTGTAATTATTTTTTGTTAAAGCATAAAAAGGGAGAAACGTCTGTAAACAGGGGCTGTCATTGAAGAACTTCCTTCTTAACAGAACAGCAAGACTGTAGAATACAGTCCAACCTTCCACATATTTTACGGACATTAAAGGGATCGGAGACATAACACCTCCCTGAGATACCATCTTCCTCTGAGTTTGACAAGACTTCTGAGTGTGCTGTTGACTTCAATCATGCAATTCTGTTGAAGAGGAAGTCTTTCAGCCATCAGTACATTATGCCACCAAATCCAGACAGTAGAAGCTTTAGCAGCAGTTCATGTTTATAAACTCCCCCCTCCCCCATCCCCCTTTTATGTTATTAATCCAAAATAGTTACAATTAAATTGATGGGTCACATTGCAATTAATGAAATGATCACAGATTTTAAAACTCAGTATGCATACTTTGTTAAGAAAACTGGAAACAAAAATATTTAAACAGAGGAGTATGACGTAAGCAATTTTTTGGATCATTTTGCTTTCTTATGCGTACTGGTAAAATGGGGGTAGGACAGCAGATTCAGCCACTGTGGACCTAAGTGCATCACAGCATAATAAAATCAGGTTGGGAGTAACTGTGGTACTCTATCCTTACCAATAAAACTTTTTTTAAAAAGACCTATCAGTTGAATACAAAATTTCTGAGGGCATCGTAAACATTTTTTTTTTTCGATTTCGCGGCAATGGCCATTTACTGGGTGCACAAATATCATCACTGTGAGCCACAGATTCAATATCTTTTCATTCTGTTTTTGCTGAGGATGCAGAAGGTATGCCTTAACATAATATTGCCTGATTTGGGCTCCTGTAATAAATTCCGATTCATTTAGAGGAGAATGTTTCTCACGGCTCACTCTAGGATCCGTGAAGAGCGTGAATGGGGGTACGCTTGCGCCATCGGCTTTATCTCTGGTGTGTTTCTAAGGGTTTTAGGGGAAACATGGCTTAAACATCTCAGGACATTCTAAGGTACACTTTGAAACCCATCTTATTGAGCATTGGGGGGGGGGGGGGGGGGCACGGTAGCTAGGACTGGCTTGTGGAGTATAGGTACGTATTTCCCACAGCCCCAAAAGGTCTAATTTAATAGAGTCTGGTTTACACACTGCTCAGTTGTCAATATCTTTTCGAGTAATTCTCTTCGACTTTTGAGTAAACACGGCAGAAAACAATGGATGCACTGCAGTGCATTTATAGAGGCCTCTTTCACGGCTCTCTACTAAAGGGTTTAACGTTCAACTCTGCATGTTGAGAAAGAGGTCCGGGATACTTCCGGCCACAGCTAGAATTTCGCGAGCTTGTTCGTTTCCTCCCTTGTATTTAGTCTTGAGCTTAGTATAGGCGCTTGCGAGCACGCGGTGGCGCAGTGGATTTGCATTAGTCAAAGCTACTATCCACGGACCCCTATGGATGAAAGATAGTATAATCTAATTCATTTTAATTTTAAAAAAATCAGTATTGATAAAAGTGCGCCTCAGTGATGTTTTTAGGGTAACAATTCAATGATGGAAGATCGTGCACCCAAAGCTCAGTTTTGAAAAATAATTTTATCGATAAAAGTGCGCCACAGTGGTTATGTTAGGCCGTCTGTAGCGCTCCATGTGACTCATGGGCAATTTTTTTAGAGGCCGTTTACACTTGCAACCAGGGTTCAACCCGAGTAGAGTTCAACCCGGTTTAATCCCGGTTTGGTGCTTTCAGTTTATATGGAACCCGGGTTGACCGGCCCACGTGACCCTGACAAACATCTTAGGAATGCGGCATTATGGCGCCCCTTCCAGGAAACGCCTTGCAGTTGGGTGGTGGCCAGTCGTTTCCGGTTGTTGTTGTTTTTTTGTTTTTGCTTTGTGTTGATTTTTGTTGTTTTTTTTTTTTTCGTTTTTTTTTATAAAAATACCATTATAATTGTTATGATGTACTATTCCTTTCGGCACAAAAAGAGACGATCCCGAAATCTCTAAACAAGAGATTAAAGCTCTTAGCAAAGTATTTAAAATGCTACAACAAAGTCCCCTTTGAGGTGTCTGGACCGCCCCTCTCCTCCCCCCCACCCCCCCTTTTCCCACCCCCCTCTTCCCACCATTGTTTGACGCGTGGCGATAAGGTGGAGGATGCTTTGATTTTTTGGCCACTGGAGGCAAGGTCTAGCGTTGGGAGGCCTCTTGTGTCAGGCTGAAGGTCCCCAACAAAATGTCGGACCCCACCCACACCCTCAACCCCCCCCCCCCCTTTTAAGGATAATAAATCTGCCCCTGATAAGTACAGAACATTTTGAGAGTGCAAATTCTGACAGATCATGACTCATGACCTTTATAACAACATTGTTCGTTAACAGCGTTTTTACACTGTCAGTTCCCAACCGCGTATTCAATTATCGGAAGTGTTCGGTCTCTGTCACGGTCTCATGACTCCTGGCGGGGAAAAAAAAATATGTTTTGCAAACTTACAATGTACACCTGCAGCCAAAACGTGCCAGTTGAGAAGCCGTGGAAATAACTCATGTTTGACTGCCGATGTGAACAATGGACTTCAGCGCTGTGAAATCTGTTGTGTACTTAAATTCCCTTTAGTAACGCCACTTCGGATTTCTTTTTTAGGTGCACAGCGATGACGCGAAATGGAATGCGGTTTAGATCCAACAAAAAATGCACCAACCAACTCGGATTTAACCCATGGAGACGTGCAAGTGTAAACGGCCTCTCAGTGTCGCTGTTTATTTTCGCATTCACTGGCACAGAATTGCTTAAACATACTCTAAATATTAAACAACGACAACAACAGTAACAACAGCAACAACAGCAACAACAACAACAAGTATACATATAATAATGTGAAACTGCCCACTTCAATGACTGGTAATCAAGAGAAAAACAGGTATTTTAGAGAAAATCGGCAACGTGTGGCTTGCAAAAGTCGACCGGTTTCTAGCGTTTCAGGTGAATTTGAGCGTGACACGTCACATTCTGGGGGCCACAAATAAGCCTGGTTTGAGAGTAAGCGGGTAAATTGTCATCAGTTGCTGTACTTGAGGCTCGATTTCCCGCCTTTCAAGTGAAAAATGACTGGATGTTGCTTCCGTTTTCCGTACCGAGTTAACCCTCCCAACACGATCCCAATTTGCCGTTGTTCTTAAGACTGCTCTAGTGCAGGCATGATCGACCATGATAGTTCAGGTGATGTAGGCTGGCGCACACGCCGCTATGGCATCATGCAAAACGGTTAAGTCTGCGGGTTCATTGTGACACTGGACAAAACGATTGATTGCAAGGAAATGTACAGATTGACTGCAAATCATTGGCCCGTTTCGGACGTTTACGGTGTGCACTTTTGATTTGTACCGACGTCATTTACCGTACGATTTACCAACGCTTGCAGACGATCTTTTTGTTGACATCGGATACGTGACTACGGTTGAAACATTAGAAACCCGGAATTCTCACACAAAATTCACAGAGATATAAAGCAGACAGATTTATCAGCCTTTAGCATGTGTTTCATTGTTGGTTGTTACATTTACTGAAAACGCACAAAAAAGCATACACTGAAGTACCATTCAATGCGCACAGCACTTTTCAGAGTAAGATATCTGATTTCCTCTTTTCGGGCGCCTTTTTTTTTTTTTTTTTTTTTTTTTTGTTGAAGCGATTTGTGTTCTTTTCCCCAGATTTCACCACTTTATCCAGCTCTACCTATGCTACTGCAGAATTTTATTTATCTCTTCTTCGTAACTTACATCCATGTTCAAGGTTTTCATAATAAAATACAAATTGTGTGACGTCTTTTTTCATGACACCCTTGCATTGTGACCAGTACCAAATAATGACTCTTAGATAAACTGTGTTGTACTTGTCTTTTTAAGCGTGTTTTTTTCTTTGTATATTACTGCTGTCGGGACGTTAAGCAATGTAAAACCATCTTTGTATTTTACCAGCTTTTTGGTTTTAAAACAAGCGGTTAGGAAAGATAAAGATCAGCACCTTTTTAAAGATTGATTGATTGATTGATTGATTGGTTGGTTGGTTGGTTGGTTGATTGATTGATTGATTGATTGATTGATTGATTGATTGATTGATTGATTGATTGATTGATTGATTGATTGATTGATTCGTTCATTCGTTTATTCATTCATTGTTTTGGGGTGGTGGGTTTTTGTTGTTGTTTTTGTTGTTGTTTTTAAGTCTTTTTTTTTTTTTTTTTTTTTTTTTTTTTTTTTTTTTTTGGGGGGGGGGGGGGGTGTTTATGAATTTAGTACCTTTGCTAAATGCAGAGGCGTCAATCCCAGCATGCAAAGATCTTCGGGCAGACGACGGCCGTAGTGGGCCCGCGCACGGCAGTGCGCGGGCACACTGCATCTGTCGTCTGCTCGAAAACCTTTTGCTATTGGGGAAGGACGTTATTGTTGTGATTGCTGTCACTAAGTGGAACAAAACACTCTGCCGTGTGAAGACATTTTTGTGAAAAGCAAGATTTTCATTGCATTTCAAATTAAAAGCTCATTTTACACACACGACTCGCTGTCTCTCGTCTGAGAATAACCCAACGAAGAAAGAAGCACGCTTAGAAAAGATAGTTACTAAGCGTGCTTCTTTGTTCATTGGGTTATTCTATGCACCTTTTTGGTCTGGATTTTGTCTTTCGTCATCCTTGCCCCTTGGACAGCTGCTGGTCTAGTTTCTTTTCTTCATCTTTTTATGTAATGGATTCTAGTTATAGATTAGTGAGTTTCCTTGGTCGTAATTCAAGAATGACGTACAGTTCTTTCCAAATAGTTTTACGTCATAGTCAGATTCTGCATTGAAACCACTGTTGTGGACAAACATGTAAGTTGTCACTCTCATCGACATTGTAAACTTAGAAAGTGTCGAATATCTATTATTGTAGCAGTTTGTTTTCACGGAATATTGACCAGACATGTTTTTTGTCTCGTCTGTTCATTTCTTCTTTCGGATCCACGCTCAGACATTTTCCAACTCCGTACCGAATTCAGTATCACATCTTCCTCCGGTTATTTTATAGTCCTACCTGTTTTTCAGAGATACCCAATGCGCAAAAGGCCTTGGCGCACTGGGTAGATCACTCAGGGACGTTACATTATTTTGCTTGAATAGCTTAAGTCCTTTAGGAAGGTCCTGCAAGGGATGAATACACCATTATAAATAATAATAATAAGCGCATTAAATAGGCGCTTTATCCCAATTGAAAATCGGCTCAAAGCGCCGCCGCGAACTGAACCCAACAAGCACGCTCACGTGAATCACGCGCATTCACACACACACTGTACATAAACACAGAACATTCACGTGGTGCTAAGGGCAAGCTCAAGCGAGCTACTGAAGTTTTTGGAAATTCAAAATCGTTTGTATTTGAAACTTGATTAAGTGGGCTGAAGCTGATACCAAAGCTGAAATCAAAGGTAGTGCCAACTTAGCTTGGCGCCATCAGGCGCCAAGCTAATCAGGCACTACCCTTGAACTGGCATGGTGTATCTACAGTTTCTAAGACTTTTCTTTCGTCATATTTCCAATTTCTGTTGGACGATCTCGACGGCTCACTGTGACGAGGTGTGACAATTTTTTCAACAGTCGGTCAGTGGTAGTTAGTGCTGTTTAGTAATATGCAAAGCCACCTAAATATCACATACTCACAATCACTTTGCCACTTGTTTAACCCATACAGCCCTGACGCACTACAACAGGTGGTAAATCGACCATGATAATTTAATGGTAGTGCCAGATTAGCTTGGCACCACCTGCAACGGGTGCATAGTCGTTAGATGACGCCTCCAAAGTTTGGGAAATACGTGCGTCGGGCTGAATGAGTTAATTACTCCCCCCCCCCCCCTTCCTCCTTTCCTCCTGAGGCGGAAAGAAGAGGGGGATGGGGGCTGTAGGCAGGGGAGTGGGTGTGGGGGCTTCATGCAGAAAAGGGTTAACCCATTGAACCCCTAGGCTTCATTTCCCAACTCTTAGAGGTGTCACCTAACGACTATGTGCCTATTGCAGGAGGTGGATCGACCATGATGATTCAAGGGTAGTGCCAGATTAGCTTGGCGCCTGATGGCGCCAAGCTAATCTGGCACTTCCCTTGAATCATCGTGGTCGATCCATCTCCTGTTGTAGTATGTCGGGGTTAAATGGGTTTTAAAAAAATGTTTTTGTTTCCAGGTTGCCCCACACGACCAAGCCAAGGCGGCCACCAATTATGACGCCAATGGATCAACGCTTATTCCCCTTCTTCTTGCTGGTGGCTGTGTACTTCATCACGTACCAGCCTTACCGCCAGTACCCCCCGCACACCATCATGGCGGCCGTCACCAAAGCCGCACCCATCTGGTACCTAGCGGCCTTCGTATATAGCGCCTGCCAGGAGCCCAAACTAACCTGGCCGCAGAGAGTCCTCTCTGCGTGGTCTGTCGTCGGGCTGCTGTTCTCCAGCGTCGGGGACGTTTGCCTGGTGTGGCGAGACACTCTCTTCATCCCTGGCATGCTGTTTTTCGGGCTGGCCCAAGCGGCCTACATCCTGGGCATAGTAGCCAACATCACACCTTTGGCGAAATGGCAGACGGATTACTCTGACCTGTTCATACTGCTTTGCGCCTGCTCCTACCTGTTCGTCGCTCAAGGGATTGAGTCTTACGTCCTGGCGGGAATAGTGTTCGTGTACGCAGCTCTCCTGTTCACCATGGGCTTTACGTCACTGCGACGTCACTTGGGGGAGAGAAGCCCGGCGTCTCTCTTCGGAGCCGTGGGAGGGTTGTGCTTCATGGTGTCGGATCTGCTCATTGCTGTAGGCAAGTGGAGATTCCACGTGCCGTTTTCTGAGCTGATTATAATGGTAACCTACTACGGAGCGCAATTCGGGATAGCCGTCGGGGCCACCAACTTTGCCACAGCACGTGCAGCACAGTGAAGTGAAATGTAGGTCGAACTTTGCAGCTTGTAATTATTAACCCACTCAGCACTGACGCACAAGATCCTTACCTTGTCGGAGTATGTCAGCGCTGAATCTCTTGATATACACGACAAGGGTGGTGCTAGAATGGCTTTGGTACTTGAAGGCGATTCTAACACTACCATTAAAGCATCATGACCATTCTATCTCCTAAACTTTGTTTAGTTATCAGAGAAAGAGGCTCCTAAATCTGACAATTTCAACCTAGGGTCAAATTTCTAACATGTGGATAGCTAAAATGACTTATTAACCCATAGTCATACTGAGGCTAAAAGCTTCAAATTTGTACACCGCCATATGCAAGCTACATTATAGTACTTACAGATAAGGATATAGACCAATGGCTTCTGTTCAAGGGTGGTGCCGGAATAGCTTGGCGCCTAGAGGCGCCAAGCTATTCTTTCACTACCCTTGAACTATTTTAGTCAAACGTATTTCACACACTGGTGTATTCCGAATGATAAGGGATAAGGGCGCAATTCGGGATATCTACCAGTGTCTCAAACTGTGTCAGATCGTGTGAAACACTAAAATTAACCCATTTAGCCTCAGTGCACTACAGCAGGAGATGACTCGACCATGATAATTCATAGGTAGTGCCAGATTTGCTTGGCGCCGTCAAGCGTCAAGCTAATCTGGCACTACCCATAAATCATCATGGTCGATCCTCCTCCGGCAGCTAGTATATAGTTGTTGTGTGACGCCTCCAAACTTAGGGAAGTGCGGCCGTGGAGTTAAATGGATTAACTCATTCAACTCCGACACGCCACGGGAAAACATGGATCGAGCGTGATAGTTCAAGGGTTGTGCAAGAATAGCTTGGCGCCCATAGGCGCCAAGCTATTCTGGCACAACCCTTGAACTATCACGCTTGATCTGTCTCCAGAAGAGCAATACAGTCTTCAAGGGGCAACTTCAAATTTGCGGATTTCGATCTTGGAGCAAAATATGATCATTTTAGTCAGAAACGTTGGCAATTGACCCACTAATGTGTGAGGTGACTATACACATCTGCTTTGACCCTGTAGCTGTCGGTAGCACCTGCGGTTGATGCGATTCCTGCAGGAACCAGCTCAACAACAAGCGCTACAGACAGTGTAAGGGTCAAAGCAAACCCACACGTAGTCAAGGGTTAACCTGGTGTGAGTACATGCATTTTAGGATGTCTGTGAGGTCAGTTCTTGTCGCCGGCAAGAGGAATAATTTTTATTCGTCCTTGCAGTTGCTTCATTCAGCCTAAAGTCGACTCGGAAACAGAAAGTGCAATTAGCATTGAGCCTTTCTTGTTGTTGTGGTTGTGCCGGGTTGTTCTTGTCGTCGTCGTTGTCGTCGCTGACAAGGTTGTATTCTGGTGTTTTGTTACTTTCACAAACATTTTGTATGTTTGTTTGGGTCTGTCTTTGTTTTTGTCACTTTTACATCATTTCTGCTGCTTGTTGCGTGAGTTGTTTTTTTTTTCCATTTCATTGTAACTTTGGTATAAACGTCCATATTTCTCCACAGCTGTTGTAAACATCGAGTCATTGGTTATTTAACCCCCTTGTGCATGCTGTCACCGGCATTGCCAGTGGCAGAGTGCAAAAAGGGTTAAAACACCGTTCTGTGTGTGAAATTTCAGTTGAAAATCAAGACCCAAAAATGTGTGAAATGTCAGCAGTTAAAAACTGCTATTTTGTTTTTGCATGACCTCAACGAAATCAGAACTTTTGCTTGTGTAGTGAATAAAAGGTGTACAACATTGTGTTCTTGATGAATTTTATTCCACCTGGTGGTGGTTGTTTTGGTGTTATTGTTGATGATTTTCTTCTTCCGTTTCTTCTTCTTATTCATCATCTTCTTTTTGTTGGCTCATGTGTGAAGCAAAAGTGAGTCTATGTTTTGGGCTAGTGGTCGTCCGTCCGCCGTCCGCCGTCGTACGTGGTAAACTTTAACGTTGGCATTTTCTTGGAGATTATTTTAGCCACATTCTTCAAACTTGGCCCAAGAATACTTTGTGATAAGACCTTTCTAAACATACTAATTTGAGTGACCTCTCACAAAGGTCAAGGTCACAGGGTATCAAGAAATAGGTCAAAAATAGCTATATTTTGACAATTTATTTTTTTCTCAAATACTATTCACAACTTCAAACTCAAACTTGGTACAAAGATACCTGATGGTAAGACCTTTCTATATGTACTAATTTGGTTGATCCCTCAGAAAGGTCAAGGGTCACAAGAGCTCAGGAAATGGGTGAAAAATAGCCATATTTTAACAAAAGATTTTTTTTTTCTCAAAATACTATTCACAACTTCAAACCCAAACTTAGTACAGAGATACCTGATGGTAAGACCTATCTATGCATACTAATTTGGATGACTCCTCAAAAAGGTCAAGGGTCACAAGGGCTCAGAAAATAGGTCTAAAATAGCCATATTTTGACAAAAGATGTTTTTTTCTCAAATACTATTTACAACTTAAAACCCAAACTTGCTACACAGATACCTGATGGTAAGACCTATCTATGCATACTAATTTGGACGACCCCTTGAAAAGGTCAAGGGTCAAAAGAGGTTGGCAAATGTGTGTAAAATGTTGATTTTTTTTATAAAATTGTAAGTATTCCCAAATTCTTGCAAATTTTTCAACCAAATTTGGTACAAAGATAGCTGATGATAAGACCTTCCTATGCATACTAATTTAGTCGACCCATCACAAAGGTCAAGGGTGACTGGGGGGTTGACAGATGTGTGAAAAATGCTTACATTTTCATAAAACATGGATTTTGCTGCTGCAGAAGCCAGCCCTTGTCACAAAGGTCACGCATGTGTAAATCGGTCGTACACGTGAGCCATAGTGGTTTTGCCTTTTTTGTTTGTCGTCTGTTTATGCTTTTGTTTATCTCTCTCTCTCACTCTGTCAGCTGATGAATGTCATTGTGACAACAGAACAGTCTTGGGAGGGAGATAACCAAACTAAAATCTAGAAATTATTCTATTTTAAAAAAAGTTACCTCCCTGGAATTGCTCTTGTGACAGAAACTTGACCTTTGGTCTTGCCAGTCGGTTAAAACCAAACCGGCTGCGGCTGCACAGAGACGTCACCTAACGTTGCTCTGTTGTTGTGCCGATCTCATGGGACAGAAGAAACGATATTCGATGATCGTGGAGTAACCAGTACACGTTATCAGCATCTACAAACAGGAAATTCGGTGGGTATTTTCTGACTGTGTATACGCTCTATGGTGCTAGTGAACTGCACTGAGACTACACTCGTGACCCACTGAGATCATTGTACCAAGCGGCTACCGCTGGCGACTTGGTACAAACTAAGTTAGATTATCTGTCCCAGTTAATGGATACAGACTAGACGCCAAGTATGCGTAATTATCAGATTGAGGAATATCTTTCAGTGTCATTGCAGCGAAAGTAAGGTTGAACCTATAACCGATACGAAATTTAGCAGTGTTGTTAAGTGCTCTGCATGGGAGACAACTCGCACGAGCAGTGCGTGACCAACTTGACAACTGGTTGCTTCCCTTATATCACTGGTTCTTGAAGAGGTCACCAGTACTAGCCCCCCACCTCCGCCTTGGTTCTCCTCCCTCCTCCCCCCCCCCCCCCCCCCCCGCCCCCCCCCCTCCCCCCGCCACCCCTTCCAATCATAAACTGATTATTTTCAGGCTGAGTATTATACAGTATGTGCGTGTCTGTCTTAGACTGATATAAACATGAACGAATAAGTCAGTAGTGAGGTTCCGTTTGCAACGCACGACTCCCAACAAAGAACGAGAGCGAAATCATAGTGTGCGGAACAACCAGCATGTACCATAAGCATAGACAACACTCCAAACATCTCCAAGAGGCATAGATCCTCATGAGCCCTATCTGTGCCTCTTGAAAATGTTTGGAGTGTTTATGGTACAGGCTAGTTATCAACCGCGATGTAGTCGCTCTCGTTCGTTGTCGGTAGTCGTTATTTGCAAAGGAAACCTCATTAGTATACCATATGGTACGAACAGCTCCTGACAGTAATCGGAAAGTGTTTTTTTTTTTCAACGTCGTTCGGCCGCGTTGCGTCTGGCGAGCAGCTGTGGGTGTATCGCCATATGTACACATTATGCATTAACAAACAACTGAGCACTCAATAAGCAAAAGATCATCGAGTCCCGTCCACCGACGTCGCCCCGCCGCGCACAGCCGTGGCTGACGTCGATCCGAAGAGCTTTGCTTGCCGTCACATAATACTGGTCGGCCTCAACGTAATGCGCGCAGGCAAACCGCGCCATCTTCTATATAACGCTGATAGATGTCCAGCAGAAGGTCCTAAGGCCAACGTCGGTCTTAGTTGACCCGTGCACAGTTCTATGGCCGACGTTTGTAGGGGGACCTTTAACTTACTGTGTGGGTGTTTTTTGTTTTTTTTAAGATATAATTTTGTTGTTTGTTTTTTTACATTTTAATCCCGTCACTGCCAAGGAAAAGTGAACACGATCCATACTTTAAGAGACATAGATCCTCATGAGCCCCAGCGACTGCGGGGGCTCATGAGGATCTATGCCTCTTGCTGAGATCAATTTGTATCCATGTCTCTAGGACGGTTTTAGCTTTTGATCGTTGCTAGACGCAGATTTCAGAAACAAGAATCTACAATCCAGACCAAAAAGGTGACTAGAAAAGAAGTACCCAACGGAGAAAGAAACACGCTTAGAAAAGACGGGTACAACACAATTTATTAATATTTCGGGTAAATACCCTTTGTCAAAATAGACAAACAAACAAACATAGAGATTAGCCGCTACTTATCTTCAATGGCAGAAGGAATGTGGTTTGACCACATTCCTTCTGCCATTGAAGATAAGTAGCGGCTAATCTCTATGTTTGTTTGTTTGTCTATTTTGACAAAGGGTATTTACCCGAAATATTAATAAATTGTGTTGTACCCGTCTTTTCTAAGCGTGTTTCTTTCTCCGTTGGGTACTTCTTTGCATATTACACGCTTGGCAGTCACCTTTTTGGTCTGGATCAAAAAGGTGACTGCCAAGCGTGTGAAATGCAAAGAAGTACCCAACGGAGAAAGAAACACGCTTAGAAAAAAACGGTACAACACAATTTATTAATATTTCGGGTAAATACCCTTTGTCAAAATAGACAAACAAACAGAGACATTAGCCGCTACTTATCTTCATATGCAGAAGGAATGTGGCAACTGAATCTACAACTGTACGTAAAGTGGCAGGGAAGGGGTTAACAATAATCGGACAGTTCATCACACATGTGACAGAAACGTTAATAATGCGGTCTGACTTACATGGCTGGTATGCACTGCACTATACTGAGGTTGATCTGTATGTATTGCTGAAAGTAATTATCATTTTGTATCGCTCGCTGTTGTGATAATGACGTTATTTAAAAATCACACGACCCCTGTCTTGAAACCAGTGCGACACACAACATTGTGGCAGTCTGAAGTGTAAGCCTTCGGCTTTGTTAAACGGTAGTCATGCCTTAGAAGCTGTGTATGTGTGTGATGGTCCCAGATTTTGGACCCGGTCCTGCAGAAATCATCGCTACAAAAACCGCTACCGACAGCCAAAGAGTTTTACATTTTTTTTACCCGAGTTCTGAATTTTTCGCATCATGTGTTGCAGGATCTGGTAGACGTGCGCTATCACTGTTTGATTGCTTTGAGCAACATTCCCCGGCTGACAGACATGCTGATCCCTGACCTTCGTTTGACCCCGTTCTTCGTCCTTGCCCTTGCGTTCTTCGCCGTGGGCAAACCCCATCTGGATTACCCTCCGGAGAGCGTTCTTTCGGCCATCACCAAAGCTGCGCCTATCTGGTTTCTCGTCGCCTACCTGTCCCTGGTCATCAAGGATGAGAGGCAGGCAAACAGGGACACGTACTACACGAAGTGGGTGAGGCGCGGACTAAAACTGTCGAGTGTGGGCGACTTGTTCATTGTGTGGAGGCAGACGATGTTTCTTTCAGGAGTTCTGTGCTTCACCGGCGCGCAGCTCTGCTATATCAAGGCGCTGAGCAAGAAAGTTGATATGCACCCCCTCGTGCTCGCAGCTATCGGTACTGTAAATAGTACCGATGACCGCGTGCACAAGGGGGTCAGTCCCAGATCCGGCGAGGCTAAGTACAAGGTTGCGTTCGCTGTTTTGAGCATTGCGTCCTACGTGTCCTATCTACCCAGATTTGAGTCTTTCTTCATGGGCGCTGCTGTGCTGGTCTACAACATCCTCATCACTAGCATGGGATATTTTGCATTGCAGCGACACTTTACGGAGAAAAGCAAAGCCTCCATGTATGGCCTAATGGGAGCGGTGTCATTCCTGCTTTCCGACGCCATTATTGGAACAGACAGATGGGTGTACCGGTTCTACTTTTCGGAAGCTGTTGTCATGGTAACCTATTACGCGGCTCAGTATTTCATTTCTCTCGGGTGTACACAGCCTAAATCACATGGACAATGACGATGAGTCTATACGCTGCACTTGAAATAAAATGAAAGTCAAAGGAGATTGATAATCAAGTTGCATGGCCCCCGCATAGAACGACGGTTACCTTTTAACTCATTCGAGACGTGCCGCCTCCGGATACGCGGCTTACGCTTATGCGAATGAGTTAATGCTGTCAAACTCTGCCCTGTAAACAGACAAATCCATTTTTTGTGAAAAGCGAGATTGTTATTGTATTGCAATAAAAGCTCGCTTTTCGCAATTTAAAAAAAAAAGACTTTCTGTCTTGTCTTTACAGGGTAGAATAACAAATGACTGATAATAATAATGTATCATTATATCCGTCAACTGTAAAATGACAGACCCGCGGCACACACTTTTTTATTTTTGATTAGCTTAACTCATTCAAGGTTCCCGCAATCAACAGCTGCGGAAGTGTCGTATAGCGTTGCCGCAGAGAACGCTGTACGACGCTTTCGCAGCTATAGATGCGGGGCGCCTTGACCGTGTTAAAAAGGTATGCCGCCGGATAGTGCACACCTGTGGGATACCACAGGGAAATGATATCAATGATGATTTTTTTTTTTTAAATTGGTCTGCGATGTTGCTCCTTTTGGAGTAACGCCGTAAGGTCCAGAAGTCACAAACCGACACAGAAATGTTAAAGTAACCCATTTAGCCCCGACGTTCTGCAGCAGGAGATGGATCGACCATGATAATTCAAGGGTTCAAGGGTAGTGCCAGATTAGCTTGGCGCCTGATGGCGCCAAGCTAAAGGGCACTGCCTTTGAATTATCACGGTCGAACCGACTCCAGCAGCTGGTACGTATTCGCAGTGCGACGCCTCCAAAATTTGAGAAGTGCGACCTTGGGGTTAAATGGGTTAACCTCTTCCCTGTTAGCCGCCAGATCCATGGCAAACGATATGCCGGTTAACTCTGTGTGCCAGAGGCACACAAACCTAAATGACGCGACAAAACTGCAATCGACAGAAAAAGGGTTAATTTAATTTAAACCTACGCAGATATTGGGGGGGGGGGGGGGGGATATCAATAAAGTGAATATATGGAAAATAAAGGCTACCGTTCAACAAAATTCATTGTTAACCCTTTTAGCCCGGGACCCTGCAGCAGAAGTTGAATTGATCGTGATAATTCAAGTGTAGTGCCAGATGAGCTTGGCGCCTTCAGGCGCCAAGCTCATCTGGCACTACCCTTGAATTATCATGATCAATCCATCTCACCTACAACTGGTACAAAGTCGTTAAGCATTCCTCCAAACTTTGAGAAATGTGGACCTTGGGGCTAATAGGGTTAAACAAACATTTTTTTTATCGATTACAGGAATAAATACAATTGGAAATGTGTCGAGGCATAGTGTGTGTTTGTCATTGAGTGATTGCGTGCGTGTGTGACATCAGAAACCACGGGTAAATATTTTAAAACGTGTGTAACTGTAAACCTCGTATTGTGCGTTTAGTCTGGCAGGCTCGTGTGTGCGTCACGCTTCATTTCATTTCGGACTGTCTCGCGGGGACACATACTTTAACACCAATACACACACACACACACACACACACATACACACAAATGCATATACGCACACCCCTAGCACCCCTCCTCTCCTCACCACCACCCCCCCCCACCTCCCCCCTCCACCCTCCTCGCCCCCCCCCCCCCCCCCCACAAACACACAAACACGCACCCCCCCCCCCACACACACACACACACACAGTCACACGCACACACGTACTTCCTCCCCCTCCCCCCCCCCCCCCCTCCCACACACACACACACACACATTATGATTGATTACTGGCATGCTGGCATAAAGCACTCACTCTGTGGCTGTCCATAGCGCTTTTTGCAGAGTCTATTTGATTCCTGCAGGAATTACTCGACAAAAAGCGCTATTGACAACTAAAAGAGGAGGAGTGCTAGGCATGTGCGTACAGTTGGGTTTCTATTCCATTTCATCGTATCTGCAAGACGCACAGATTCTCATGAGCTGCTGCAACTGCATGGCCTCATAACAGTCTATTCCAGTTGCTTGCACAGATCAGCCTTCGACTGAGGAATAGTATTATCTCATTCAGCCCGACGCACGTGGGCGTACTTCCCAAATTTTGGCGGCGTCATCTAACGACTATGCACCTGTTGCAGGAGATGGATCGACCATGATAATTCAAGGGTAGTGCCAGCTTAGCTTGGCGCCGACAGGCGCCAAGCTAATCTGGCACTACCCTTGAACTTTTCATCATGGTCGACCCATCTCCTACTGTAGTGCGTCAGGACTGAATGCGTTATTCATGTACGTGCACGCCCTTCGCTCGTCGTCAGCTTTGACTTTGAGCCGCACTGCCCTGAATAGGCAAAAGACAGTAAGTCCATTTTCAGGAAGGCGAGATTTCATAGCATTACAATGTAAATCTATCTTTTTACAATAATGGACGGACGAAAAGGCCCATAACATGCCACATCAACACAAGCAAAAAGTACGCATTACCTAAAATAAAATCAAAACTATTATTAACTGGTAAATTATATTTTATTCTGGAATATGAGTGGTTCACATGCCAAAACACAACACACAGAGAAATAATGGTCACTAAATGGCTGATTTACAGTCACACTTACAATTAGATAGCATAGGAATACTAGATTTAAAACGCATTTTCATTTTATCTCAATCAACAAAGAGTGAGAAACAGTCTATCATGTGGCTGTACTACAGCTGCATTAACATATGTTTGGTTTTTGGCTTTTTTTGTCATTTGTGTTGCTTTTAAGCAGTGTAGGTGCTGAAAGTGTGCCCTTTTTCAATATACTTGTGCTTAAAAGATTGACCATTTGGCAACAAAAATGACACAATAAAGCCAAAAAAAACAAACATGTTAATGCAGTGTAGAACTGGAACAGGTTGTTTAGTTGTCTCTCCATTTTTTCTCACAAAGTCCACTCCAAATACTTCTTTTTCTGCTGGTTGCGTCTGCACACCTTTAGTTCTTTGCAGCCTTGAGATGGGGTCATTCAGATTTGTCAAATTCTTGATCTGATCTCCTCCTCCAGCAGGTCTATCTTTATCTTCTAGCTTGCTATTTCAGAATTTGCACTCTCACTCGCAGCGATGGCCAGGTAGTCTAATGGTGAAATCCCTAAAAGAGAAATTAAAAAAATTATAAACAGTATATGAATATGATTAAATTA
>BTPG01000004.1:16807130-16919630 GCA_036245525.1 Semisulcospira habei
ACGGAACGACTTATATGCTCCCAGCAGCAAAACGTCTTTGGGCCCATGACGGCCGCATTGGGCCCGCGCACAGCCGTGCGCTGGCCCACTGCGGCCATCGTGGGACCGAGGACTTTTGCTTATTGGGGCGTTCACCATATGCATTGCATTCACGATCTTTTTTTCTTTTCTTTTTTTTACACTGATGCAAGTGTAAACGCAACAACGCTGGACCATCAATCACAGAATAGTAGGCCTCCAGTACGTTGTGAGTAGAAAATCACCATACAATTTACATGGACTGCGTCACATCCTTTGCGTGTCGGTAGCGGCTTTGTCGCGATGATTCCTGCAGGCGCCAAGCTATTCTGACATCACCCATGAACTATTATGGTCGATAACTCGATATGTCTCCTGAACTGTGACGTAAAACTCAAAGGATACGTAAAAAAAAAATGATAACGTCATCCTTAGGACGCAATGAGTTAGTCTCAGGGGTGGATCTATGATGTGTGTGTGTGGGGGGGGGGGGAGTTCCGAGGGTTACGAACCCCCCTCCCCCCCTCCCCCTCCCCCCCCCCCACCCAAAATTCTTTACAGTACGATTACACAAAAATCTAAAGACACATTTCAGCACCATTTGTGTTTGTTAGGCCTTGTCGACAAACCTAATGAACTTTAACAGCAGTTTGGACACGCAGCAAAAGCACACGCGTAATCGCACTTATTGTTCGCACTTATTTATTCTACGCAGCCCTTAGTGTGACAATCTATTGTTAGCTGTTTCTCGTACTGAACTCGTTGTATGTATAGAACTGAGCGGAGTCATTGTCAGGTTACTTGATATAAAGACAACGTGTGCTCAGCTGGATTGTCCTGTGTCTTAATGAACCATAACTAGACCTGTGTGTAGCGTTTTGCAACCACCTGTTACAGAAGTGTATATGTGAACAGTTACGGCGGTAGTGGGCCTTTAAAATGCTATAACAAAGTCCCTTTTGGGGGCGTTTGGAATCCCCCCTCTCTCCCCGTTTGATAGTTTGGCGAGTTTTGACACACATACCAGGGCCGGACCTGGGAAAAGTCGATGGGGGGGTTACAGATTCAGTATAAAGCGAAGGCGCGAAGCGCCGAGCCTTCTAGGGGGGTCCGGGGGCATGCCCCCCCGGAATTTTTTTTTTTCAAGGATGCAAAATGGTGCAATCTGGTGCAATCTGAGCCTTGAAAAAGCCATTTGTGATGGTCTGGGGACTTTGAGCTTTTTGAACAATCGAACTGACAAACTCTGGGGTACAAAAATTATCACCTGCCCCTCCCTTAAAAAAAACACCCACACCCACACCCGCACACACACACACACACAAACATTTATTTATCAACAGAGATGTTTTGTATACTATTATTATTCACTACTTTTCGTTGATCGTTAACGGTATAAAGCTTTACCTTGTAGTTTATGAACATCAGGGCCCTGCTTTCACTTCAGTTCAGTCTTGCTGCACTAGGTTCCTCGGCATTAGTACCATTTGTGAATTGTATCTTCTGGCAAAACAGGTCACTGCCTCTTTGAAGTCAATATCAACATCCCTGTGCACTTTCAGTAAAGCAAGTGCATTGAGTCTCTGTTGCCCCATTGTAGAGCGCAGGTAGTTTTTCAGGTTGCGCAACTGACTGTTTGAACGCTCACACTCGGCAGTAGTGACAGGCAGGGTGCAAAGGTTCTTTAGCATGATGAACAGGTTGGGATAAAAATCCCTGTCACAGTGTTTCAGTGCTTCTGATGCCGTGGATGGGATGATAGCTGTCGCATTCTCAGCAGCACTTCGCCATTTGCAAACCCACCGTTGGTATTCTGCATCAAGGGTAGCGTTGTCTGGTAGGTCAGACTCCCACAACATTGCCAGTGTCTTCACCCCTTCTGGAACCTGCATGAAACCATCCTGGTTGTCTATTAAAGTGCTTGGCACCAGACAGAGACCATCAACTGCTAGGTCAGCATTTTTGAACCTCGAGTCCAATTCGGTTGACAGGTGTTCCAAGAAAGGAATGACAATGCTAATCTTGAAATATTCTTCTGGAGTGGCCGCAGGTTGGTTGTCACGGAGAGTCTGGCGGGATGCTTGACGAGGAACAACAACATCAGTTGTCAAAGCATTTGCCATTTTGCTGACTTCACCAAACCAGGCAACGAACGCTGTGTCGACATCTCTTCTAATAGAAGACATGCAGTTACTGACCTCTTTGATTTCCCTGTAGGCATCGACAACATCTTTTGTTCTTTTCTGGAGCTTCACTGTCAAGGGTTTTAAGTAACGCAAACAATTGCGGACAACAACGAATGCAACGAGGAAAACACTGCTGCTCAAGGTGTGGAGAAAGCCAGTTGCCTTGGTCAATGTCTCACTGTCCCAATTGTCACTGTCTTCACACATTTGTCCCAAACAGTCGTGAACAACCAGGAAGAGAGATGTGTAAACCTCCAGTGCTTCATGTTTTTCTACCCATCTTGTTCTGCACAGATCAACAAGCTTTGTCTTTGTCGTGTCAGGCTGAGATGCTTCGATGGTATCTTCAAGTTTTCGTTGTCTCTTTGGAGAGTTTGAGAAAAACAGTGACAGTTTTCTCAGTGCTCCCATCATGTTCTTCACTGCAGGCAAGCCGCATGCTTTTACAATGCAGAGACTCAAGCTATGGGAAGCACAGTGAAAGTACAGTGCTTTGTTGTTCCTTGCTTGAAAACGTGCCTGCACTCCTTTAAACTTTCCTGCCATGTTTGCGGCCCCGTCATAACCTTGTCCTCTAACATTGTTGAAATCAAGCCCCCACAAGCCCAGACACTCAACAATCTTGTTGTAAAGTGTTTCACCTGTGGTATCTCTGCACTGGACAAAAGCCAGGAACTCTTCACGAACTTTCAGACTTCCATCGACGAATCTCAATATAATTGAAAGTTGTTCCCAGTTTGAGCTGTCTGTGACTTCGTCAGCAAGCACGGTAAACTGTTTTGCTGCAATAATTTCTGCAAGAATCTTGTTGCGGATCTGATCACCAAGAACCTCTATCAGTCTGTTTTGTGTACTTTTTGAAATGTATGTGGCCTTCTTATCGCATGTATCTAGATGTTTCCGGAGAGTTTCATCTCCTGCATTGATGCACAGATTCAAAAGGGCATTGAAATTGCTTCTGTTCTCACTCTGAAGAATGCCATCATCACAGTTGCCCCTCAGAGCTAACCCCTGTCTTCCACACACTTCAACAATCCTGAAGAGGCTTGTCAGAACTTGTCAATTTGCAGCGATGTTTTCTGCATTTTTCTGATTGATTTCACTGGCGATGCTCTGCTCTGGTTTATCCATGATTGTCAAAAACTGCTCTCCATTTGCCATTGCATCTTTGTGGTATTGTAATAACGAGTGCTTTTTGATCTGATCACAGGCTTTATTCCAGTTCTTGCATGGCGTCTTCACAAACTTGCCCAGGTTTTCAGTAGACTTTGCAAATAATAGGCAATACTTGCAGTAAGCCCCATCCTCGAAAGGAGTTTAGTTTAGTTAGTTTAGTTATTTGGGTTTAACGCCGAGCAGGCGACTAAGGCCGTCTCACGGCGGGATGGGTAAAAATCTGGTCAGCCAGACTAAAAGCAAGGTCTTAAGACAAGATGTAAATATAGATTAAAAATCTCAGGCTAAAATGTCGCACATGTCTGGAAAAGAAACGTCTACAGACTCTCAAAAAGGGCAAATAAAAAATTCACATAGTCTATGAATGCTCAGATCTTGTTAAAAATATTGCATTCTCTCAAAAAATTGAAGATTTTGTCCGGGGGAACATCCCGGAACAAAACCTTCAAGGAGTCTGCTGTGAAGTGTTTATATTTGGTGTCAATTAGGTCAGCACAATACAGCAAAAAGTGTCGAACAGAAAACTTCTCATCACAGGCAAAACACCATGGACGCTCATCCTGTTTAAGTAAGTAAGAGTGCGTAACATATGTGTGCCCGATGTGGAGCCGAGCAAGGACAGTCTCCTCACGGCGGCTGCCGCAGCGGAAAGGTAGACTGTCAGACAACTTAGGAAGAGCTTCATGAAGCTTGTTCCCTTCCTCTTTGTCCCACTCGGACTGCCACTCGCGGGCTATGTACGCACTAATAACAGGTTTAAAATCACTATAGACAGTCTGTGTGTCAGGGACAGGGTCACTGCGGGCACTGTTGGCAGCAGAATCTGCGATTCTGTTGCCTTCGATGCCCACATGGCCTGGGACCCAAATAAAAATGATGTCATAATATTCCTTCATCAAGTCCGCGTAGAGCTCTCTAATCTGCACCAGCAGTGGATGGTCTGTTCCCGCGCCCTGAAGGGCCTGCAGGGCAGAAAGAGAGTCAGACAGAATCAGGAAGTTCCTTTCCCGAGACTGATAGGCATGCTTGAGTGCTAGCAGAATGGCCTGCAGTTCTGCACTAAATACAGAGGAATGGTCAGGGAGACGGAGCTTAAATGGGCGTCTAGGATGGCGAGAGGACACTGCAGCCGCAGCCACTCTTCCATCCTCAGACTTGGACCCATCCGTATAAAGACGACAATAGCCAGGAAAAATTGAAAGGAGTTCATTGAGGCTCTGTTGGTATATGGCTGGTGGAGTACAATCCTTCTTGTGGGCAGTCAAGTCCAGCAAGATGTCAGGAACTGGTAGTAGCCAGGGTGGAGTGACGTGTTGCAGAGATTCCGAAACTTTGTCCAGGTCCACTCCGGCCGCCTGCAGATGAGGTCGGACACGGAAGGAAAGTGGACGGACAGCTCCCGGATGGGCATCGTAAATCTCTGCAAACGACGGGTTAAAAACACAATCATAGGCAGGATTTTCTGGATGGGCCTTCAGCTTCAGAACGTAGCTGAGCATGAGGCGGATGCGGCGGAGCCTGAGAGAAGGCTCCCCTGCCTCTGCATACAGACTAGGAACTGGAGATGTCCTGAAGGCTCCCAGACATATGCGCAGACCTTGATGGTGAATTGTGTTCAGACGCTGCAGAACAGACTTGGAAGCCGAGCCATATACCACAGAGCCGTAATCCAGTTTGGACCGAACAAGGGCCCGGTACAGTCGAAGTAAGACGATGCGGTCTGCACCCCAGTCAGTACGACCAACGACACGAAGAATGTCGAGGGCCTTCCGACAAGAGGTTCTAAGGTAGTTAACATGGTTGCAGAAGGTCAATCTTTTGTCAAAGATGACCCCCCAAAACTTAGCCTCTTCAGCCACCTTAATTGGCACTCCAGCAATGCTCAGGCTAGGTTCTGGAAAAAATTTCGTCTGGTTAGTAAAATGCACACAGACTGTCTTGGAGGGCGAGAATCTGAATCCATTGAGAGACACCCACCCCTGGATGCGATCAACGCACAGCTGCAAGCGCCTCTCAAGGGACGCAAGTCCTCGACCTCGTGCACACAAAGCAAAGTCGTCCACAAACAAAGAGCATTCAGAATCATCCTTGACGGCCTTTACAATGTTATTTATTTTAATGCTAAATAAAACAGGAGATAGAATACTGCCCTGCGGGACACCCATCTCCTGTTCAAAGGAGTCGGAGAGGGTGGAGCCCACACGGACATGGAACGACCTGTTGGACAAAAAATTGTGAATAAAAATGGGCAGATGCCCTTTAAAACCCATGTCCGACAAATCAGACATTATACCATGCTTCCAGGTAGTGTCATATGCCTTTTCAAGATCAAAGAAAATTGCATAGACATGCTGCTTGTTGACAAAAGCATCTCGGATAAAAGACTCAAAGCGGACTAGATGGTCAGTTGTACTACGGAAGCGCCGGAAACCGCACTGGAGGTCTGTGATGAGACCCTGTGACTCAAGATGCCACACCAGTCGGGCGTTGACCAAGCGTTCCATAGTTTTACATAAACATGATGTCAAAGCTATTGGCCGGTAGTTGCCCGGGTCGGAAGGATCCTTACCCGGCTTGGGAATTGGCACAACCACAGCCTGGCGCCAAGATGGCGGAAAATGACCGGTTATCCAGATATGGTTAAAGGCCTTGAGAAGTACAAGGAGTGAATCCTCAGGCAGATGTGTTATGAGCTGATAATGGATGGTATCTAATCCAGCAGCAGAGTCAGTACATTTCTGCATGGCTTGCTGCAATTCTGAAAACGTAAAAGGGGCATTATAGTCTTCCAAGTTATCCGATATAAAATCACAAGCACAAGATTCTCGCTTCTCCTTCTCTCTCTGGAAGAAAGGTGAATAATGCTCTGTTGAAGAATTATGGGCAATGGTGGAGGCAAGTAAATTGGCCACAGCCTTTTTATCTGTGACCAAACTGGCACCATCTCTAAGATGGCCGACAGAAGCCGAGCCACCCCTGCCCCCAATTCTTCGAACAGCCTTCCAGACTTTTTGGGACGGAGTCCTAGAAGATAAAGATGAGACGAAGCGTCTCCAGGAAGCACGGCGTTCACGTTTAAAAATATAACGGGCTTTCGCCCGCTGTCTTTTAAAGGTTAAAATATTTGCTTGCGACGGATTACGAAATGCACGTCGCTGAGCAGATTTGCGCATTGTTTGGGCCTTGCGGCACTCTTCATTGAACCATGGTACTCTCGGCTTCCGAGGGAGTGATGTGGAAGTTCTAGGGATGGTTTCACCTGCAACCTCCAACAAAATAGAAGTAAAACAAGAAACAGGTTCTTCAGCTGACATGACCACCTCCTCTGTAAGACGAGACTGACAGAGAGAGGCAAACAGAGACCAGTTAGCTTTCTTGAGATTCCAGCGCCCCACCGGCGAATCCTCCTCACAGCTGACCGATGACAGGACTACTGGGAAGTGGTCACTACCACACAGGTCGCCGTGAACCTTCCAGTCAAAGTCCAGCATGAGAGAAGGATCACACACAGTGAGGTCTAGAACAGAACTAGATCCGGAACCTGAGTTAGAGTATGTAGGTGAGCCATCGTTAAAGACACATAGGTTAAGTTGAGAAAAAACGTCTTCTAACATCTGACCTCTGCCATCATAGTGGTCACTACCCCAAAGGTGAGCATGACCGTTAAAATCCCCCATGAGAATAAAGGGAGGGGGCAGTTGATCTACTAAGTGAAAAATATCATTGCTACAGACCCGCAGTGATGGTGGCAGGTAAATACTGCATATGGTTATGGTCTTTTTTAAGGTAACCCGAGCAGCGACAGCCTGAAGACAGGTGTCGATGCTAACGGGGCTACATAAAATTTGGCTACCAATGAGAAGAGCCGCTCCACCCGAGCGCCTCTCCGAATCAGAGCCTTTATGTATAACATTAAAACCATTAAAAGACACAGGGTCAGAAGTCTTCAGGTAAGTCTCCTGAAGAGATATGACTGAGGGGTTATAGAACTTGACTAAAAGACGTAATTCCTCAAAGTTAGCTCGAAAACCACGACAATTCCACTGAAGCAAAGAGTCCATGATTAAGTCTGATCTGGGGGTAAGGAGTTTTTCCCCCCTTTTTCCTTTACCTTGGAAGGAGTTGAAGAAACAGAGGGGGGCCGGCTCCCGGGCCTCCTCTGGTTCTTCGGAGAGGAAGGGGGTGGAGCTGCCGCAGCATCAGCAACAACAACTTCCACTCCCTCCATCCGCTCCTCCAGTGCAGCATATTTGTTTTGAAGGGGCACATCTGTGTTCCCCTTCTGGGCCCGTGCGCACAGCGGTCCCATAGATTTCTTAGACTTCTGGTCCTGGGCAGCGTTCCTGCCGCTAGAGTTAGCGGCCTTAGAAGGCTGACCAGAGCCAGAAGCCTTTGGAGTTGACTGACTAACAGGTTTGGGTGGGGGCTGAGGCTTAGGGGCAACAGAAGGCGGCACAACCGGACCGGCAGTGTCCGCCTTCTGCGTTCCCTGGCTCCTTGTCACCACCGGAGGAGGGTTACTCTCCAGGGGCGAGATGAGCCGAGGCTCCGCCCCCAACCAAGAAGTTGGGGTCTGACATGAAAAGTCTTTGGTGGGGCGCTTGCCTGCCACCGCTGCACTAAAAGTATACACTGAGGTGTTAGAGGTTGGGGCAGCCGCAGCTGCACCAGGGCCTTCAACCAGTTTTTTGGCATCCAGAAAGGACAGCCCCTTCTCCACACGCACCTGCTGAATCTTGCACTCGGATATCCAACGAGGGCATTTCTTATCCGAAGCCATATGCGCCCCCTGGCAATTCACACACAGGGGGGTGGCTGTGCAGGACTCAGCAGAGTGTCCGGGCCTAGTGCAACGGGCGCATGAAGCCTCTGCCTGACGGCATGTCTTCTGCCCATGGCCATACTTTTGGCACTTAAAGCACCGGAGGGGAAGAGGGACGTACTTTTTCACTCTCAGGGAGTAGTAACCTCCCCAGATGGTAGTAGGAGGGGTGGGGGTGCCAAACGTCAGGATGATGGTAGGGAGACGGATCTCCCCACCACCTCGCTTGGAAGCGAAGCGCCTGACGCAAGTCACCCCCTGAGACTTAAGGTTCCTTACAAGTTCATCTTCTGACAGTTCTGCCAAAGCTTGATCTTTGATTACGCCTCTTGACGAATTCATAGTTTTGTGGGGTGTGACTTCCACAGGAGTGTCTCCGATGGAAGAGAGCCCCAGTAGCCCGCTGGAGTGTGCCCGAGTACGGCACTCCACCAGCAAGTCACCAGACCTGAGGCGCTGGGCGTCAGGCCTGCCAACACGGCTCCTGAGGGTCTCCCCCACCAGAAAAGGATGCAGCTTGGTAACTGGTTTCTCCTTCACCTTGCTATGGACAATGAGGAAGCGAGGCCATACGGCCGACGCCTGAGGCGTCGCTTCCTCACAGTCTGAATCACTGTCATGTGCAATGTCGGTGTCTATGCGCCGTTTCTGTGCTAGTTTTGGTTTTTTGGTTTTATCCATATTATATTAGTAGAGATATTCATCCCCCGGGGGTCCCCGCCCGCCACCGAGCCCAACAAGGGAAAGTGCAACTGTCGGCGGGTCTCCAGCCGACGCACAATGGAGACTGCCCGAAAGATATACTCAAGGGGGTAAGCCCGATTGAACCGTTTGAGCCACCGCCTTCTATCACACCGTTGAATGCAGGGGAATACTGGCGTAAAGCACCTAATCAGCAGCAGAAGCTATAGCATGGTGCTCCGTATAGCAACCCGCATGTCAACAGTGGGATAGGGCTCAACGTGACAAGAGCCGATTGACTAGGCCGGTACGACTAGCCTCCCGTTTAGGTAGAAGTCAAGGCCGAAGTGGAGTGTTGGCACCAGTGAGCCGCAGCCCAAAGGGAACCTCAGCCACCAGGATCCTCTTCTCCCCCGACACGGGTCTCCAAGCACGGCAAACACTTGGGATCCAAAGGACCAAAAAGTCACGAGTATTTTTAAGGACCAATCCAACATGGTACGACCTAGGTTAGCACAGCTCCTTAAAAACCGGACCAGTGAAAAGGCTGAACAACATATCTGCTGACATCAAGTCCTAATCCTGGACAAAGATGGCACCCGTCCGCTAGCCCACTCAGTCAGGGACTGAGCGGACTACCCACCTACGCCACGTGGAGGCCGGTGCCGGGTAGGCTCCTCGAAAGGAGAATACACAAGCCAGGAGTACTTTTGCAACCACTCATGCTGAAATTTTCGGTTCTTGTTGTTTATCACTGTTGTTGGAAACTGAAAACCAGGTGATGGTCTCCAGTGTTGCCTTAGAAGATGCTCCTTGTCACGGCTTGACAGTGAAACGACTCGCGTGTGTTTCTTGAAAACTTCACCAAAATCGATATTTTTGTTGCTGGTGATCTGAGAGGAGAAATCTGAAGAGTCAGAAAGCAGGCTCACATCAGGCTGGTTGGTCATTGGCATGGCAGAGGATTCAGAAAGCAGGCCCCCGGCAGGCTGATCAATGCTTGAGGAGGAGTCTGAAATACAAATAAAAGTTGGGTCTATGAGAAGTCTGAAATACTAAAACGATTGTGTGTGTACCTGTGAGAGAGAGAGAGAGAGAGAGAGAGAGAGAGAGAGAGAGAGAGAGAGAGAGAGAGAGAGAGAGAGAGAGAGAGAGATTGATTGATTGATTGTACATTGCTTAACGTCCCGACAGCAACAAGGCTTTCTCAGGACGTGCCTGCACTGCTTGTGAAAAAAAAACTAAACAGAAAATTGAATGTATGTCGCCAGCCGGTCAAATACGTTAAATAAACCTACAACATGGGGCCTAAATAAAGCTAAGACCATTTAGCAACACACATCCAATATCAAGAGCTACAGGCAGTGCAGACAGTAGGGAGAGTTTTAAAAAGGCAAATACAGGTGAATGGACAAAGGGTAGACAGAAACACATGCCCCAGAATAGAGAGAAAAAACCCACCCTGTGGGGCTGACCAGGGTGACCCTGGGAACTAAAAAATACTTAACCCCACCCAAGTCCCCCAAGGCAGACCCGGGTGGGGTGAGAGAGAGAGAGAGAGAGAGAGAGAGAGAGAGAGAGAGAGAGAGAGAGAGAGAGAGAGAGAGAGAGAGAGAGAGAGAGAGAGAGAGAGAGAGAAAGAGAACAATGAACAATGAACCTTTATTTTCCAACGGTAGAAGTTATTGGTAACAGGACCAGTTTTCAAACTTGCCGTTGCTACATCTACTACATAAGTGACATAGACATGTAAACATACATGCACTGCTGCATTCGCTTACGCACGCACGCACGCACCACGCACATACACACACACACACCCACACACGCACTCAGGTACGCACGCATGCACATCACAACTCGCGCATGCACGCACGCACACACACACACTCATGTACACCGCAATTCAGTACGCATGCACACACGCACGAACACTCACACACACACACACACACACACACACACACACACACTTACACACGCACGCACTCAGGCACATACGCACAAAAACAAACACACGCTCTCGGACACGCACTCCAGACATTCCTACCCGCATACGCGTACGCACAAAAATATAAAATGAGTAAAAATACAAAGTAAAGCAATAAACAAAGAATCATTAAGTACATTAAAGTTCATACAGCAAGGGCAAATATGTATGCAGGTGCTATCTCCCCCCCCCCCTCTCTCTCTCTCTCACGCCGACACACACACACATACACACACACACAGCATGCACGCACGCGCACACACACACACACACACACACACACACACACACACTCACACACAGAGTCACACATACTGAGAGAGAGAGAGAGAGAGAGAGAGAGAGAGAGAGAGAGAGAGAGAGATCAGAGAGAGAGAGAGACTCAGACTCAGACAGTTTATTGTTCAGACAAATTGTCCATACAATGGAGTGAGACATTACATAATTTATAATTCAGGTGTATATAAAGGCCATAAGGCGATGTTTATATCAACACACACACACACACACACACACACACACACACACACACACACACACACACACACACACACATTTCCATTCGATCTACGCCAGCACATAATAGCCACTTTTGACCTACATGTAAAATGCGGTATCCAAATCCAGGCCACAGCCGTGTACTACACAGACCAGGTCGGAGTAAGAACCACAGTTTGCACGTGGAATCATACAAGCATGCTGCTACGGAGTTTAAAAGCATGACATACAAATCTTGCTAAATCGGCAATAGACTGCGGGTTGGTAGTGTCTAGGATACACAATTCTTTCTTTCTGAGTTCCACAAGGTCAAACTTACATAGGTATTTGGCTCGCAGTTCATCATAGAATGGACAATAAAACATAAAGTGAACTTCATCTTCCACAGCCTTGGCACACAATGGACACACTTTCGTTACAGCATTGGGAGTACTATATCTTTGTTTGTTACTTTGCAATTCGGTTATGCCAAGTCTAAATTTAATGTATAGATTTTTTACATAGGTTGGCTTAACCAGTTCAAAATAATTTTCTTGGACAAGTGTATGTTTAAAACTACGATACACAGTAAAACGTTCACTCTCAGAAAGCTTTGATGACCAGTTTTGTTTGGCACAATCAACCATCCTTTGTTTAAACTTGTTTATAAAAGCATTCCTGTTTCCAACACCTTGTGAAATCCATACATGACCAAACCCATTTCGGAAAAGCAAATTCTTTATCTTTGACACCCATGTTTCTTTCCCTTTATCGTCTAAATCCTTAAGCATATGATAAGCCATATTTGCAAATCTAGTAACAGGTAAAGCGCAGAGTCGAAGCCAGTAGGAAACACATCTTACTGACGTTAATACTGACAGGGGATATCGACCAAGTTCACCATAAACCATCAGGTTCGGTGTGCGGAAGTTGACATTAAGAAAACGTTTACATGCAAATGTATGGACTCTTTCAATTTCGGCACACTCGTTTATACCCCAAATTTCTGAGGCATACAACAAAATTGGGACAACCTGCGCATCAAACAGCTTGAAAAAAACATCAGGACTAGCGCAGTTAATTTTCTTCAACATACAGAAAATATCGATTACACATTTTTTTGCCTTAGTCACTAAGTCATCAACGGATGTGTTTTAAACTCAAACGTGTGGTAAAGTTTAACCCAAGGTACTTATACATATTGACAACTTCTACCCTCGTTCCCCCGTAAATCCATTTTTCATATTTTGACAAATACCCACCATTTCGAAACACAATTATTTTTGTCTTGTCTAGGTTAACAGACAAACCAAGCTTAGATGCTTCTTTGTATAAATTGTTCAGCTGAGTCTGAAGGCCATTGGGGGTTGATGAAAACAAAGCAATGTCATCTGCAAACATCAACAAAAACAGTTCTGCTGCATCGGCTTTTAGTTGGAAACCATGTTTACCATTTTCAATAATGTACACAGCAAGCTCGTTAATCAAAAAGGAGAACAATGTCGGCGATGCTAAACATCCTTGTTTTAAACCTTGGAAACACTCAAAAAACGCTGTACAATTCAGGCTGTCTCTAACACAAAATTTCACCGAGTCATACATTGCCTTCATAGCTGAAAGCATTTTGCCGCGCACTCCAGCCTTCAATAAAATATTCCAAAGCACACCTCTTTTAACAGTATCGAAAGCTTTGCGGAAGTCAACAAAAGCCACATAAACTTTCTTATTTTGTAGAAGTTGTTTTTGAACAATAGCATAAAGTGTAAATATATGGTCCACAGTAGAGTAGGATTTCCTAAACCCGGCTTGTGTTTCAGACAGAATATTATGTTCCTCAGCCCAGTCTGTTAACCTTCTGTTCAAAATGTAGGTATACAGTTTACTAACACAGCTAATGAGAGCAATACCACGATAATTATCTGGATTATTTACATCTCCTTTCTTGTGGAGTGGGAAAATAATAGCTTTAGACCATTCGCTGGGGAGCAACCCTTTGTTGAATAGAGCATTAAAATACTTAGTGAGAAAGGAGATGATAGCTGGGTTGGAGACTTTAAGAACTTCATTTATAATTCCATCAGGCCCGGGGGCCTTTCCTGCTTTGGCATGTTTTATAGCAGCAATAACTTCTGCTTCTTCTATGTTGATATCTAGGTCATGAAATAAGGCTTCATCAGACTCAGAGTCTTCTGAAAAATATACATCATCATTATTCTCTTGCTGTGCTATGTTTTCATTTAGAATGCTAGAGAAGTGATCAAACCACTGCTTCTTTGTTATATTGTTTCTTAAACGACGTTTTCTTTTCCATTTTTTTATTTCCTTCCAAAATGCCTGAGAGTTATGTCTATACTCAAGAATTTTGTCAACAGCTTCCCTCTTAAAATTAACTTCTTTAGCTCTAAGTAATCTCTTGTATTGTTTTCTCTCATTAACAAACGATGCTTTATTTTCTATGGTTTTATTTTTTGTGTATGTACGTAAGGCTTTACGCGTTCGCATTTTTGCATTTCTGCATTCCTGGTCAAACCAGGGGTGACTAGCGGTGTTTGTTTTGTGTGTATTGCCTGTGGAGGAATGAAATTGTTTTGTCATGCAACTAGCAGCGTCTTTGATAGCACATGTGAAAATGTCTAATGCACTATTAATATCATCATCGATCTCAGCAGTAGCAGCTACTAGAGCATCCTGGAATGCAGGAGTAGTTAAACTGTCGCTGAGCGTTTGGGCCTTAGCAGGTTCCCAGATAATCTTATCAAATGAAAAACACTGCGTATCATCATCAGAAACATCGTTGTGGGGTGATACACGTACACAAGACACAGTAAGGACCAGTGGCATGTGTACAGACTCTATCCTCTCGCCAACTTCAAGTTTGTCACACAAACAAATAAAGTCAGGAGATGCAACAAAATAATCATTAATACTACAACCAGTGGGAGAAATAAATGTCAGGTGCTTTGACAGATCAGGGCTACAGAACCCATTCAGAATCATCAGTTCAAAACATGCACACAAATGAGAGAGAGAGAGAGAGAGAGAGAGAGAGAGAGAGAGAGAGAGAGAGAGAGACCTGCAACAAGATAATTACATTTAAAGCATATATGTCTTCGTTTACACACTTCAGTCAAGCTTAGATATATATTTATAATCTGAAATAACAGCTTTTCTTTTTAGACCCCTCCCTCCAAATGATGGACAAAATCTTTGCTACCTTATGACTCGTAGAGTCTTCTTAGGCTAATGATAGCCAATGGAACACACCAGTCATTTTGTTTAATATTAATTATTAAATTGAGACACTCAATCACGTATCAATTTCAGGTTGTATTTAATTTAATTTTTTTTTTTGAGAGGGGGGGGGGGGGGGGGTGGGGGCGGGGCAGTAAATTACTCACCAACACTGCTTTTACTTGTTCCCATGTCACTGTTTCGAACTCCACTGCCAGTGGTCTCACTTTGGGTTGATTTTTGTCTCTTTCGAGGAACTGCATCATCTGCCGTTTAGAAAAACAACTTTTATTATTATTATTATTATTAAAGGTTTTCTTATATAGCGCTTACCTGTAAACAGCTCTAAGCGCTTTACAATTTACTCAACAACAACAAACAAAAAGAAAAAAAACAAAAAAACAAAAACAAAGACATAACATAAAAATTAAAACATGAAATTATCCTAAAAGCAACAACAAAAATGTAAAATAAAATAGAACCGTCTTTTCAACATCTTATATATGATTATGCATTGCAGGTGTTAACACGTCTACTACAATTTTATAATAATAATTTAATATAAAAAAAACAGTGGTTTTCTGATTAGTTCTTAGCTTATTTTAAATTTCATCAACAAAAGGCCTAAGGGTGAATAATCTTATTTTGTAGCACGCTGTTCACAGGCATAGGAACTGTTAACAAATTTGCTGATTTTCAGCAGTTGGCAAAATTTCAGCACATTTTTATTTTCCATTTTATTATGTGAAAAAGGCAGTGGTTGGGATGCCGTCATGATGGCTTCTTGTCGTTCCAAAAACCGAAGTCGTCATGACGGTTTCGCACCCGGAAAAGGCTATGTTGCCGTCACAATTGATGGCGACGCTGTCAAAGTGGTGTCAGATAGGCTATGGTTTCCATAGTCAGCCATCAAGACGGTTCTGTTCTGCTCTCCGAAGAGATTTACGTCACAATACATAGCTAGTAAGCTGCACTAGTGAAAACGATACCTTATAACTTAGCCCTTGGTTTTGTTATTGAAAACGATATTTTGCCGTCCAAAGATTTTTTTTTATAAATATAAAAGCAATATTGATCATTGATGCCGATATCTTTATTCTTTAAATTGACATTTTTAAAGTTATATATCATAATACTTTGTGAAATAAATTTTAGGCTATGCATTACTTTAATTGTTACCTGTTTTGGTATTTTAATAAGTGGGGCTGTTTTATATCTATGATATTCATTATATGCAGCTAGTATCAGCTCCTACAGCGTAGGCTACACTCACAGGAAGGAAGTACCGGCGCCATCGCCACGTGCTCATTTGAATCGAATTCGGAATGGGTGAATTTTACCTAGTTCTACTGACTACATTTCTTTTATGAGACAAAATTGGATTTAAAAATGTACCCACCTTCTGAAATGGAGCTTGATGAAAACCAGCATGACAGTCGCCTACTGCCATCAGCATCTGTTTTTTTTCAGTTTCGGCATTTTCGAGGAGACAGCAAAAGTGAAGTGTTACCAAAGAAAATAGATCTAGATTTAAACTTCCCCCCACAAACCTTAATGACGTCAGACGTCTTTTCACTGATCTCTCTCGGAAAGACATGCACTGAAGGAAAGCAACTCTTTTGGGTACCTGGTCGATTCAACGGAAATCCATTTCAACGATGTTTTTGGACGATTCAACGATGGTCGTTTCAACGGATGTTCGTTACAACGAATTATCATAATTATCAACTTAGCGTCTTAATTAATCTTTCTAAAAAGTCGTTTTTGGGGGATTAGGGCTGTATCAAGGTGAAGGCGCTGGAAGAGGCTTGTGGCCAGAACAAGAAAATATGGCTGCATTTACTAATTTAGGGTTAGGGGTTGGGTTACTTGGTTGTTTCAACGGGAAAACGTTTTGGACGTTTAAACGGATCCCTTGAAATGGATTTCCGTTGAATTGTCTATAAATAACTCTTTGTGCCTTGGATCAAAAGTGACTAAAAACTGCAATGTTTTAAAAACAATAAAAAAAATAATAAAACTTTGGAACTCCCTTTGCATAAAAAAAATTCACTGTTTTTTTTTTTTTTTTTTTTTTTTTTTTTTTTTTAGTTGGGAGGGGGGGGGTTCCGGAACCCAGGTAACCCCCCCCTGGGTCCGGCCCTGTATACACGCTCCTCCCACCCCAACCCCCACGCCCACCCCGATGTTTCATATTTTGGCGACCGCTGAGAGTTTTGACACACATGCGCTTTCTCCCCTCCTCCCCCCCCCCCCCCCGGTCCCCCGTTTGGGAGGCCTTTTGTGTCAGGTTGAAAAAAAAGTTGGAGCCCCCCTCCCCCTCGAGGTAACTGATCCGCCCCTGCGTTTGCAATGTACAACTCACACATGTTTGATTTTCAACATCAGTATAAATCGGTAAAGTCTGTTGCGCGTTCTGTTGACACATTGCTTTCTCTCAGACAGTCCGAGCGTTGACCAGCCATGCATAACCGGATAACTGATGTTTTACAAGTGAAGACTTCTATCCGCGTATTGTGCAACATATCTGAGTGTTGCCGTAGACTTCCGAGTGTTGCCGAAGATTTTCGAGTGTTACCACAGATTTTGCAGAAACCTCTAAAATTTCTGAGTGTACAGAGAGAGTCTTTCACGCAGCCAAAGCGTTGTCCAGCCCTAGCCGAATAGCTGATTCCCAGTGCGCAAAGGCCGTCGGGCCAACGTCGGCCGCCGTTGGCCCGCGCACGTATCGGTGTACGTTCATCCGAGATCCAGCCTGAATCTCAGACTCTGGTCGTCGCCGTCAAAGCTGCTCCCACTCTGTATTTGTCTGCCTACTTGTTCTGCGTGGACTCTGAACACTCACCGAAAAAACTAAAGACACATTGTGATAGCATTGGGACTTTTAATTTCAAGTTTGGGAGATGTGCTCGAGCTTTCATTCTCGGACTTGTTAACCTGTTCTATATATAGCCTATCATTAACCCATATCATACTGAGGTTAAAAGCTTCAAATTTGTACACTGCCATAATTATGCAAGCTACATTATAGTACTTACAGATAAGGATATAGACCAATGACGTTAGTTCAAGGGTGGTGCCAGAATAGCTTGGCGCCTAGAGGTGCCAATCTATTCTGGCACTACCCTTGAACTATTTTAGTCAAACTTATTTCACACACTGGTGTATTCCGAATGATAAGGGTTAATGTCGCTACTCCAACACGGCTGCTGGTCATTGTGGTCGACATTCTCCTGGTTCCGAGGTACAAGTGCACATCAGCCAGATCACTGTTTGGTTTAATATGGGCCCATGCATATTATGTTCTTACTTAGTGAAGTGGGGTGCGGTGCAGTGCAGTGCCATTTGACGCAGCGTACAAATGCATCACTGTGGTGGTTGATTTGGAGGACTGCTACTCATTGTGTTTAACTCATATCATACGGAGGCTAAAAGCTTCAAATTTGTACACTGCCATAATTATGCAAACTACATTATATTACTTACAGATAATGATATAGACCAATGGCTTTAGTTCAAGGGTATTGCCAGAATACCTTGGCGCCTAGAGGCGCCAATCTATTCTGGCACTACCCTTGAACTATTTTAATCAAACTTATTTCACACACTGGTGTATTCCGAATGATAAGGGTTAATAACCTTCTTGCGTGTAGCGTCTATCTGTCATACACTTTTTCTGGTATATAGGGCTGGCTTACGGAAACTCACTATGCCACTCAGTATTGCTTGGCTGTGTCCTGTGTGATTGGCGCCTCGTATTTCCACTCACCAACAGATATGAACTAGGCGCCATTCTTCCAGCACCTCCGAAAATCCGTCCACAGTCTTTCGACTCTATTGCGTATAACCCACCGGCCGTTGGGCCCAGGTGCAATTTGCCTCCCGGCTGTCTGCCCCTTGGGGTCAGTTGTATGAGTGAGCTTAGTCCTGCGCCAGCCACTAAGCAAGGTGCTCCGCTATACGACACTTCCGCCGCTATTGATGCGGACCCCCTTGAATGAGTTAATCGATTAGCGCTCATCAGTAGTGAGACATTCACATGCAAATAATACTCAGAAAAAAAAAGTATGCAGTGATTGTTGCTGTAAACCTACGTGTTTCTTCCTATACACGTTTGGTGTATACTTCGCATTGTTTTCCTCCCTACGTCACACGACCAGTCACTTTAGCGCTAACCGTGCCATGTGACCGTGATATAAAAACCCCTGTAGCGAAAAATGTCGGACGTTTTGTAGCCCTCTCGATGACGCATCTTGGATGCCAGTTTTGTTCTATAAAAGATCGCCAAACGTTCTAAAGTACAAAGTTACTTAGTGTTGTTCGAAACAACAAGCACACTCAGTACTGGAGACGGCAACGTCATGACATATTTTAAATTACGTCATAAGTCTATTATGTATAAATGTATATTCCTTTGACGTCAGTCATGTCTGGCGTGATCCAGGTCGCAAGATGTCTTCTTGATTTCTTTTACGAAAATAGTGGAAGAATGAAAACAAATACGTTATTGGTCGGAGGGGTTCGCGGCACGGACCCTTGTAGGCATGAGGGAGGTCAAAGGAATCATTGTACCCCTCAGGCCTTCAGCCATCGGGGTATAATGATTCCTTTGACCTCCCTCAGGCCTACAAAGGTCCGTGTAGCGAACCCTTCCGACCAATAACTTATAATATTTCTCACTCACGATACTTTTTTGTTCTCTTTTGTTTCAAGAAAAACAAAATATTTTTTATCGTTGATAGTGTGGTAGCACATAAACGATACAATACCATGACTACATCATCAGTGACGCCATATCGTCACGAATAACGGAATCACGTGACAAATCATGAGGCAGCAAACTTTCAGCCAAATCACAAATCTCTATTATTGCGGAGTATTTATAGGCTTGTATGTCCAGATTGAAGCCATGCTGAGCTTTTGATATTATATATATATATATATATATATATATATATATATATATATATATATATATATATATATATATATATATATATATATATATATATATATATATATATATATATATATATATATATTGGGTCACGGTCCACAATAAACAGCTGTGTGTTAGTCTGTAATTTTGATTAATAAAGTCACGTTGAACCCAAGTTCCTCGGATGGTTGGCGTTCTTTGGTGTGGAATTAACCAACATTTCAGAAACACAATTTCAGTGTGTGCACTGGCCTTGAAGGAATTCAACTACCTTTCTTTTTAGAGCAAAACTGAAGTCGCTTCTTAACCCATATCATACTGAGGCTAAAAGCTTCAAATTTGTACACGCCCATATGCAAGCTGCATTATAGCACTTACAGATAAGGATAAAGACCAATGGCTTTAGTTCAAGGGTGGTGCCAGAATAGCTTGGCGCCCAGAGGCGCCAAGCTATTCTGGCACTACCCTTAAACTATTTTAGTTAATCTTATTCCACACACTGGTGTCTTCCAAATTATAAGGTTAAGCCTCTTGCACATGCAGCCACTGTAACTTAAGGTCCAACATTACACTGCGGGTTATATCGCACAATCTTGTCCTTAACCTTTTCTTAACCGGTTCACAGTCCAGAAAAAAAAACCTGAACAGCAATCAACTGCAAGAGGTATAGATCCTCATGAGCCCCCGCAGTCGCGGGGGCTCATGAGGATCTATGCCTCTTGATGAAGCCACTTTGAATCCATGTTCCTTGGACGGCTGGGGATCTTTGGCGTGGAATTATCCAAGATTTTAGAAACACAATTTGCGTGCACTGGCAGTGAAGGTTTCAATTATCTTTTTGTTTTCAGCTAACTGAAGTGGAACCTTAACCCTCTTGCGCATGCAGTTACTGGTCTTTAGATAGATAGTACCGGTACCTGCATGCACAAGAGGGTTAACCGGTTTAAAAGTTTCCAGCCCGGTTGTCGTCTGCATTATATATTACACTATTACGAATCACGAACATTCCCTTAAAACGTCATGCCTTGAGTTTAATTCACAACCACCACCCCACCCCCCCACCCCACACCCCCCACCCCACCCCCTCCCTCCACCACCACGTCCCCTCCCCTCCCTGGCACTACCCTTTAATTATCATGGTCGATCCATCTCCTGCGACTGGTATATAGGCGTTAGGTGACACCTAAAAAAAAATGTATTTATTACAAAATTAGAAAAAGCGGGCTGTGCGATAAATGGGTTTAATTCAGATTAACTAATGTGGGCGAGTCTGTGATGTTGGACCCAAAGGCTCTATGCCGGAAGATCGAAATTCACGGACAAGCCGCACACACACTTAGGAACATAAAATGCTGTGTTGGCGGCTTTTTTAGCGGCGGGGGGATGTGATACAGTAATTACACTAGGGTAACCCGAAGCCAGTTGTTATTGCTACATAATCCCGACTAAACCCATTGTGTCCCAGGTACGAAATACCAACTTTTTGGAGTTGTCCTCTGAGGACTGCAGTACAAGCAGGAGACAGATTAACCATGATAGTTCAAGGGCGGTGCAAGAATAGCTTGGCGCCTATAGGCGCCAAGCTATTCTGGCACAACTCTTGAACTAACATGGTCGATCCATATCTTGCTGGGGTGTGTCGCGCACGCACGCACATACACACACACACTCTCTCTCTCTCTCTCTCTCTCTCTCTCTCTCTCTCTCTCTCTCTCTCTCTCTCTCTCTCTCTCTCAATCTCTCTCTCTCCCTCCCTCCCTCCCTCCCTCTCCTCTCTCTCTCTCTCTCCTCCCCCCTCTCTCTCTCTCTCTCTCTCTCTCTGAGTCAACATAGCCATGAGCTAAATTCACATGCAGGTCCAGATGGCTTAAAACTGTGCGTGTGGAATATCGATTTTTTTTTTTTTTTTTTTTTTGCAGAAACTTGATTCCAGAGACTTGGTGTCTTTTCTTCAATCATTAGATATTTTTTGTCTATGAGAAACTTTCTTGGATTCTGACTTTCATTCTGATGTTTTTATCAACTATATTTCATTTATTTCTTAAGCTAAAATGCTCTTATGGAAAGGCAGGAACTCTGGAGGAGTGATGGTATTTGTGAGGAAAACGCTAGCCACATTTGTTAAAAACATTGAAGTAAATTACGATAAAACTGTTGTGCTGCGACTACAAAATACGTTGCTAGGTGTTGATATAGATGTTTTTATGATCAGTACATATGTACCGCCGCACGATTCGTCATTCTACAAAGTATCAGACAATGGCTTCAGTATTGAAACGCTTAACTCATTCTACCCCAGCACCGAAATCCGCAAATTTTTCCGTTGTCCTCTGAAGACTGCATTGAAGTGCAGGACACGGATCGAGCATGATAGTTCAAGGGTGATGCCAGAATAGCTGGCATCACCCTTGAATTATCATGGTCGATCCTTATCTTGTTGTGGTGTGGCTGGGGTAGAATGAGTTTTAAACAATGTGTGATGAACCTACACGCCAAGTTTGACAATTTTTATCTCATGGTTTGTGGCGATTTAAATGCTCGCAATGCGAAAGACAACGGTGTAATGATTGATGTCAATGACCCACTGCAGCCTGATTGTGAGTTTCGAAAAAAAAAATTCTCGACCTGGAGAAAAATGTTTTCGGTTTGACAGTTGATAGAATTTTGTGGCATTTTTTAAATCTTTTTGATCTGGCATTTTTGAATGGGCTTTGTTATAAAGGCTTTGATGTGGGCTTCACTTTCATTTCACACTCGGGCAGCAATGTCATCGACTATGTTGTAATGTCACATGAGCTATGTGCTAGTGATTTTGTGCCGTCATTTGAAATTGGATCACGTATTGAGTCCAACCACATTCCGCTATGAATAGAACTACAATCAGCCAATCAGTGTGAACCGGACTGCCACAGACACGGTGACACAGTCGGACTGACAAGCCTATCTGGGACACTGACAAAGAGCGTGATTTTGTGGATTGTTTAAATTCAGATGCTTCGCTAGAGATGATTACAAGCGCTATTGATGTTATAGAAGATGACACAGGTAAAGCACAACGTTTGTTTGTTGGCACTTTTTTCGGCTAGCCAGTATACGGTGAAGAGTTGTAAAACTGGGTCAGACATGTGTTAAACTGATTAGTTTGACAAAGAGTGCAGTGTAGCTAGAGTATCAGTTAGGAAGCTGCTCCGTGTGTTTCGGGTTTCCCGACAGGGAACTGAATGTGTTGCTTACACAGTTTCTACACGCAACTACAAGAAGCTAATTAAGCAAAATAAAACAAACTACAAGCGCGATAAAGCAAATCGTTTGTCCATTTATTGCAAAGATCCGAAGCTTTTCTGGAAAGAATTCAAATAAAATAAATAAATCAGAGCATTAAATAAATAGGCGCTTTATTCAATTGAATATCGGCTCAAAGTCAGACAAGTATCTGGCAAGAGAAGACAGGCTGTCAGTTGTAATATCACCACTGATCAGTGGCAATACACATTTCAAGCAAGTGTGTAATCCTGATACAGTAACTATAGACAATGGGCAGCCAGAGCACTCAGTAGATCTTAATGATGACTGTATATTGAATGATCCCATTACAGAGAGAGAGGTAGGAGAAGCTGAACAAAAACTGAGATGTACCAAAGCATGTGGTATTGATGGTGTTGTGGCTGGTATGTTGAAATCTGCTGGGGATCATGCAGTGCACTTTTTGACTCCATACTTTAACAAGATTTTTTATGCTGGTGTATACCTTGAAGACTGGGCAAAAGCAATTATAGGGCCTTTTTTTTTTAAGGTGACAAGGAACTGCCTGATAATTACCGTGTTATCTCACTGTTAAGCATTATCAGTAAGTGTTACGCTTCAGTACTTAACAGAAGACTGGTGCTCTGGATGACTGTGGATGCAGTTGTTGAAAGGCATTTGTGTAAACAAGTTGGCAAATTTTATGCTTGTTTCGTTGAAGAAAGCATTTGACTCAGTTAACAGGAGAGCGCTTTTCGGTGTATTACATAACGCTGGCTTGTGCGAAAAGCTCATTTTTGACTGGAGGGAAGCATGGAATACAGCTACAGCAAGATCTGATTGAACTGTTTTTACTACTGTTTGCAGACGACATTGCTTTCATGTCTAGTACACCTAGGGGTTTACAAAATCAGATTGATTGTTTAGTACATGCTTGCTTGAAGCTGGGCCTAATTGTTAATGTTGAGAAGACAAAAGTTATGGTATACAGAAAAGGTGGTGTTTTTTTTTTTTAGGAAGAGCGAAAAATGATACCTGCGGGGACAAGCACTTGAAGTTGTAAAAGAACATGTCTATCTTGGCTTCCCCATTCACAGCCACGCTTAGCTTCAAGCAAAGCACTGATTACATTGCTGCAAGGGGTAAAGGAGCTGCTGTTCACTGTGTGAGAACTCTGAATAAGCTTAATTACATGTCAAAGAACACCTTTTTCCATATCTTTGGCACGCAAGTCCAGTCAGTTTTATTGTACACGACTGAAGTCTGGGGGCTACAGGGTTTTGAAAATATTGAGATAGTACACACTTTTGCTCGCAAACGATTTATGAATGTCCATTTGAACATTCCAGACAAGTTTATCTATGTTGAAAGAGGTAGATTCCCATTATACGTAAAAAGCTATTTGCGTGTATTGTATACTGGTTGAAGCTGCTGAGAATGGAGACTGGCAGATTACCAAAGCAGGCATACAATATACCCCTCAGTATGGATTAGCGTGGTAAACAGTGTTGGGCTTCTAGAGTAAAGAAAACTCTGTATGAATGTGATGAATATGGCTTTGGGTATGTCTGGGTGCAACAAGGAGTTGGTTGTGAAAAGGCCTTTTTATCTGCATTTAAGCAAAGATGTATTGATATGTTCATGCAGGACTGGTCTTCTTCAGTGTGTAACAGTGACACCTATACAATGTACAGGTCTTACAAGCTAAGTGTGGAAGCTAAAAAGTACTTTGAGTTTGGCACTATTAAAGATTTGTCTTGGATTGTTGCCCATCAATGGGAGCGCTTTCAAAAACGTCACTTATCGGGACTCACCTAAACAGTCCTGTTACTGTGAGGACGTTGTAGAAGACGAGAGACACGTGATTTTTGACTGCCAATTGTATACAGTCATTCGGAACAAGTACATCTTTGAGTATCTCCGTGATTTTCACTCATTTCAATATCTTATGCGTTGCAATGACAAAGTTGCAACAAAAAATACTTGGAATATTTGTATGCAATTGAATGAGAATAAGAGGGGGAATATCTAGAGCATGTGGCAGATGTAATGGAGGCAGATTTTTAACATTTTGTGAAGCGTGTGCTGATATTATATTTTTGCAACGCTTATATGTAGGCCCTAATCAGCGTGTTTTACTGAACATTTTACATGTTTACTGTTCACCTCATGTTAAAGGGGCCAGAGGCCTACAACAATAAACGATTTGACTTTCACGCACACACACAAACACTGACACACACACACACACACACACACACACACACACACACACACACACACACACACACACACAGACCGACACACTCACCATCACACACACACACCGACACACTCACCATCATACACACACACATACACACACACTAACACACACACACTAACTTTACATTTCTCATTTATTACAGGGTGCGCATTGCAAGGGTTGTGTGTGTGTGTGTGTGTGTGTGTGTGTGTGTGTGTGTGTGTGTGTGTGTGTGTGTGTGTGTGTGTGTGTGTGTGTTTGCGTGTATAACCGTCTGAAGCCACCCGGCTATAGTTACCGGTATAATGGAGGCATTATACGTTACGAGGTAGGCACTTCGGGGTTAATGTCAGTCTATGAATCTATCTATCTTCTTCCTTTTTACGTCCCGCTGGCACAAATGTGATCGGGGATAGTCTATGAATACACGGTGCTCACATTATCTACACACGGATACACGCATAAGTTTGTAAGACACGCAACACTGCTCATGCAGCGTCAGCAAACAACAAAGACGGCCTACGCAGCACAGCGTAAAACTTGGTTGTGATAGCGCAGGTAACTTGACATTGAAACATCGCATTTGGACTAGTGTAGCCACATTTTGTCATCGTCCCTAGGACAGAAACAGTTAATCCTGTGTGGGTCGGTAGTGGTTTTAGTCGCGATGATTCCTGCCGGAATCATCGCGACTAAAACATCTACCGACACCCAAAGGGTTAATATTGATGGCAGAACAAGCAACATATTTCCTGAGTTACGAAAGAATGAGACGTGTTAGACTTGTCATATTAGAAGGACTACTTCACTAAGGTGGTGTACATTTATAAATCAGGCTTTCAAGGTGATCAGCGGTCGCGAAAAGTTTCCTGCGGTGAAATGTGAGAAAGCTCCTCCTTAGGCTTGAATCTGTACAACGGCGACACAGCAGTTTTGAGGACTTATACTGTCTCTCATTCCGTCGCATCTTCAACTGCACGGGACATAGATTATCATGGGTCTCTGCAGCCGGAGGCTGCAGGAAATCATGAGAATCTGTCTCTTGCTGAGCTAGATCGAGTCCAGCATTCCTCAAAGCAAGCCCCCCGTGGCAAAGCGTCCTCGGGCCCTCGACAGCCATGCGCGGGCCCACTGCGGCCGTCGTGGGCCCCGAATACCTTTGCATACTGGGGGTGGGAGGGGGAGGGGGGTGTTAATAAGGGAGGTCACGGCTGCATAATTTTTTTATGCTAGCTCGCCATGGACTCTTTTTTTTTTCAGTAGGGAGGCGCGGAATGCTGAAATGCTCTATATGCTCACGCCGGCCCTGAAATCACCTTTAAAGGGACTCTATGACGCAGTTCGTACAGGCATTAGCTTTCTACCTTGACGGGTGTATACTCACAGCCTAAGGACAAAAAGGTAAAGTGCTTCGATATTCTCATAATCAATGGAGTCTGTTATTAACGCATGTACGGCAGTTTGTGTTTTGGAAATAGTTTTAATTCAGCGCCAAAAAAAAACCAAACATTAAAGGAACATGGATACAGAGGCGTGTCAGCGAGAGACAAAGATCCTCACGAGCACCCGCAGCTGCGAGGACTCATGAGGATCTATGTCTCTTGCAGTTGAATAGTGTTTAGGTATTCTAGGCAGTGAAGGGATTAAAACGTGAAATTTTCAGTGCATCTGCTAATTGTACGCATTAATTAAAAATCATTACTAGTTAACACAATGTCGGCGTACCATTTCAGAAAACAGATAGACCATGATAGTTCAAGGGTGGTGACCAGCGGAGAAGTACAGGGCACTAAGCTTTTCAGGCACCTCACTTGAACTATCATGTACCGGGGAGCTGGGGAGCTCAGGTGGTAGAACATTCGACTCTCGCCCGAAAGGTCGCGGGTTCGAGTCCAGCTGAGGTCAACGTTTGTTCAGTCAGACCCTGTTCGGTGCCCGGTCTTTGCAGTCACATTTGTCGTGGACAAAAGACGCCGTTAAAGTCGTTCTACACGGCGTCAAGGTGGACCAAACTTCTAGAAACTATTGGAAACAGAAGACTGATGTTATGTCTGTGTGTATATCTAACACGTCTAGCTAAAACGTGTGTACACGTCAAACATGGTTACCTATTAAATCCGGCCACCATCACTGACCTGAAAATTAGTGTTTTGTAAGATCGAAGTGCGCCATTTTTTTGCTGTCAGCTCGACCGATAACCCAATGCGCAAAAGGCCATCGGACCGACGTCGGCCGGCGTTGGCCTGCGCACGGCTGTGCGCGGCCAACGGTGGCCGACGTCGGCCCAAAGACCTTTTGCGCATTGGGGTGTTCCTTTTATGGATGGGATTAGTCGGCGTTGAACTGGCCCTGCTTTCAAAGACGACATTTCACGGTCATTGGCTGTTAAACGTTTTGGACTTAACGTCTATTGTCCACCACGAAGGCTGATTTCTAAGACAGAGAATTGGGCAGATGGTTGTGAGATCCCAGATGTTAAATATCAACACGCATACCACATGTCTTCGGCCTGAGCTTTGATTATTATTTTTTATGTTAATTTGCTGTTGATATGTTGCTTCGTGAACATAGCAAGGTAACATTTTTAAAAAATGCGTGTATTTAGACATTGGGAGAATAGTGAGGCTAGCCGGGTAGAACAGTACACATACCAAGGTGAATTACTCAGCGCTGGACATTCACACAGTTGTATATATATATGAGATTCTTGTTCTTTCCGTGTGTATTTTTTTGTGGGCTGGCGCCGGATTAGGTGCCTGATAAGAGGGGGCATGGGATCTAAATGTGTGTATATCCAGCGCTGAGTATGTGTATTTTGAAAATAGATACAAGGTCGATTTTACATGCGTACATAATTATGATCACACCTCCTCGAAATGTGCTCGCGTGGCTCGATCTCGCTGCTTATCGAGTAGACGCAGCACATGCGCCGCATGGCTTCAGACCAAGCGCCGACTTCAAAAGCACCCTTTTCGCGACAACATTTAGCCCAGTATCTCGTATCATAGCTCGTTTCTCTGGACAACTATACTACGGCCCTTCTTCCCTTTTTTATCATATGCTGACAAAAGTGGTTAAATCCACTACATCCTAAGGCTGATTATTCTAAGTTTCCTTATTGTCCAATGAAGGCTACATTACAGATTACTAGGAACATAGATCTACCATTTGAGTTGAAGGGCAGTGCCAAAATAGCTTGGCGCCTTAGGCGCCAAGCTATTTTAACACCCCCTTGAACTAGCACAGTCAAACTAATTTCAAGCAGCTGTGTATCAGGATGCTTATTGTCCGATTAAGGCTGCATTACAGACTAGGACATTTAAGTTCAAGGGTGGTGCCAGAATAACTTGGCGCTTCAGGCGCCAAGCTATTCTGCCCCCCCCCCCCTCGACACACACACACACACACACACACACACACACACACACACACACACACCACACACACACCCTTTGAAATAGCATAGTCAAACTAATTTCAAGCAGTTATGTATCAGGGTGAAACGGGTTAAGCGAGTTTCCTTCCTCTCACTGCAGGGCGTACTAACGCTGAGTTGGTATACCCCACCCTGTGCCTAGGTGACATGCACCAGCGGCGCCATTGTTGCTATTTTCGCACCTGACCGGTCGCTCGGATTGGTCCTGTGCACCAGATCGATTTAGAGCGTGTGCTCTCTGCGCTTGTAATGAGCAATCTCGGAGAAAGAATCACGTGACGTTTCATTGCTGCAAAATAAGATGAATAAAGAATAAACCCTTTCCCATACGCAATCCGGCAATAATGCATCCTTGTGCTAGCAACACGAAACATTACTCGATTTGGCAGATTTGAAAAATAACTTTTTTCCTCAATGGTGGTGATTTTGCGACATCTGCTTCACTTTGCTGCAGAAAGCACCGTCGTAGCCGTAGTATGAGAGACGAGAGACGAGTGCAATACAGTGGACTTGATCCAGGAATACGCAAGTTCTGACGGGAATGAACTACCCCTGGAGACATATCTTTTTCCAGTCATAGGGACACGCCCTCAAACATTTTATGTTCATGGGGGGTAACGCTAAAACCGGAAACGAACCGGTTTTTTTTTTTACTGCGATCACAATCGTCCGCGGGAACATACGAGACCACACTACAAGTGCAGAAGCCTACCTGCGCGTGCAGTTCTGGTGCACAAGACCTGTCCGAGCGACCGGACAGAAGCGAAAGTCGCAGGTGTAATGGCGCCACTAGTGTGTTTAACCTAGGTACAGGGCGAGGTATACCAACTCAGCCGTACTAACCGTTGTTACAGTACGGGACCCAGCTTGCAGGGACAATGGGTCGCTCAGTATGACAAAACGCTCCTGACGATTTGCAGCCTTGGAAACTGTTGCGAATGCATTTTAAGCACTAGACATTTAACGTTTTTATCACAGGCCATCAATCAAAAGCATGTTGTCATGACACGCCATTGCTGAACGGGTAAAACGCACAGTTATCGTCCTTAACCGTTTCTTTACCTGTTCACTGCCCAGAAAAACTGAACACCACCCAGCTTCAAGAGGAATAGATCATCCTGAGCCCCTGCAGTCGCGGGGGCTTATGAGGATCTATGTCTCTTTGTGAAGCCACTTTCTATCGATCTTCCTTTCACGGCTGGGGATCTTTAAAGTTGTATTTAGAATGAATGACTTTTAAAACTCACAATGTGCGTCTACTGGCAGCAAAGGGCGGAACCCATTTCATCCTGATACACTATTGCTTGAAATTAATTTGACTATGATAGTTAAATGGTGGTACTAGAATAGCTTGGCGCCGTAGGCGCCAAGCTATTTTGGCACCACCATTTAACTAAAATGGTTGATCTATCTTATAATCTGTAATCTAACCTTCATAGGACAAAAATAAATCAGCCTGTATGTAATGGGTTATGGCACATTTTGTTTGTTTCAGACGAACCGTTCGTCAGTCCAGTCCTGTAAAGCGGCAGCCGGCCTATCGAGTCCTGGCGAGTGTCGACGAAGGTTTCCGCACGTCGACGAAGATTAACGAACGCTACCGAGAAATTTCCGACTGCTGTCTATTACGACGATGCCTGATATTCGTCTTCTTCCGTTCTTCATTCTCGTAGTCATTTACATTGTCGGGGGTAAACCCTATATCCAGCATGAACCACAGACGGTGACTGCAGCCGTCAGCAAAGCCGCTCCGGTTCTGTACTTGACGGCTTACTTGCTTCTGATGGCAGGTCGAGAGAAACCTGGAAGGCCGTCAACACAAAGACCCCAACATCAGATTGTGGCCATCGGACTTCTGCTGTCGAGCGTAGGAGACGTGTGTTTGGTCTGGAAACAGTATCTTCCGGGAGCCTCTTTTTTCGGGCTCGCTCTAGCCGCCTACACGCTGGCGTTCTCGAAGGACGGGAATTCAAGTCCAACGTGGCTGAAGTGTGTCCTCCTCTCCATTGCTGCCGTGTCGTGTTTGATTCTGCTGCCGACCTGCGGCTCTCCAGTCACGGCTGCTGGGGTCATTGTGTATATAGCATTACTGAGTATAGTGTCATATAACGCTATACGACGTCACATAGATAAGGGCACGGTTACGTCCCTTTATGGATTATGTGGAGGAGCGCTGTTCATCACGTCTGACTTTCTAGTGGGGTATTACCTCTTCGTGTCCACTTTTCCGCATAAGGACCTCTGCATCATGGCAACTTACTACGCTGCCCAGTATTGCTTCACACTGTCCGTCGCTTCTTAACCAGCTCTTTGGCTGTCTGTAGCGGTTTTTGTCGAGGTGATTCCTGCAGGAATCACCTCGACAAAAACTGCTACCGACAGCTCTGTACATGCAGCCGACGCAACTGTTTGCAGCACCGGTGGGTGGATGCACAATCGGGTTAATCCATTGGCTGCCGGGGAATCTGAACGACGCGAAGAAAATCCCAGAAACGCTGACGAGTACAGCTTTAGTAGAGTCATTCCCGAGTCTACAGTCAGGAGGCATGAAAGCCAGGTAAAAACAAGATGAGGATTTCATCCCAAAGTCTACCGTATTGTTCGCAGCTCAGATTCGTTTATCTTTCAAGAACATTCAGTGTTGTTCATATTTTTAGGATTATTATGCTGATCCATTTCCCTCCTCTCTAAGCCAACCTAGGATCAACACACACGTCGGCGCACACAAATAAAGACGGACACACGGCGCTTCCTGCCATTAGTACGCTCTGTGGGCTCATGTAGCGACAGGAATCCATCTCCTTCTACTCTAACCCACCCTTTGATCCACACACACTGCCACACAAAAATAAAGACGGACACACGGCGATTCCCGCCACTCGTAAGCTCTGTGGTCTGGTGTAGCATAGCTATTCTGAAGAAAAATAATAGCACGACCAGCGAAATGACGTCACTTGAAGCTTCACGTCATGGCATCATTAATCCCACGACGCCGTGTTCGTAGTGACGACTCGATGTTATACGTCACTCATCGCAGTACTAACATTTGACGTATCAGAGGATCAACTTCTCTTTTTTCTTGCTGATTTTCATGCATAGGGCTTACAGGGCACAATTTTGACCTAATCTCACCCCAGGGCCAGGACAAACAGCAGGCTTATGCAAACACTGTTTATGAAAAATCATGCGGGTATTAATGAGAAGATAGTGGGGGGGGGGGGGGAGGGGTTCGTAAAAGAAAAATTAAAGTTATGTTAGCTGTTTTACAAATGACTCCGAAAAAGTGGTAGAGAAAATTGTCTGATTTTCACGCTTAGGGCATACAGGTCACAATTGACCTAACCATACCCGACAGCCGAGACAACTATTGGCTTATGTAAATACCGTATACAAAAAATCATGCGATTATTAATGCGAAGAATGTTTTTTTTTTTTTCGTAAAAAAGATTCAGTTGTTTTAAGATTTAAAAAAATAAGAAAAATTACGGACTCCAGTGTGGATCAACCGGAAATACGGCCGTCGGGCTGAATGAGGTAAACGACGGTGATTTTTGGTTTTTAAAAATTCGATGTCGCTTCATTTCAAAATATATACTGTCCAGCAAATGTGTTTCCGGTGATTCCAAAAATGTAGCATTTCCAAAATGTTGCATTTCTTTTGCTTGTCAGTATACATATGACAGGCTTTTAGAAATTATTTTTATGTAAGCGCAGATGGCGTTGCCCCATCTGATCAGTATCAATATGTTCTCTTTGGGGAATTTGCCCTAGGGGACTTGGGTGGGGTTAACTACTATTTTAGTTCTTCGGGTCACCATGGGCGGCCCCGCGGGTTCAGTTTCTTTTCTTTATTCTGTGGCTTAGGTTTCCGTCTTTGCTTGATTTTGTGTATGCTTCTGCTTGCTTACCGTGACTTTTTAATTAATGTATGTGTGCTTGCGTGTGTGTGTGTGTGTGTGTGTGTGTGTGTGTGTGTGTGTGTGTGTGTGTGTGTGTGTGTGTGTGTGTGTGTGTGTGCGTGCGTGTGTGTGTGTGTGTGCGTGTGTGCGTGCGTGCGTGCGTGGGTGTGTGCATGCGTGTGTGTGTGTGTGTGTGTGTGTGTGTGTGTGTGTGTGTGCATGCAAGGCCTTGATTGAAAACAGATCTTTGTACATATCTAATTAGTAAGTATTTATCCTTCAGAAAATAAAATTTTATTTCGTTTCGTTCCTCACTGACTTTAGCACTCTTTTTGCGTGCGAGTGCGCACGCAAATGCGTGTGTGTGTGTGTGTGTTGTGTTCGTGAGTGTGTGCGGGCGTGCGAGCGTGCGGGCGCGCGCGAGCAAATTAAAAAGACTACATCTTTTTGCAGTAAAATAGTACACGTGTCATTTTAATATACTTATATACTGACGAGACGAGCAAAAGAAATGCGGCATTTTTTAAATCGTGGGAAACACTAAAGTGTTTCCGATGATTGCAAAAATGTCGCATTTCTTTTGCTCGTCTGTATAGTTTCTATTGAAAACACTGTTTAACTCCTCAAACGGGACTAAATAAAGAAACATCTCTTTGAAAACCTCAGGATGCAAGATCAGTTGCTGGCCTGTCCCCCCCCCCCCCCCCTCACCACCCCCCCCCCCCCCCGCCCTTCCCACCCCCGTTTCCTTTGCGCTATCACCGTCAGGAAATCATTAACTGATTTAATCCCAACACAGCACAGCAATATATGGATTGACCATTATAGTTCAAGGGTGGTGCCAGATCTGTCTCCTGAATTGTAATGCAGTCCTCAGAAGACAACTCTAAAATGTGGGTATTTCGTACCTGGGACAGAATTGGTTAAGTCCAGGGTCGAGTTGCACTAATTGTCAATAGCCAGTACCAACCCCTCATAGTACCAACTGCTTTGTTTTGAGCTTTATTTTTTTTTTTAGCCCCAAGCAAAAATCTCGCTGCAAAGCAGATGGACAGTTGGTTGACAGTTGTTGTTTTGGAAAAGTTTCCTGCAACTGGGGGCTGAGTCTCAGAGTCGGTAAATGTCAAGGGGAAGAAAAAACGTTGCTCAATAAAACACACAATAAAGATTAACTTAACTCATTCGAAACGTGCCGCCTCCGGATACGCGGCTTTTGCCGCGTATCCGTAGGCGGCACGCCTCGAATGAGTTAATAGTTTGCAATGTTTCCTTAATTACTGTTTTTTTTTGTGTGTGTGTCTTGCAATAATGCTGCCGAAAAGGACTGAACTGACACTTAACACTAAGTTCGGACTCGTAAAATGAATTACTTTTTGTTGCTCTCCTTTGTAGGTATGCTGAGGAGCAAAAGAAATGCGACATTTTGTTTTAGATCAACAGAAACACTATTCCCAAAATGTCGCATTTATTTTGCTCCTAGTGTTTCCGATTATCCCCAAAATGTCGCGTTTCTTTGGCTTCTAGTGTTTCCGGTAATCCCACAAATGTCGCATTTCTTTTGCTCCTCTGTATGGGAGAGTTCCTGCTATACACATAAGGGGCAGTAGAGCACCTACCGTGTTCACAATGTTAGTGAAAATAAAAGGTATGAAAGGTACAACATGAGAACACGTTTCATTGGCGAATTTTAACGCAACTTTAACCCCTTTAGCAAGCAGCCACCAGTGCCGTTTACAGCAAGGCGAACGCTGCCCACATATAGGCAAGGGACATCAACCCTCATGAGCCCCCGCAGTCGCGGTGGCTCATGAAGATTTATGTCTCTTGTTAGGCATATGTTCTTTATGCCTATTTTATGTTCCAGTTTCATTCTGCTCTTTACGTTATTCAGCACGACGGCCGTATTTCCCAAATTTCGGAGACGTCATCTAATGACTATGCACCAGTTGCAGGAGATGGATCGACCATGATAATTCAAGGGTAGTGCCAGATTAGCTTGGCGCCGACAGGCGCCAAGCTAATCTGGCACTATCCTTGAATTATCATGGTCGACCCATCTCCTGCTGTAGGGCATCAGGGTTGAATGGGTTAAGCAAATGTCGGTCAGAGTGCAAGTGGTTTTAGAGGCTGATCCGTTAGTGATCACAGGCAGCGAAGGGGTTAAAATTCAAAGGCAATGCCAGCTTAGTTTGGCGCCTTGGAAGGCGCCGAGCTAATCTGGCACTACCCTTGAACCGACTAGACTAACGGTTAAGTCCCCTGTCACTTGCTATTCGCCATCCCATAGACAATTTCACAGAGAAATAACAAGACGTTCATATATATGCATCCTTTTTCGAGTATTCTATAACTCTTGAGGAAACTGGCGTATCGTGACATTGTTGTGTATTGCTTTGCGCATTTAATGCGGGGTTTCAGAGTCTTCATCTGTCCACAATTAAAAGTGCACCTCACGTCTTTTCGAAGTTCAGGAAAAGGACATCGTTTAACCATTTGCGTGTCAACAGCGGTTTTAGTCGCCATGATTCCTACACAAATCATCGCGACAAAAATCGCTACCGACACGCAAAGGGTTACATACATGATATGTGATGCGTCCTTTCCATAAGGGGATATAGGCATATATGACCGCCTTGTTATTTATCTGTGTATTTTTTTCTGTGGACTGGCGATTGGGTGCCTGACAGGAGGGGGCAGGGGTCCTAACCGTTTGTCTGTCCATCGCTGAGTAATTCCCCTTGGTATGTGCACTATTTCTACCTGCACTAGCTTCACTTCTTTGTTGTGTGAGTATTGTTTAACTTTTTTTTTTAACAGCTGATACTACTTTCCCGATGTGGGGTCTTAAACAATCGTGGACGCGTAAAAGTTAATTTTATGATGACGGGGTTTCCTTTCAAGCTTTGTGTTTATGGCGCCCACGCTGGATGTGTAAAAATTAATTTCATGGAGGCGGGGTTTATTTCAGTGTTTTCAACTGACAAGTTTTGTGTTCATGGCGCTCACGCTGAGTGGATGTGTAAAAAGTGATTTCATGGTGGCGGGCTTTGTTTCTCAGCTTTGTGTGAATGGCTCTTACAAATCATTTGTGTTAACTCATTCACTGTCAGTTGACGCATTCTTAGTCAGTTCAACGCCAAACAGCTCAAGGAATGTGGATACAGAGTGGTGTCAGCAAGAGTTATAGATTGAGTCCTTATGAACCCCTGCAGTCGCGGGTGCCGCTCATGAGGATCATCTCCTGCAGTTGGATCGCCGCGTTCACTTTTTCTCGGCAGTGAAAGGTTTAACCCGTTCAGTGCCGAGAAAATGTTAAACACCACCCAACGGCAAGAGGCATAGATCCTCATGAGCCCCCGTAGTTGCGGGTGCTCATGAGGATCTATACCTCTTGCTGATACCACTTTAAATCCACGTTCCTATAACTCTTGAGGCAGCTGCTGTATCGTGACATTGTTGTTTGTTGCCTTGTGCACTTAATGCTGGATTTCAGAGTCTTAAATGGGGTTAAATGGGTTAATATCCTAAAGTTTTACTTCGGGAAGTGTCCGAAGGGCATATCGGAGACTCCGGCGAAGCTACTTTGGTCACTTCGGTGAAGCCATCGAAGAGCCTTCGAACTTCCCCAAACCTGCTCTTCGATGTTGCTTCGGCCGCCTGCGGCCTTCGCCGCGTCTGGTTGGTCGGTCAAACCGAGGCTGTTCAAAGGAGGACACTCAAAACGGCAAGCAGATCGCCTACTTTAACTTGTTCAGTGTAATTACGTGTCAGTTACTGCCGAGGAATCACCTTTAGTAACACTTTTTGTGATTTGTGGGATAGCCAGTCAGGTAGAGTTGAAGATTAATACAACTGATGCTGGATACAAAGGTAAGATGGCCAGGGTGATGGTTCGCAGACGCTTTCGGCAGACTCATATATCGTAATACAGGGTTACATAACGGGATGAAAAAAGGCAGATTAATAAAATTTGAGGGGCTTACACAACGACAAAAGTAGGTTATATGCATCCATAATATGATGTCCGAGGCACCCACTCCACACCAAGACAACTTAATGTGATTGTATAGGCAGCATCATCGAGAGAAAATTGTAGTCGAGCCGGCTTGCGAGGGAAGGCGACGCAATATGGCGGCCCTCGGCAGACTGCGGGCGATGAGAATGCTTAGAGATATTAATATGCAAGGAAGAGCCGCTTGGCGAAGTCCACCTCACGAAGTAAACTTCGCCGATGTGAACATCGGTCACTTCGGAATATTAGTCTGGCCTCTAAGAAAGCTCCAAGTTCCAGTCCACTGCCCAACACACCCATTCGGGTGTCCACCATTCCGAGATCAAACATTCCAGGGTTCACATTCCACGACCCAGTCCATCATTCCGGGATCCGTGCCGCCCGTGCCACTATTGCATCCACATTTCTCCATCCTGAAGTCTTCAGTTTACGTACGGTGGTTCTAAGTTGGTCTCCTTGCTGATCTTCTTGCTGTTATGAAACACAGACAAAATGCCATGATAAGACTGACAAGTCGGGATGTACAAGTGTTTTGTTTAACACCATAACTGCCGGGGAACGCAAACTAAGTTTGGAAATCATGACGAATTCAAAGTCATCCATTCAACGAAAATGGATATAAATTGGGCCAGCAAAAGGCAAAGAACCTCGTGAGCCCCCTCATTTGCCTCTTGCAGTTGTGTGATGTTCGCAATTTCCTGAGATGATGCCAGCGGTACTGCAAAACGTACCGGTGGATACAAGCAAAAAGAGGTAGGTTATAATTGAAAAAAAATAAATCCAGCATTAAAGTTAAAGAGACAAGCAATGTACGATATGCATATATATATTTCCAGTTCAGAAGGCAAACTGCCCGTGATAGTTTACAGGTGGTGCCTACATGCACCATGCCACTGCTTTTCTGGAATCACATTCAGGGGCTAAACTGGGGTGGGTGGGTTCCAGGGTGCCGGACCCCCCGCCCCCTCCTCCCCCCCCAAAAAAAAAAAAAAAACAAAACAAAACTTATTAAAAATGCTATAACAAAGTCCCTTTTTGGGGTGTTTTCATACCCCCACCCCCCAATTGCTCGATTTTCTACATCTAGCAAGGTCTAGCGTTGGGGAAGCCTTTTGTGTCAGGTTGAAGGTCCCAAAGAAAACGTTGGAACCCCCCACCCCGCTCAAGATAACTGATCCATCCCTGACATTGATTTGGGCTATGATGGCCTGTCATTGGTCCCTATTTATTTTAACTCATTCGCGGCCATCCGCATCCGGATGCCGCTCGGCATAAACACTGACCACCCAACTGCAAGCGGCTTAGATCCTAATGGGCCGTAGTTGCGGTGGCTCACGAGGATCTACGTCTCTTGCTAAAGAGTACTTAGCATCCATGTACCTTTCACGGCTGAGGATCTTTGACGCTGAATTGACAAGGATTACAAAAACACGCTATGCGTCCATTTTTACTGAGTGGGCCCAATGACCTTTTGTGCATCATAATTTGGTTGTCGTGTCACAGAGTGTCAGTCGCGGCCGAATAAACTAAATTATCTAGCTAAGTTTATAACACGTGACGTCTACTTGAGAGAAATGTGTAGGAGACGTTCTGCGCTTTGAAAATGCCGCTTTCAGTCGGGATCACAACCACACTGACAAGTGTCAGAAGGACCGGCCAAGCCAGAACATTTCACCAAGTTTACAGCTCCAATCTGGCATGATATTGATATCTTCCGGGCTGTGTGGCCTATGCTGTAAACGCGTCTAAGTTGATAGTGTCGATGTGTCCGACCAACACATAACAACGGTGTAGTTTACTCAAGCGGATCGAGTAGCCTTGCACCCAGCAATTCGCCAACACACACGGGTTTTTGTTATTTCAGTGTTAGTTGTTATCTAAGAGATCCGCCGAACTACAGTGGGAGATCAAAATATTGGATCAATCACGCCGGACAGTTCGAGGGTAGTGCCAGATTAGCTTGGAGCCACAGGGCGCCAAGCTAATCTGGCCCTACCCTTGAAATATCGGTTATCCAACCTCTCGTACACAGACTTAATATGTAGACGCCTCCCAAACTTGTGACTGAGTCTCAGTGTTGAGCTGATGACAGGACTTGAAGTTAGCTCTCTTGAAAACAAGAAGAACAGAGTCCTAAAGCTTAACTCTTTGCGTGTTGGTAGCGGTTTTAGTCGCGATGACACCTGTAGAGTCATCGCGACTAAAACCGCTACCGACATGCAAAGGGTTCTTCTTCTTCTTCTTCAGCGTTCCCGAGTTTCTGCCTCAGATGTCAAGATTAATATCCACCTGTGGCATAATCCATGAGGGTTGTGTGTGTGCTCGTTTCCCCTGAGGGTTTCCAAACTATACCAGATGGCATAGTCAGCGACAGTCCAACTTCGTTGGTCTGGTTGGTTTTCTGTCGGGGTGTGCTCGCCTAGCCTTTGCCTCTCCCGAAGTACCCACTGACAAGGCAGTGGGGCTATTTGCCCATAGTTGGGAGTCACGGGCGGGTTCACAGGCATCAGGGTCTATCCACACACCGGTGGGCCTGCATGCCGCATGTCTGGGGGCCAGATCTCCTCCGAGTCCCTTGTAGTTCAGCCTGAGTCCGTAAGGTGCTCAGTTACCGTGTGTCGCCGCGAGGAGGCACTACATGAGGCTTGTTGTTGGAGAGGCTATGTACTGGCAGAGAGAGACTGACGCATTCTGCCCTCCTTTTCGCGATACTGCTAGCCAGCGGTGGAAGCTGAAAGCGAGAAATGACAAGCACTACCACGGCGCTACCACACTAGACGCATCACAACAACAATTTTGACACACACGCAAAGGGTTAAAACGTTGCTCATTGCAAGTTGTTGCGGCATCCCAGCCGCGGCCCTCAAAGTGAACAGGGGGGATAGCCGGCAGTTTTTACACCCGTTACACGTATTCACCAGTTCCGTCCCTTACACCGTACTACTCGCAACTGATCTTGCGTGAGTACAGCAGGAAGTCGGTGCGGGTTTGTAATCCGTCCTCTCAGTTGCGTTGTCAAATCATTACAAAAATGAAAGTCGAACAAACAGGCATCCTATCTGCACAGTGATATCGACGTAAACTAGTACGAAAACTCATGGCATGTGTACGTCAGCGCTTTTGAGCCTGATTGTAAATAATAATAATACTGAGTACTTGTATAGCGCCTAACCTCAGATTAGAGCTCTAGGCGCTTAACAAAAACTAATGTACAAAAAATAACTAATTACAAAAATGGAATTTACAAAAAGTACAACAACAAAATAAAACGCACTCTGTAAACAAGCTATAAAGTCACCATTCAAAAGTGCTACGCTCATGGACTCATACTGGCATTCACACACACACCCACACACACACACTACTTCTATAAATAGATAGAGATGACTTTAAAATGAGCTTGTTTGATCTATATTATTATTATTATTAAAACTACGGGACAAACAAAAAAACTGACTGACAAACACCTAAACACCCCCCCCCCCCCACCCATGCCCCCTCCACCCCCACCCCCACCCCCCAAAAAAAAAAAAAAAAAGAAAATAAATAAATATAAATAAAAATAATAATACATTATTAATTAGTTAATAATAATAATAATAATAATAATAATAATAATAATAATAATAATAATAATAATAGCAATAATAATGATGCATGCAATGATAAATAAATAAATAAAATAAAATAATTAAAAAATTCAACGCACTGCAGCCAAAAAACAAACTGAAAATTCACTAAAACCGTTCCCGCAGACCCACTTCAACTATTTCCTAATAGAGACTTCACTGCTTACCGGCCCGCCAGAGGGGGGAAAAAAAAAAAAAAAAAAAAAGAGCGACGCAGGGGAACTAACGTGCATATAGATTGATGAAATATTATTCAGTTCTTTCCCTTACACTGTGAAGCTGAAGGACGGATGACCAGGACTTGCATCAACCACAACGGATAGCCCACGATTATTTGTAGTGTACCCTACTGTTTCTGTGGTGGAGGTGCGGATGGTTGTTGTTATTTAACCCTTTAGGTGTCGGTAGCGGTTTTAGTCTCGATGATTCCAGCAGGAATCATCGCGACTAAAACCGGCGACAAACACCCAAAGGTTCAGTAATTCAAGTTGTTGTATCAACGTGACTGAGGTGATTGAGATGCATTAAGGGAGACATAGACACAAAAACACACGTTGAGCGATTATCTGCCTTGCGGCCGGACTGAGCCGGACAGCTCTGCCATTTTGCATTAACCCTTTCGATGTCGGTAGCGCGGCTTTCAGTTGACGCGATGATTCCGGCAAGGGCCGTCCTCGCGACAAAAAACGCTAACGACGGCCGGAAGGGTTAAAGGGACCTGCTCAAGTTCAGGCAGTACTCAGGAAGGGTTAAGAAGTTGGTAATATCTTCTTCATAAATAATGCCCAGTAAGTCTTGCAATAATGCTGGACAAAAGGGCTGACCAGATAAAGTTTGACTAACCAGTGCCCGTCATAAAATGAAACACTTTACTGCTCTTCTCCTATGACATCCTTTGTACGTGGAGGGGTTCTACCGTTACACACAAAGGCAGTACCTCCCTTACGCGTACCTGCTCACACAGATTGCAAAAAAAGGAGGCTATGACTAAAAGGCTTAATTGAGGGAAGACAGCACTGATAGCCCATTGTATCGGCACATTTTTTCAATCCAAGCCCGCCATGGAGCAGATCCCTTAACCACTGCATTATGAGCAGATTCGTTATGGCAGATAACATCACTTTTTAAAAAGTATTTCATTTGTCGTTTTCTTTTTTGCAGCTCAGCAGTCGATGTCCTATATTGTGACCACAACGTGTGCTGGTCTCTGATCTTGGACCTAACAGCTCTGAGCCATATGGTCGGAAATCGCAGAGTAAATACTCATGTACTTGTGAACGGATAAAAGTGCCGTTCCATGCCATTCCAGGCATGACGTAGGCAGGAAGGCGTACTGAAACCGTCGACCTACAAGGTCGACGGTTTCAGTCCGCCTTCCAACCTACACCACTCCAGAAATGGCACGTGTGGTCGACGGTTTCAGTCAATATTTCCTAAATAAAAGTCGCAAGGTCGGTGTTTTAGCTCACGACAATAATTGTACATTGTGGCTGTCGGCTGTGCTTCTAACTGTATTCTATCGTGGAAATGACTGTGATAAAGTGTTTCCGATGATTCCAAAAATGTAGCATATCTGGTGGTCGTCCGTTACAGCAAACGAGACCAATATTGGTAAGATATCAATAGGAAGACATCTGAAGGGTGGACCTTTTCTGAGTGCAGAGACGTGTGCTGATTTGTGATTTTGAAACTTACAGCCTCCAGCCGTAAGGTCCAAACACACAGACCAGCACACAATGAGCAAAGCTTAATGAACGACACGTACAGCATGAGCAAACACTCTGCGTGAAGGGATCCGAACCTTCTACCCTAACACATTAACCCTTTTAGCCGCTCCGGATCCCTAAAGCAGAAGATGGCTTGACCATGACAATTCAAGGGTAGGCGCTTCCCTTGAATTATCATTGCCAATCCATCTCCTGCAACTGATACATAGTCGTTAGGCAACACCTCCAAAATTTGAGAAATGGGACCTTGGGGCCAAAAAAGGGTTACATCCATATTTGTGAAAAGCAAGATTTGTATAATATTACCTTCCTTGTGTACTGTGGGGCACTAAAGTGCATTACTTGGGCAAAGGGACGAGTCATGATATACTTGGAGAAAGTATAGAGCGTAAAGCTTTAGCTTCTACACTATATTATTGCTTGCGGATCCACTCATTATTTTATTATTAACGAGTTCGGTGCCGAGATATTTTGAACGCCACCCCAACTGCAAAAGGTATAGATCCTCATGAGCCCCCGCAGTTGCGGGGGCTCATGAGGATCTATGCCTCTTGCTAACATCACTCTGAAACCATGTTCCCGAAACAGCTAGGCTTATTTGATGATGAATGAACGAAGATCGCAGAAACACTTTCTGCGTCAGCTGGCACTGAACCCTTATCACTCGGAATCCACCAGTGTGTAAAATAAGTTTGACAAAAATAGTTCAAGGGTGGTACCAGAGTAGGCGCCAAGCTATTCTGGCACCACCCTTGAACTAAAGCCATTGGTCTATATCGCTATCTGTAAGTACTATAATGTAGCTTGCATATAGCAGTGTACAAATTTGAAGCTTTTAGCCTCAGTATCATATGGGTTAAACTGAGGAAAGGTAGTGACAAACACAGACGCATTAAATACTCAGTCTTGTGTGGTGTAGTTGTAATTTATTGTAGTCATATGATTATTTTGTACTGCAAGGCATTGAAAATCATGCTGTTGTGGTGCTGTTTGTTTGTTGTTATTGTTGTTGTTGTTTATATGAGGACAAAAGTGTTATCTTTTCAAAACTGAAGTGGCAAATTTTGAGCACGATACGTTAGTGTGTTGTGGTAGTTGTTCTTACACGTGAAGTGCCGTATAGTCCTCGCGTGGTATGTTTACATAAGTTTTCTATTCACTTTAGGTATAATGTAAAACTCAGGCTATCCTTTGCTTACGGGCTTTAGAAATCAATTGCAAAAACTCAGAATCTGTAGATCAACATACTTAAATCTAAAATCGTGTCCGTAAAAATCAATTGGTGTCATGTGTTCGCTCCTTCACTTTTCTGTTCTAATTAGCTCACTGCCACAAGATCTCAAACACACGAGAGTACACTGAAAATGAGCTGAGTCAATACACTGGCACTCGACAGTTAGCTGAGTATGCCATTGTGCTATGATGGGGAGAAGGGAGATCACTCTATAGATAGGGGTCAAAGGAGGGTCACCCGGTGGCGATTTGCAGAAGTGAGAGTGTGGCAGCAAACAGAGACATGCGACACCTAGCGGTAATAACTACAGGGGTGTGGAAGCCTATAAAAGTTTATGTTCTCTGATACGGCTCCGAGCGTCCGTATGGACGTTTGGAGCCGTTGTCAGAGTACATCGGAGGATAAGGCTTCTTCACCCGTCTGTATTAACCACAGTCTCCATCACCGTTACCGTATTAAACCCACTTGCACTTCCTAACCATGACAATCCCACCAATTTCGAAGATAAGTGTTTCCAGCATGTCAGATAAGTATTGTTTTGCTTTGTCCATGACAAGAGTTTGCAGGGTATCAAATAAGTATTGTCAGTTTTTCCTTTGTGGCGCTATTTTCACGACTTTCACCAGACTACATTGGGTTTTTTTGGTGCACGTTGCATTCATTGTGTATTTGTCACAGCCTTGTATGCCTGTGCCGACCTAGACAATGGTATGATTTCTGTTATCACCCTGCGCCGATGAGAGAAAATGATTTGGCCTGCGATTCATTTTGAAGTGTTTCTACCCTCACGGATTAAAATTGCAATACCAAAGTGACACCGGAGCGATCTGGCGTAGTGGACATTCTTGAGTGTTATACCCAGTGCGCAAAAAAAAAAATTGTTTAGAAAGGACAATTACAACACAGTTTATTCTCCATGAACTGTATTGTAATTGTCCTTTCCAAGTACGTTTCTAAATTCTTGGGATTTTCTGAGGAATTGCATGTTGAAGCATAATCATGTTTCCTTGCATATCTTTTCAAACTAGCCAAACCAGAGTGATACCAGGCAGATTTGGCATACGCCAAACAGACCTCAAGTCGATCCGGCTTACGCCAAAGTGGCTAAAGCTACCATTTGATAAGCACGAATCTGGAATACGATCCGAACCCGACACGGTGATGCAATTTTCCTTCAAAAATTGCGTCATTTTCGTTCGAAGCCTGATGCGAATTTGTGTCCGCATCGGGCATATGGAAACACACAAACATGAAAAGAGTCGCTCGAACCTTCCTGTTATCGGGTTCGTAATGGATTCGTGCTTATGGGTTTGCGCCTTTAGGGTCGACCTAGCGAACGCCAATTAACCCGGATAAATCTGGCGTAAGGGGAATTTTTGGCGTGTAACATGATTTGGGATAGGCCACCTTCACTACCGAGAAATGTATACACGATCCATCTGCAAGAGACATAAATCCTCATGAGCCCACACAGCCTCGGAAGCTCATGAAGATCTAGGTCTCTCGCTGAGACTAATTTGTATTCATGTTCCTCGGACGGTTGTCGCTTTTGCTTGTTGAATTAATTCTTATCATTCGGAATACACCCGTGTGTGAAATAAGTTTGACTAAAATAGTTCAAGGGTAGTGGGAGACTAGCTTGGCGCCTCTAGGCGCCAAGCTATTCTGGCACTACCCCTGACCTAAAGCCATTGATCTATATCCTTATCTGTAAGAACTATAATGTAGCTTGCATATGGCAGTGTGCAAATTCAAAGCTTTTAGCCTCAGTATGATATGGGTTAACAAAGATGTCAGAAAGAAAACGTATTCTAATAAAAGGTTTCAGCCCTGAGCCACTACAAAATATGCATCAAAACCAAATTTACATTCTGAAGTATCTCTTTGTCCATGAAGTCTTTCTTCCCGTAGACAAAAGTATAATCCAAAAAGTGATTTTTTTTTAATTTATTTATTTATTTTGTTGTTTTTTTTGTTATTGTCGCACTAGCGGAGGAAATTTGGGCTGAGTTCCGCGGTGAATCTTACGCTTTGCAAAGCCACCCGACCTACCTACGTTTTTAACCCTTTGCATGTCGGTAGCGGTTTTAGTCGCGATGATTCCTGTAGGAATCTTACTTACTTATTTACGCCTGTCACCCCTACCCGGTTATAGGCCGTCGACGAGAGACCTCCAGCAACTCCTGTCCTGTGCTTCTCCTTCGATTTTACTCCAGGTGGTTCCCAGTCTCTTGATGTCTGCTTGGAGGTCTCGACGCCAGGAGTTTCTCGGCCTACCTCTTTTCCTCTTTCCCTGGGGGTTCCATGACAATGCCTGCCTAGTGATACTGGAAGCTGGCTTTCTCAGACTGTGACCGATCCATCCCCATCTTCTTCGCCCAATTTCATTCTCTGCTGTTATCTGCTCTTTTTTGTTCTCTCCCAGAGTCTGACGTTGCTGATCTTCTCTGGCCAGTGGATTTTCAAAATTCTTCTAAGGCAACTGTTCATGAAGGTCTGTACTCTGTTGACTGTGGTTTTTGTCAATCTCCAAGTCTCTGCTCCATATAGGAGAACTGCTTTTACATTGGAGTTGAAAATCCGGACTTTGGTGTGTTGTGACAGCTCTCTGGAACTCCACACTTTTTTCAACTGGAGAAAGGCTGCTCTGGCTTTACCGATTCGTACTCTGACATCTGCATCAGTGCCGCCTTTTTTGTCTATGATGCTCCCGAGATAGGTGAAGGACTCCACCTCCTCCAACGGGGTGCCAGCAAGCAAGACTGGTTCTTCCCTGGTTGCGTTCAGCCTCATTGTCTTTGTTTTCTGTTTGTGAATGGTGAGGCCCACTTGGGACGAGATGTCAGCAAGCCTCGTGGTCTTGTCCTGCATTTGTTGATGAGTGTGGGACAGTAATGCCAAGTCATCTGCAAAATCGAGGTCGTCAAGCTGTGTCCACAGTGTCCACTGTATTCCACTTCGTCTGTGCTCTGTGGTCATCTTCATGACCCAGTCTATGGCCAGTAGGAAGAGGAACGGAGACAGCAGACACCCCTGCCTGACACCAGTTCTGACCTGGAGCTCCCTGGTGAACTGCCCTTCATGGATCATGCGGCATGTCATGCCATCGTAGCTGCTCTTGATCAGGCGGACGAGCTTTGTGGGTACACCGTAGTGTCGTAGGAGTTTCCACAGAGTCTCTCGGTCCACACTGTCAAATGCTTTCTCATAATCCACAAAGTTGACGTACAGCGGGGAGCTCCACTCCAGAGACTGTTCCACGATGATGCGGAGAGTGGCGATCTGGTCTGTACATGATCGATTCTTCCTGAATCCTGCTTGCTGGTCTCTCAGCTGGGGGTCAACGGAGCTCTTCATTCTCTCCAGGATGATCCTGTTGAAGACCTTTCCTGGTACTGACAGTTCCTGAGAAAGCCTTGTTGCTGTCGGGACGTTAAGCAATGTACAATCAATCAACTGGTACTGACAGCAGGGTGATTCCTCTGTAGTTGGAACACTTGCTGAGGTCGCCTTTCTTGGGAAGCTTGATTAGGTACCCCTCCTTCCAGTCAGCCGGCATCACCTCCTCTTCCCAGATCTTTCCAAACAGTGGGTACAGCATCTCCACTGTTGTCTCTAGGTCTGCTTTCAGAGACTCCGCTGGGATGCCATCTGGCCCTGCTGCTTTGCCGTTCTTCAAAAATGCCACTGCTCTTCTGATCTCTTCCCGGCTGGGTCTGTCACAGCTGATGGGTAGGTCGGTCTCTGCCGGCTGGATGTCTGGGGGGTCGGGTGGGCTAGGTCTGTTCAGTAACTCTTCAAAATACTCGGCCCATCTGTCGAGTTGGTCTGCTCTGTCTGCAATAGGCTTGCCTTCTTTGTCTTTTACTGGTCTTTCTGTATGGCCATACTTGCCTGACAATCTTTTGGTAATGTCGTAGAGCTGTTTCATGTTGCCGCTGCCTGCTGCCTTTTCTGCCTCTGCTGCCAGGCTGTCGGTGTAGGCCCTCTTGTCTGCCCTGATACTCCTCTTCACCTCGCGGTTGGCTTCCGAGTATTCCCTCTGTGCCCTTACTTTTGGCTGCTCTCGTGCGACTGTTGTTGACAACTGCTTTCTTCTGCTTCCTCACTTCTATCTTCTTCAAGGTCTGTGCCGACAGCCAGTCCTTGTGATGGTGTTTCCTGAACCCTACAGTGTCTTGCAGGTTGAGTTCAGCGCCTCTCTAACTGCCTTCCACTGCTGCTCCGTGGTGACCGCCTCCTCTTCATTTACTAGCTCCTGTAGCGCTTGAAAACGGTTGGACAGCACCAGTTTGAACTCTTCTCTAACTCCAGTTTCTCTCAGGAGGCCTACATTATAGCGCTGTCTTCTTGTTGTCTCTGTGCGGCTTTTCTTTAGCTTGAGCTTCATTCTTAAGGTAAGCAGATGGTGGTCGGAGGCGACATCTGCTCCCCTCCTCACTCGAACATCTTGAAGGGATCTTCTAAATTTCTTGCTAATGCAGATATGGTCTATTTGGTTCTCTGTAGTATGGTCAGGTGAGACCCAAGTTGCTTTGTGTATTCTTCTGTGTGGGAAGATGCTGCCTCCAATGACAAGTCGGTTTAGAGCACAAAAGTCTACAAACCTCTCCCCGTTCTCACTCATCTCCGAGCCTAGTCCCTGTCTCCCCATCACCTCTTCGTATCCGGTGTTGTCCTCCCCTATTTTGGCATTAAAATCGCCCATGACGATGGTGATGTCTCGCTCCGCACATTTGTCCAAGGCACTCTGGAGTCGGTCGTAGAACTCTTGTTTCTCTTCCTCGTCACTGTCATTAGTGGGCGCATAACACTGGATGACGTTCAGCTTGAGCTTTTTCTTGGTTCTAAAGGCTGCTGTGATAATTCTTGACCCAAGAGGTTCCCAGCCCATCAGCGCTCTCTGTGCCACTGGTGACAGCATGAATGCTACACCTTCTGTATGGGGGGCATTCTCCTCTTCATGACCTGAATACAAAATCATCTCCCCACTTAACAGCCTTTTCTGGCCAGACTGCGTCCATCTGGCTTCACTGATACCTAGCAGGGAAAGGTTGTACTTTTGCATTTCCGCTGCTATCTGGGCGGCCTTGCCGCTCTGGTACATGGTCTTGACGTTCCATGTGCCCATGGTTGTATCCCTGGATAGAGAGGGGCGGCTCGGTCCTGTGGCTTCCGAAGACTTCCGGCTTTCACCACAGGACGTCATAAGTCTTCTGGTAGAAGAACCTTCCTCCTCCAGGAAAGGAATTACTGTTAGTCTTTTAGTCGGCGTTTTTGTAGCTGTTTTCTTTTTTGCAGGGTGGGGAAGCTACCCCCACGCCCAACCCCCTTACTAGGAGGACCAGGGGTTTTCTGTCGGGGTCACCTTCCCTTAGACCATGTTGGTTCACGGCACCTTATTTCATTCGGTGCACCCCTCTCACGAGGGACCCCCTATCCACCACCCAGGGGACGCGCCTCAACGCCATATGGTCCCAGCGCGAGGCCTGTAGGAATCATCGCGACTAAAACTGCTACCGACACGCAAAGGGTTAAGCAGATACTGCTTAGCGTTGAAGTCTTTATCATTAACCCGATTCAACATATGAAAAGTATAACGATATTTTGATAACATAGACAGTAGGAGCCCAGAAAAAAACATTTTAGTGAAGAGATCCATCAAATAAAAAGACACATTAAGCAAATGTGCACCACCCCCTCTAGTTTGGTTTTGATCGCGAGGATGTCGCATTGAAAGAGCTCTACTGAAGATCACATCTGTAACAGAAGAAGAGACTTCAAAGTCTCTTCTTCTGTTACAGATGCGGTCTTCAGATGACAACTCCAAAACAATGTTAGTCATATCAGCCTGGATCTTGGAGTCTAAACCCCAAAGGGGAGCTTTTACGGTAATATTTTAACACATTAGGCGGGCAATGCAGCCTTGATATGAAAATATTGACCCAAACACAAAGCCGCGACTCCCACCACCCGTGAACGGATGACTTAAGGAGAAATATATACGGGTTCTCCCTCTCACCCGGGATACAAGAGGCAACACAAGGGGGAGGGGAAGTGCTCAAGACCACCCCAGGAAAACAAACTTTCCCCTGCCAGTTCTATTCTCTCGCGCACGGCGGGCAAATTAAAAGTGTGTAGAGGAGTGTCACCGATACCTTCTTGGGCCGACGGTAAACTGTTTGCATGGGGCTCGATTTCATGCTCTTAGGCAGCACCACCCTCATGCTCCTCCAGTCGGGGAACTTTAACCCTGTAACTGTCGCGACACGACAACCAGCAGCCGACTGCAAGAGGCGGGGGCTCATGAGGATCTATGCCTCTTGAATTCTCCGTTTGTGTCCTTGTTCCTAGACGCAGATCGGCTATCGCGCGTTCAGTCTGTGACAGTGTCAGACATGTCGTCCTCAGTCGGTGGCATCGAAGGGGTTAATGTCACACAGATGCATATGGGACCAGTCATTACTAGGAGGAGGGAGAGATCCTCGATTTGGCAGAAGTTCATGAGTATCCCACGCCGTTGCTCGATGGATTCTAGAGGCACTTTATTTGCCATATATGTTTGCCGGACGTTTTGCTGCTTTTTCAATAAAGCGACCATTGATTCAAGGTTGTGTGGTGCGGTCTCAGGAGGTCTTCCTGGTAGCGCAGTGGACTGCAAAGTCCGCAGTGACAACGAAGACATTTAACTCATTGTGCCCGAGGTACGAACTACCTACATTTTGGAGTTATCTTCCGAGGACTGCATTACAATTCAGGAGACAGATCGACCATGGTAGTTCAAGGGTAGTGGCAGAATAGCTTGGCGCCTATATGCGGAAGAGCATCGCCCTCCCCACATCACCATCGGCGAGTCCGAACTGAAGTCTGTACACCAGTTTACCTACCTTGGCTGCATCATCACGTCAGACGCCAAGCTGGACAAGGAGCTGGACAACAGGCTGGCAAAAGCGAACAGTGCTTTCGGGCGACTATTCAAGCGGGTGTGGCACAATCAACAGCTGAAAAAAGGCACCAAGATCAGCGTGTACAGAGCTGTCGTCCTCACCACCCTGCTGTACGGTTCCGAGTCATGGGCCCTCTACCGCAGCCAACTACGACTCCTCGAACGCTTCCACCAGCGCTGCCTGCGTACCATCCTCAGCATTCACTGGAGTGACTATGTCACCAACGTCGAGGTCCTTGAACAGGCGGAAACTGTGAGCATCGAGGCTTTGCTGCTGCGGACACAGCTTCGCTGGGCGGGGCACGTCTCCAGGATGGAGGATCATCGCCTACCCAAGATCACTCTGTTCGGCGAGCTCGCCACTGGACACCGAGACAGAGGGGTACCAAAGAAGAGATACAAAGACGGTCTCAAGAAGTCGCTTAGTGTCTGCCAAATCGACCACCGCCAGTGGTCTTCGCTTGCTGCGGACCGTGACACGTGGCGCTCTACCATTCACAAGGCAGCCGTCTCCTTTGAGGACTCTCGCAGAGCTAACCTTAAGGACAAGCGGCTTAGAAGAAAAAACAGAGTTGTCGTAACTCAGAACCCTGACCAGACCTTCCCCTGCAGCCACTGCGGTCGAACCTGCCTGTCCCGGATTGGCCTCCGCAGCCACGAAAATGCCTGCAGACGACGTGGGCAAGCCCTATAGAATCTTCGTTCGCGAAGTCAAGCCAAGATATGCGCCAAGCTATTCTGCCACCACCCTTGAACTATCATGGTCGAGCTATATCTTGCTGTAGTGTGTCGCGGGCAGAATGAGTTAAAAGAGGTTTGAAGCCTGTCTACGCTACAAGTGCACATCAAATGAAAACAATGATCTGAGACCATGAAAAAGAAAAATAGAGAAAAATAAATTCTTTGGGTCACTGACTAAAAGTGAGACGCATCAGCACATTACAAAAAGCCATAGTGCAATGTGCGATTGTCTTTCAGGTTGGACCTCACGGCCTATTGCCCTTGTGAGTAATAATGTCAAGTACGAGATGAATAAACAGTTGTTGTTGTTGTTGTGTTGTTTTTTTTTGTTTGTTTGTTTGTGTTTTTGGTTGTTGTTGTTTGGTTTTTTTTAGGGGGGATGTTATTGTTTGTGGGTTGTTTTTTTTTTTTTTTTTTTTTTTTTTTTTTTTTGGGGGGGGGGCACCACTTTCAGATGAGATCAACTGTCATTAAAGACCATCATTTAGGTGGCTGTGGCTGTGGCTGTGGCCACCTAAATATGGTCTTTAATGACAGGTGACGCTTTTTGCCCTTCGTGATTTCACTTGAGACAGCGTTCATCTTTTAAGACAGTCTTTCTTCTCGTATAAAAAAAAAAACCCGAAGTTATAAAAGCAGAGTCCACGGTACTATGATAAAATCAACTCCAGCATGTCGTCTCTTCAGCAGTTAAGTCTTGGAAAGAAATCCGGCCGCTAGACTACAACAGCCATAAAATTCATATCAAACTCTTGACAGTCACCACCCTTCCATCTGCAGGGCGCATAGATTATCATGGACCTATGCGAGTGCAGGGGTCTCATGCGAATTAGTGCCTCTTGATGATACAGATCGGCTGCATTTTCTTACGTTTCTGCACCGTAGACGGAGGGGGAAACACAGCATAATATTTTAAGTCTGCGACTACGATAGAACTACAGAAGCATTGGCTATAACTTCTCTTTGTGCTGAGCTAAGCCTCACACGAGGGACCAGCCGTCATATAACTGTATCCTTTCCATTAGATGGTCGACAGCGAGCGTACTCCGTTTGTTGAACGTGATCCCCGTACACAAAATGTCCTCGGGCCGACGTCAGTCTTAGCTGGCACGCGCACGACAGTGCGCGTGCCAACTAAGGCTGTCGTCGGCCTGTGGTCCTTTCGCTTACGGCCCCCTGAGACAATGTAACATAGCAAGTGCCGTCACCACGAGAATATGGGTATTATGTCGCTTTGCTTTGCTCTTCCAGTGCATCCACAAAATCTCCACAGTCCGCCTAGTCCTCCGTCAGCAAGAGGCATAGAAGAAGCATAGATCGTTATGGATCCCTGCAAGATGTGGGGCTTAAGGAGATATGTGCCACCCCCTGCCTCATTTACGCCTGATATCGAAGAGCGAGGTTTTCAACGGTCTCTGCCGAGAACTGTTCTAATCCTTTGCGAATGCCGTCTAGCGTTCTGACCATCGTTTTAATAGCGCGACCTCCGCAAAGTCGCGAGCTTGTGCATAGCGCGCACCCACAGGAGATAATGTTTCTAATTGTCTGCTCCTCCGATTTCAATTAGGCGCCCGATACGGACAAACAAAGGGAAGCAATCCGGTTGAGACCTTCCGTCCTGCTCGGCACGCCACCTAGCCTCGTAAAAGACCGGTAACTCTAAGCCATCTCGGTGATTCCCTGTTCGATTTCAGTCGTCAAACTTGGAAGAGACGCTCGCCCAGACGGGTCAGGATTCTCTTTCAAAAGATCACGATCGGAAATTGTCAGTCAGCAAACTTTGCACCGCTACTTCTATAGCACCATGACACGACAGACGACAGTTTCCAAGCCAGAACATGGCGTCTGCAAGAAGTATAGATTTTAATGGGTCCCTGCGAATGCAGGGACTCATGAGAATCTATACCTCTTGCTCGTTAAGCTCGGACTCGTTTACTCATCTTACTCCCTAGACGGACGGAGCTATCAGGTTAAAAGTCTTCGACGGTCGCGCCCTTTGGGGCAGGAGAAGATAATCTGATGGTGTTGTGTTGCAAATCGGCTCAGGGGCAGCGGCAAGGCGGATTTGGAATCTCCATGGGAGTGAGCGCAGCTCACGATGCGATCATTGAACGACATCTTCGTTGCTTCCCTCGCCGCATCAATGTTTAACCCTTTGGCTGTCGGTAGCGGTTTTGTCGCGATGATTCCCTGCAGGAATCACCGCAAAAAAACAACTGCTACCGACAGTCAAAGGGTTAAAATTGTCTGCAGCTCGAAAACGTTGACTGTAGACAGGCACGACCTTCCAGGATTACCTTTTTAATAATAATATGCGTGCTGATCTGTGATTTTGGATTTTACGGCTCAATGCCGTATGGTCCGAAGCCACAGACCGACACACACAATGTCCAAAGGGAAAGCAATCTCCCTTTTATGACCTGCCGGCAAGAGAAAGCCCTAACTTGAATTGTGTGACTGCACTATTGTCTCTGTAGTGCAGGATGGCATGATTTAAAACGAAGAGTAAAATAATACACGTGGCTGATTAGTTTTGGGTTTAACGTCCACGGCGCCGGAGTAATAATGGACGGCCTTTAGGGGCGGGTTATTGGGGACAAAGCCGGACAGCTATTGCCTATAAAGTACGACCTGAACTCTGATCAATTCAGGCTCACAGCCACTTTGATTTACCACGACCTTTAAACTGACACGTTATTTTGTAAGCCCGTATTCTTTCCCTAAATGAAGTAATACACTACATGGATGTGTTGTGACGTAGTACACATATTGTCGCAAATGAGGTGAAGGGCGCCACCGTCTGTTTTTAATTTAACGGTTTCCAGAACAACTGATGTCTGCAATATAGTCATGTTCTCGATGACCATCAGGCATTCAGTTTGTTAAGCCTTAGCGTGTCGGTAGCGGTTTTAGTCGCGATGATTCCTGGAGGAATCATCGCGACTAAAACCGCTACCGACACAAAAAAAAAGGTTAAAAGTGATCTTGCGTATCAAGTGCATTTACATTCCGCTTAACTTATAACAGATTTTTTTTTTTTCACTCAGTGCATTGATCTAGCTTTCTTTGTAAGGCTCCGTTTCAACACAGCTAGGCTTTTTGGGATTATTCTTCCCAGATCTCGCGCTAAAACTGTTTGTCTTTCTCTTAAGTGTTACGCTGAAAACTGAAATTCAGCTGAGAGAACAAGGGTGAGTTCGGCGGAAGGCTGTAGCCTTCCGCCGAACTCACCCTTGTTCTCTCAGCTGAATTTTATGAGCTAAATGTGTCTTACTTCAGAGCTGAATACATTGGTAACACTTTGCATACAGATGAATAATTTCTTTGGACTTACCTTCTGATGTTATATGCCCGGAAAAAATTGTCATACTCTAAACCGGGAAGTTCAAGAATGACAATGGCCATCCACCTAATCATTGTTCTTTTAACCTTTACTTTTGAAACACAACGAGAAGAACATCGAGGTAAACTTATATTATCCTAATGAGCCCCCCTCAGTTTTATCCACGCTCCTTTGCCTGCTGGGGATCTTTGTCTTTTTTTTTTTCCAATGATTCTAAAAACACAATTATTTGCGTCCAGCGGCAGGGAATGGGTTAGGCAAAATGCTTTTGGTTAACCCTGCACTTCAAAATTGAACACCGCCCCACTGCAAGAGACATAGATCCTCTTGCTTACACCAATCTGTATCCATGTTCCTTAGACAACCGTGGTTCTTTCGCGTTGAATGAACACAAATTCATAAACTGTGTTCACAGTCAGTGAAGTGGTTAAACGCTAGCATGTAATTAAATCGCCGCGAACGTCCAAAAATCATCATTTAAAATTTTAATGTAACGTCATCGGTGACTGAACAAACAAAAAAATAAAAAATTATGACCACTTCAGAACTTTTTATTGTAGGACTCGCGGTCACCTGACTGTGAAATATCACACATATCACTCAATCTACTGTCAAGCTTCAGGTTTTCAAAAGTAATGCACTGAAGCGTAACGCCATTTACATCAAAATGGAATCACAGCCGTGACGAAGACACAGAACTTCATCCCATCCATGTTTTAATCGATTAGATCTGTCCAGTGAATCCTACTCCACGTGCAGTCTCTTAAAATTGCAAGACTGACATAGATTCGGATGTGCTCCTGCAGTCGCAGGGGCTCTTGTGAATCTATGCCTTTGCCTACCAAGATTTGGGCCAGCTTTCCCTCAAACTGAGGATGTTCCTCTAGGTTTGGTGCAGGTCTTGTAAACAAGTCCTGAAACGATCCCCTATCCACCTTTCCATCTCAATTACGACAACTCCGAGGAAATGCATAGAGATGCTCTTATCTCCCCTGTTCCATTAAAGGTCGCTATGACCGTTTCGTTTCAAGCTGACAATGACAGCGAAACATCTGTTAACCCATTTAACCCCACGGCCGCATTTCTCCGATTTTGGAGTTGTCAACTAAAGACTATGTGCCAGTTGCAGGAGATGAATCGACCATAATAATTCAAGGGTATTGCCAAATTAGCTTGGCGCCTAATGGCGGCAAGCTAATCTGGCACTACCTTGAACTGTCATGATCGACCCATCTCCTGCTGTAGTGCGTAGGGCTGTTGAGGCCAAATGGGTTAATTTCATTTTCGTATCACAGATGAAGGCATTAAAACTGCGACATAAAATCATGAAAACTGACCTTTATTTTGGCTGATTAGTTGGTTGGTTGGATGGATGGTTGGATGAATGGATGGATGGATGGATGGATGGATGGATGGATGGATGGATGGATGGTGACAGTCACTGTGTTGCGTTCTTTGATTGTTTGCTGCTGTGTTGCTATTTTTTTTAAGCTAAATAGACATTGTTCGGAAATCAGAAGTCTTGCAAAATTTAAAGTTTTTTTGTTTGTTTTTGTGGGTTTTTTTACGCAAACAGTGGATAAAAACGTCCGGACAAACGTGCGGTACGCGCAGCTTTGTACCTACTTCTAAAATTGCCATTTGTCAAGTGTTGTAACTAGGATGATGATGGTGATAACGACAGTGATGAGGATGACGTTGACTATGACGACGACGTCAATGATGATGATGCATCAGCGAAAACACTCCTTTCTGTAATACACAGTGCCCTGAACAAACGACGTACAGTGATTAAATACAATCTGAACATTTCATATCTTTGACGAAAGCATCTTTCATAAAGCCGACTCATGTTCGCCACGGGGGCAATTTTCTGCTTCAAAGGCGAGAGATCAGGCATATCAAACAGTTCAGAAAGTGTGAAATTACTTCTGCTAGTCATACAACACAGTACAGTAATTTACTGAAATCCAGAAAACTACTCACGGGCGGATCGGTGGGAGGGGGGGAGGGGTACAAGGGTTCCGAGACTCACCCACCACCCACCCCGACGCCCCAAAATACTTATAAGCCACTACATCCTGAGGGTTTTTTTTTTGTTTTTGTTTTTGTCTACCGTATTCAAAATACGGTAGACTTTGAAATGGGGATGGTCGGAGCGCGGCATTCTGGGGCATGCAAGTGACGTTTTTGGCTTGTGGGGCAGAAATTCTGGCAAAGAAGTAACAAGATTAAACCAAGATGGGATGAACCATAACCCACAAAGTCTCTTCTACATGAGAGCTGTCTTTGCTGTAAAGGGTCTCTACCTTTTGTCTTTGCTGTAAATGGTCTCTACCTTTTGTCTTTGACTTGATTCTGATGTTGTAATATCTACTTTTGAAAAAGCTTCGCAGATGTGCCAATGCGCCATAGTGAACTCTATAAGGGGCGCGCGCAGTGCATACACGTCATTGGTTTGTCAAACGTCATTTGTCATGACGTATTTTTTCGTTGTTACGTAATTTTATATTTAACGTGATATCAGTTTCACTTTTGCTTCAAGACATTGGAAAATGGTGACAAAACTAGAATTTCACGGTACAATTTCAGTCTTGCTATAATTTGTGTGAAAGCAGGTTGACTTTACCTAGGTACATGTTATATTAAGTACACCTACATGCTCTTCTGAAAGCGCGTCTATGTGTGTATGTGTGTGCGTGCCGCGCTCCAAACACCCACAAGAGGCGTAGATGTTCATGAGCCCTCCGGGAACATGAGCATGTATGCCTTTTGGAGATGCACGGATATATCTGAGAGAAAAAAACGATCAAGCTAGAGAGAGAGTATTTAGAATATGTCTGCGTCGTGACGGAGTTGCCTCTCTCTCTCTCTCTCTCTCTCTCTCTCTCTCTCTCTCTCTCTCTCTCTCTCTCTCTCTCTCTCTCTCTCTCTCTCTCTCTCTCTCTCTCTCTCTCTGACTTTCTCCAGATGTCAAGATTTTTTACTGTTTTACAGAAGACATAAACAGCCGTTTATAGGAAGTCGGTTGACCCATATTAGAGTCCGTAAGTTTTGTCATATTTACTTGAATTTTTGCATATAACTAGTTTGGAGACAGACATTGGATGCCGTTCGTTAGCCAGCTTCGTATCCTTTCAACTTCTTTAATACAAATTAATTCTTTTCAGAAAAGAATTAAAACACTAAAAAAAAACTTTACCTCTAGAAAAAGTCAGACAGTGGCGGTGACGTAAAAGAGGCAACTCCGTCACCACGCAGACACTGACATAATACTCTAAATTTGTCGTCATTCTCTCTCTCTCTCTCTCTCTCTCTCTCTCTCTCTCTCTCTCTCTCTCTCTCTCTCTCTCTCTCTCTCTCTCTCCCCCTCTCTCTCTCTCTCTCTCTCACCCACACACACACACACACACACACACACACACACACACACACACACACACACAAACATGCGCGCATCTCCAGGAGGAACAGAGCTATGTCTCTTGGAGATGTTTGGAGCGCGCGCGCATGTACGCACACACACATCGTCGCGCTTTCAGAAGAGCATGCAGGTGACCCATGTACTTATATCATGTAGCTAGGTAAATTCAACCTGATTTCACACAAATTATAGCAAGACAGAAATTGTACGGTTTTAGTTATGTCACCATTTTCTCAAGCCTATGAAGCAAAAGTGAAACTCAGATCAGGTAAAATATAAAATTACGTAAAAACTAAAACTTACGTCATGACAAATGACGTTTGAAAAATCAATGACGCGTATGTCCTGCGCCCCTTATAAAACTCACTGACACATTGGCAGATCTGCGAGACTTTTTGAATAGGAGATAATTCAACAACAGAATCAGATGAAAGACAAAAGGTGGAGACCATTGACAGCGAGCACAGCTCTCATATAGAAGGAACTTTGTGGGCTATGGTTCATCCCATCTTGTTGAGATTAATTTCACGAATTATATGGATTAATCTTAAAACCATTGAATCTTTTTTACGCTGATATAACTTTATTTTTTTCTTTTACGATAAAAAACTACCTTCTCATTAATACCCGCATGATTTTGTATTAGCATTGTTTGCATAAGCCTGCATGCTGTTTGTCCCGGCCCTGGGATAGGATTAGGTCAACATTGTGACCTGTAAGCCCTAGGCATGAAAATCAGCAAGAAAATTTGCGAAGTTGATTCTCTGATACGTCAAATGTTAGTACTGCGATGAGTGACGTATAACATCGAGTCGTCACTACGAAAACGGCGTCGTGGGATTAATGATGCCATGACGTGAAGCTTCAAGTGACGTCATTTCGCTGGTCGTGCTATTATTCTTCTTCAGAATAGCAATGCTACGCCAGACCACAGAGCTTACGAATGGCGGGAATCGCCGTGTGTCCGTCTTTATTTCGTTGTGCCAGTGTGTGTGGATCAGAGGGTGGGTTAGAGTAGAAGGAGATGGATTCCTGTCGCTATACGAGCCCACAGAGCATACTAATGGCGGGAAGCGCCGTGTGTCCGTCTTTATTTGTGTGCGCCGACGTGTGTTCATCAGAGGTTGGCTTAGAGAGGAGGGAAATGGATCAGCATAATAAGCCTAAAAATATGAAAAACTCTGAATGTTCCTAAAAGATAAACGCATCTGAGCTAAAAGCAATACGATAGACTTTGGGATGAAATCCTCATCTTGTTTAAATTGCTTATTGTTCTTTGGAGGCTACATTACAGATTACAAGATAGATCAACCATTTTTGTTTAAGGGTGGTGCCAGAATAGCTTGGCGCCCCAGGCGCCAAGCTATTCTGGCACCACAATTGAACTACTATAGTCAAATTAATTTCAAGCAATAGTGTATCAGGATGAAAAGGGTTACAATGTTGTTGTTTTCTTCCCCAGTTTGTCCCCACCCCCTTTCCTTTGATCTCACCCCAGCCCCCACCCCCTCCCCCTCCACCCGCCAGCCTCCCCCCCCCACCTCTCACCGCCCCCCACCCCCCCCCACCCCCCCCACCCCCACTCTGCCCTCCGCCCAAGTAGTTTGATATTTCAGTTGGTGGCGGAAAGACCCCCCCCCCCTTCTTCTTCCCCCTATACTTGTCCTTCAAAAGCGTGTTTCTTTTTTTGCTGGATGTTTTTATGGATTAAACGTGATAGCGATAGCTTACTTACTTACTTACGCCTGTCACCCCTACCCGGGTATAGGCCGTCGACGAGAGACCTCCAGCAACTCCTGTCCTGTGCTTCTCCTTCGATTTTACTCCAGGTGGTTCCCAGTCTCTTGATGTCTGCTTGGAGGTCTCGACGCCAGGAGTTTCTCGGCCTACCTCTTTTCCTCTTTCCCTGGGGGTTCCATGACAATGCCTGCCTAGTGATACTGGAAGCTGGCTTTTTCAGACTGTGACCGATCCATCCCCATCTTCTTCGCCCAATTTCATTCTCTGCTGTTATCTGCTCTGTTCTCTCCCAGAGTCTGACGTTGCTGATCTTCTCTGGCCAGTGGATTTTCAAAATTCTTCTAAGGCAACTGTTCATGAAGGTCTGTACTCTGTTGACTGTGGTTTTTGTCAATCTCCATGTCTCTGCTCCATATAGGAGAACTGCTTTTACATTGGAGTTAAAAATCCGGACTTTGGTGTGTTGTGACAGCTCTCTGGAACTCCACACTTTTTTCAACTGGAGAAAGGCTGCTCTGGCTTTACCGATTCGTGCTCTGACATCTGCATCAGTGCCGCCTTTTTTGTCTATGATGCATAGCGATAGCTTAAAGTGTATATTTTGTATCGTTGAGTCAAGACACGAAACGAAACTGCAGCTGAGTTGATGCATGATTCTTGAGCAGTTAGATGGCATCCACCGCGTAATAGCACTTACGGTTATCAGGGTGTTGCGGGGGATGTACAGAGGCGTCTCGCTTTGTGTCCCTATAAGCTACAGTACAGATGGATACACCCCCGGGGTATGTAGCACAGCCAAACATATATGGTGTCTCCCTTAATTTGAGGAAACCTCAAGCTGTAAATATGGCTGATCTGCCAGCGTGAATGATAAATTCTCATGAGCCCTACCACTATCTATGCCTCTTGCCAATGAAAGGTACGCCTCACAACGGACACCGGAGATGGCAGTCCATTAAAGGATTTACACTGCGACAGATCGGAGAGGTTTACCTCGGAGTTCATTAAAACCAGTGCGGAGGAGTCAAACCAAACAATACATGATCTGTTGTGTAAGTGTCTCGCGCTGAGAAACGTAGTGGCATTCAACGTTCTTTGTAACCCGTTCACTGCCAAGAAAGAGTGAACAGGAACCACCTACAAGAGACATAAATCCTCATGAGCCCCCGAAGTTGCGGGGGCTCATGAGGATTTATGTCTCTTGCAGAAATAATTTTCTATCAGGTCCATCTGTGGGGGTCTTTGACTTTGAATTTCCGGTGATTTATAAAACACGATCTGCGTCGACTGGCAGCGAAGGGGTTAACTGTGGCAGTTGAATGGTTGCTCCAGCGTATGTGAAAGGGATGCACAGGCCACGTGTTGCAGTTATTCCTAGCAGTCGGTGTCAAAACGTTAACGCTCAAAATAACAAGATCACAGGACAGCACACATTTCAACATCCTGAAATCACTCCCCATCCGAGTGAGCCTGAGAGTGCGACAGATGATGATTGATATTATTATTTTTTATATAAGCCGTTATGCTATATTATTAAATTTATGTAACAGCGCAATACATACATGGTCAAACAAGGGAAAACAAAACAGACAGAAAACAAAGAGGCAGACAACTCAATAGAGAAACCAATCAATCAAACAGTCAAGAAAAAAATGAATGAATGAATGAATGAATGAATGAATGAATGAATGAATGAATGAACCCACGAGCGAGCGAGCGAGCGAGAGAATGAACGAACGAACGTACGAACAAGCAAACACATTTATAAATAACAAATTATCTACGGTACGTACACAATCTCTAATTCTATTTTCAGTAGTTTAACCTCTGTTCGTGTGACACTATGTTCATAGTAAACAGTCGTGGTCAATTGCTGCTGGTCTGTGATTTTGGACCTCAGGCTGTAAGCCGTAAGGTCCAAGATCACAGGCCAGCACACATTTTAACATCCTGAAATCAGTCCCCATCCCGGCGAGTGAGACTGAGAATGCGACAGATCTGTACAGATAACATCTGCGAGATGGGGCCTGCCCCTTGTTGGGCCTGGTACGGAAGATGGGTGTTGCCCTAATGTTGATTCCCTGTACCCTGAGGCGGTCCATCTACCCGTTAATGGCAGCTACCCGATTGGTGGTGCGATTTCGGGACGGCGCCTGGGTAAATGACTTTCTCGCATTCCTGAATAATGGTGTATAAATGATTGGATGAGAGAAAGTGCGTGCTCGTGGTATGACTGACTTTGGCGATGATCTGCACTGGATATTTGATGTTAACCCTTTGCCTATCGGTAGTGTTGTTTGTCGAGGCGAGTCCCCGACAAAATGAGCTATGGACGGCCAAAGGTTTGTCGGAATCACACACAGAAACAAGCTGTCCCTACAGCCAAAGAAATCACCTCGACAAAAGCGCTATGGAAGCCAGAGGCTTGTCGTAATTAAACACACAAACACACACACACACACACACACACACACACACACACACACACACACACACACACACACACACACACACACACACACACACACACACGCGCGCGCGCGCGCACACACATAAGGGTTAAACTGTTTACTTTGTTTTGAAAGTGTTTTTGGATAGTGTTTCCTGGTAAATAATTTTGGTAACTTCCGGCTTATAGCCTTAAGGTAAAAATCATAGACCAACGCCAATACACTACTCAAGTCGGCATTATTATAATACACTGTATATGTAATTATTATAGCGGACTTTCGCCCGCTTTTTACAAAATCGCTTGGGGGGTATTAACTCATTCAGTCCCGACACACCACAGCAAGATATGGCTCGACCATGATAGTTCAAGGGTGGTGCCAGAATAGCTTGGCGCCTATAGGTGCCAAGCTATTCTGGCGCCACCCTTGAACTGTCATGGTCGAGCTGTCTCCTGAATTGTAATGCAGTCCTCAGAGGACAACTCCAAAATGGTGGGGATTTGGTACCTGGGACACAATGAGTTAAGCCGGACGTACGCTGTGGGAACGTCAATACAAGTTTGATGCTCAAAAATATTTCAACATTTCGCATTATCTCTGAATCGTATAGTCCAATATCACAAACCAGGACACATTTTATGTTTAACCCCCTGACTGCTACCGACGATGCAGCTTGGCGGAAAAGTCTCGTAATTGAGCGGTATCGTCAGTATCAGTCTAGGGGTAAACGCACGTGACATGTCGACCAGAAAATAAATCGGACACTGTTGTTGGATGCGCAGCCGTCTCATATGATGCGAAGAATGACGTGTTACGCGTAATGTGACGTAGTATCCATTCTTGTGTCGTCACAGTAAGTGCATTTCTTGTGAAAAGCAAGAATTGCACTGTAAATGTCTCATCTAAATTCACGTTTTTGATCTAAAAGGGTGGGAAAGTCTTGTCATCATTGCGGAATAATTATTTTTTATTTATAGCTCATTATTATTTATTTTATTATTCATTATCTATTTTTATAAAACAATGTAACAACGTAAAACAAGGTAATGCGGCTAGACTGAGTGCATACGTACGTCATATTCTGATGCGTCTAGGACGAGACGCACTTGGGATCCAACAACTATCGGCATCCTGTCTCGGAAGACAATGGAGTATGCGCTTGCTGGGTCAGTCACTGGAGTGACCTCTCCAGTGCGCAAGCCTGGGCGAAGTGTATGGAGATCCTGGGATGCCCAGTCGTCAAGATCCCCCTCTCGGCCTCGCTGATGTATCCAAAGGAATGCAAAGCAGTACGTTTGGCATCAGTTTGGCTGCAGGAGCTGCCAGAACAGTGCGTGAATACAGGCAGCTGTCTGCCTTCGGGGCTCCACTCCTGATTTGAAGGGTTTACTCCCCCACATTTGGCCGTTGGATCCAACCTGATCTCCTCCGTCCTCTAGCTGTTGGCTGTCAGAAACAGCTCATCCGCCTAGTGGTGCAATGTGAACACCACCCCCTCACGTAGTTTAGCCCACCAGCTGAGGTGGTTTGCCAGGGTGTGGCGCTTGGAGCCAGCATGTGAGAGATTAAGGAGATGGATGAGGACCAGTGATGCCCGTCCGTCCTATGTAGGACGCAGCTGCCGAACAGCAAAGGTACTACCTCTATCCAGAGCCCCCTACACCCCAACAACTATCATACATGCAAGGAATACCAAAACAGCGAAATCAAACGAAGACTCTCTTTATCGTAACTCCCGTAGGTTGGAAATCAAATGAAAGCAAGGAACGTCTCTAAAGGGACACAAATGGCATCTTATTCGACGTGTCAAATCAGGGGCCTGACATTTAGCAGATTCACACCGGTAATCATCTCCCCTTCTCTCCCCCACAATTCCGGTAACTCTATCATATTCACGCACCAGAATTGTCGCCATTTGAGAAAGTCTCGGTTGCGCGAAGAGTTAAGCGGTATTAAACATTCGCCGAAGAATCTTGTCGCGCTGTTCAGAAGGGAAGAGAACCTTTCTCAGCGAGTTGATCAACTTGTGATACTTTCCAGAGACCCACATTTCGCTTTTCTGTGAGACTCAATTTAGAGGGCAGTGTGAGCAGATCTGGGCGGTCCTGAAGCTAACCCTTTAACTCTTCAAAAGGCATAGATTTTCATGACTCACTGCAACCGCAGATGTTCATAAGAATCTTTATGGCTTGTTGGTAGACATCTGGTTTTATTTGTTTATATATCTCCTTGTCAGATGATTTAGGTGGTCACAAAGATTAGCTCTGTGGCCATCTGCAAGAAACATATATTCTCAAGAGCCCCTGCTGTCGCAGGGGCTCATGAGAATCTATACCTCTTGCTGGTACAGATCTAACCTTATACTTTTACATCTCGGCTCCTCACGCGAAGGCGATCAAATGGGATTAGGCCTGGGACAGTCAGGAGAATTCACGAGACAAGATAGTTGACTCTGCGGGCTGAATATTACGTTTCCATCGGGGCGATAAAGTCTTTTCTGGGGTGAATACTTCCAAATTGCCGCCTATCGTGCTGGCCGTGATGATGTTAACCTCAGAGCTCCCTAATTTTCCACGGACCCGGTCCCCCAACAAAGGTTCTATTCGCACTTCTACGCAACGGTTTCGTTTCGGGAACCGGTCCGCAAAATTGGTGTGACAATATTCATCTCGGAGATTATCTCTTTTGGCGATTTTGATTGGATGAAAATGAGCCAAGGCGCCCCCGTGCGGATTTTTGGCCATGTCCTTCCCCTTGCGAAGCACAAAATGAGGGAACAAAGTTATCGCGGGAATATCATTGGTTGACTTTTTTATGTGGCGTCATTATCGGTAATGGAGGGTTTTCTTTTTGTATCTTTCAAGTCCATGCAGCGAGACCAAAAAGGCGAAATAAAGAGCAAAAAAGGAAAAGCGATTTTATGTACTTTTTTCTGCCATTTTGCTAACGTGGATTTTATGGCCACTCTATTAAAAAGAAGATGCATTCAGGCCTATTGCGCACTGGGTGTCTCCCTCAATTCGCTACCGCTGAACGGCAGCGAATCGAGGTAGACAACCAGTGTGAGCCTATTGTGGGGGTATGGAAAAGGTAGCGGACACGCCGCGGCTTTGGTCGTTTATCGACTTTTTAATCCATTCAGCCCTGACGCACTACAGCAGGAGTCGGCGCCAAGCTAATCTGGCACTGCCCTTGAATTATCGTGGTCGATCCATCTCCTGCAACTGGTGCATAGTCATTAGACTTTGGTATCAATTTCAGCCCATTTAATCAAATTTCAGATATAAAAACGATTTGAATTTCCAAAACATCAGTAGCTCGCTTGAGCTTGCCCTTAGCACCACGTAAATATTCTGTGTTTGTGTACAGTGTGTGAGTGAATGCGCGTGATTCACGGGAGCGTACTTGTTGGGTTCAGTTCGCGGTGACGCTTTAAGCCAATTTTCAATTGGGTAAAGCGCTTATTTAATTCGCTGGTTTATTTGTTTGTTTATTAGATGACGCCTCCAAAATTTGAGAAATACGGCCGTCGAGTAAATGAGTTAAAGACGTATGCAGAGACTGGATTCTACTTCACTGTCCCAAATACAACATCACCTCAACAGTCAACTTGCTAAACACACAACATGAAGCTAAGAGCATTTGTACATTTTCTGATTTGAAATTCCACAATCAAAAATGTTTCGCAACAATCATAACCAACAAGTATTATATGGCAAAAAGATTGTTAAAAGCCATCGACTCCAAGATGGGCTTTGATTGCTAAATTTCGCCGAGATAACGGGTTCTCAATGTTGTCTTGCTCCAATCCTTTTCCCCCTGCATTTCACAGTCCAAGCGAGTAGGCACTTATATACAAAGGTTTTCTACTGCCCCTTGTCGCGCACAACCGGGAAACTTTCCTGCTCTGTCTGCGGATAAACAATAGTGGTCTGAAATGAAAATGTTCTGCTTTATTATTGAATCTGTAATTTATTTTTAGTATCAGGTCTCCACGCCAAGAAAGGTGATCACACTGCCTCGTGTTGATTTTTCTCATTAAGAAATATTCAAATGGATTAAAGAGTTTGAAATAATGGAATTATAAAATAACTTTGAACATATAAAGTTCTGAATTCTAAAGTTCTGAACAATAACAACGACCATTCCTGGGTTATTTGTAGTCTCAAATATGTGTGACATTTTGACTTTTTTATTTCTTTTTCTTTATCTTTTGAGAGAGAGAGAGAGAGAGAGAGAGAGAGAGAGAGAGAGAGAGAGAGAGAGAGAGAGAGAGAGAGAGAGAGAGAGAGAGAGAGAGAGAGAGAGAGAGTCTATTCACAAGCAACTCAATAATTGATGTGACTATGAGGAAAACCGCTTCATTACCACACAGTCATGATTTTCAACTACCTCCTGATTTCTCTTAACAAACAGCCCTTACCATCACATCTCATCACACCATAAATGTAGAGAAATCTCGGAAGCGTTTAGCTGTGAGTCGAGGAGACGGCATTTCCCAAACTTTTAAACGCGGGATCAGAAGACCTCCTTGAGCCAGGCCTACAAGTTGGAAAATTATGACAGTAATGTGACTCTAGTGTCACTTACGGCTGACTTTCCATTTGTGTGATCGATAACCGTCTCGTAATTAAAGATTGGAGCGTTATTAGGGATTCAAGCGTGTCGCATTAGGAGCGCTACAAGTGCAGGAATTGAACGCTGATGTTAGTGTAGCTCGCGCTTTTGACGTTGCCCAATCAAGAAGGAAGATGTGTCTTCGGTCGTCTGGTTAACCCGGCGCAACACCTCCAGTTTGAAGAACAGTTAGAGTCGATTATAATTAGCAAGAGGCATAGATTCCCATGTGCCCCTGCAGTCGCAGGGGCTCATGAGAATCTATGCTTCTTAAAGTTGGCGACGGCTGACTGATGTACTGTATTGAGTGAAGAGTGTCTGCTCGGAAACTGTTCGATCGGATTCTCAAACTTGGGACAGAGAAAGAACTTAGTCCTTTCGGCCCAGAGCCAAACGCTCACATTTATGAAACGTCTGCTGCGCAATGATACAAATAACTGGAGTTGGATTTTGTCCTGGTAGCTGGAGTTTAGTGCATGATAAAGCTCACTACCACAAGTAAAGTAGTCTTAATACTGCATATAGTCCCTGGATGTATCTTGTCAGGCGCCTGTCAAAATACAGTATCAGGAAGCAAACAAGAGGTATGTCCATTTGCAGCTTCTCTAATACGTGCGATACTAATTCAGTGAAAATTCCAACAACAAAAAAAGAATGAAACACGCTTAGAAAACACAAGCACAACACAATTCTAAGCGTGTTTTTGTCTTTGTTGTGAATTTCATTGCATTGTACACGTTTAGCAGTCACTCCTTTTGGTCTGAATTCAGTATTAATTCACGTGTATATCTCACGTACACACACTTTTGGCGGAGACTTTGCTCGTTCTGGCTCCCTGGCCCTGTGGCATGAACAGACACGACGCCTTCGGGTTTGACAATCGACCCATCTCTTGCAGTTGATGCTGAACGGGGAAAAGTTACAACTCAGAACTTTCATGAGAGGAGAAGCGATGAAGATATTTGAACGTGACCTAGGGCGGAGCTCAACAGAGCTCAGGCCTACTCGAAAAGCGCTCAGAACAAAGAAATAAACAGCCAACAGGCGACAATTTGTCCCTCAGAAAGCATTTCCATTCAATTAGTCTTCAATGAAGAGTGAAGTACCAATTACGCAAGAAGCAAGAGGGGAAAAATTCTCAAAATTTTAGGTCCAAAATTGTGCCCCCAAAATCGCCCAGGCGCCAATCAGAGGAAATGGCGAGAAATTGCTTAATTGTTCGATCCTGTTCAAGAACATGCTTTCTTGCCCGCATGTTTTTCGTTCAGCTCAACAACAAAAAACCTGTGACAAGGTTCCCAGACAGCATAAGGTCCTCTGGCCGATGTCTCGTTTAGTCGGCCCGCGCACAGCGTGCGCGGGACGACTAAACTCGACATTGGCCCGAGTACTTTTTCCTTACGCGATTCCTCATTTCCATCGTCAAATGAAACAGCCCCAATAGTAAAATTAAAGATCCACTCTAGCCCACATTCGATCAACTCGATAGACTTTTGCTGAATGCGCTCTTGCTTCCCAGGACAACTGTGCGCGGGCCCACTGAGGCCGACATCGGCCCGACAGGCTTTTGCGTTCCATGTTCTTCGTTCCCACCGCCACAGGAAGCGGTCCCGGTGGCTCTGGTCCCAGCCAACCCCCTTCCTCCCCCCCAACCCCCCACCCCATTAGATAGCCGCGACGGTAAATTGCCTTACTGTTCGATTTTGGACAAGACGGTTTTCCCCCGGATGTTTTTCTCTCAAGCACTCCGAGTGTCCCGCGCTCTTCTTTCTAGTCACCTAAATTGGGTAGTGCTCAATTAACTCATTTAACCCCACGGCCATATTTCTCAAGTCCAAGGCAGACGACACACATGTCACCATATGACAATGTACCAGTTGCAGGTGATGGACGATTGACCATAATAATTGAAGGGTCATGCCAGATTAGCTTGGCGCCTTATGGCGCCAAGCTAATCTGACACTACCCTTCAATTATCACGGTCGATCCATCTCATGTTGTAATGAGTTGGGGCTAAATGGGTTTTAAAAAATAGCAATAAGCACGATGCCCTTATGTTCGACTTTTTGAGGCAGCTTTTTGTCTTTTGCTTTTTTGCTAGTCGGGAAACTTGCAATACGGTTCCGAATACAGCATACAGTCCATACCCCTCTTTCACATCAAACAAATCCAGCAGTGCATGTTCACCTCGTTATATCGCAATGCCTGGCAGCCATAAAGTATGGCCTCTATATTCGCGATCGCATTATTGTAGTGCTGAATTTGCATAAACTTGAGAGAAAAAAAATCACAAGTGAAAGGTCCTGACTTGTCTTTGCAGGCCTCGAGAATATTTTGCTCAGCAGGTATCCTCGAATCAAAAATGTCCTCGGCTGACACCTCGGACATTTGGATTCGGGTCTCGTAATCACGTCTGCCGATTATCGGCACTATATCAAGCAACACGTGGATCAATATAATACCAATATACTAAAATCAGTCTTCGTTCTTCCCTATTGACGTATTATTTTATCTCTGTCTACTTGATGAACGTACATGTACATGTATTATACATGCAGAAAATGAAAATCTATTAACTCCCATTACCTCATTTGAGGCGTGACGCATACGGATACTCGGCATAAAGCCGCGTATCCAAATGCAGCACGTCTCGAATGTGTTAACCCATTCAGCCCCGACGCCTTACAGCAGGAGATGGGTCGACCGATAATTCAAGGGTAGTGCCAGACTAGCGTGGCGTCGACAGGATCCAAGCTAATCTGGCACTGCCCTTGAATTATCATGGTCGATCCATCTCCTGCAACTGGTGCATAGTCATTAGATGACGCCTCCAAAATTTGGGAAATACGGCCGTAGGGCTGAATGAGTTAATACAAAAATATGATTCTGTGTACAATTTTGAGACACACTGGAAATTCACAACTGGTCTGATCCCCTTCACCACTAGGGGTCGACACCAAGGCGCTCTTCTGTCTTGAAGGAGCGGTTCTGCAAAAGGACGTAATGGGGTGTCATGGCGGTGCGTGTCGGCCCCGATGGCGCTGTTCTTGTCAGGTCTGGCCACTCCACGCGAACTCTTGTCGCCGCGAACTTGTGTTTTCAGCTAAACGGAGCCATTACGGCCGGGTGACGGTTCAGTCGCAGACTTCCCCTTCTATCTGCCAAAAGCATAGATTCTCTGGAGCACCTGCAGACGCAGTGGCTCATGAAAAATTATGCTTTTTGTTTATACCAAAGTTGTCAGCTAAAATCAAGCTGTCAAACGAGATGAACGGATACTGGTGACGATCTCGACCACAGAGTAAATCACCAACAGTATCAGTAATTTATGGTGATACATGATTTGAGATTGCGCACTTCTGTGGTGGGAGATGTTTAGGATTATAGTCACACACACATAATCAATTTTGTTCTACAGTCCTAGCTGACATTGTCAAAATGGTGAAATAAACGCAATACTACTACTACTAATATCAATAATAATAATAATAATAATAATAATAATAATAATAATAATAATAATAATAATAATAAAAGCAACAACAACAACAATAACAATACTACTACTAATAATAATATTCTCGATCATTAAATTCAACAGGATTATTATGATTACATGTATTATTATTATTATTATTATTATTATTATTATTATTATTATTATTATTATTATTATTATTATTATTATTATTATTATTATTATTTGCTCATTAAACTATGGGAGCCAGCACGGTTTCAGACTTTTAATGGCGAGTGCTGTTAGTAACATGAGAGGTAGTAGGAATAGATACAAAGGAGAGGTGGAGAATATTTATTTATTTATTTATTTATTCATTTATTTATTTATTTATTTATTTTAATTTTATCTATTTATTTATTTTTATTTTCAATTTATTTTTATTTCTTTATTTATTTATTTTTATTTTTTGTGGGGGTGAAGGGGGTGCATTGGACGGACTATTTGGAATGGGAGACGGGAAGCAGGATTAAGTGGGGCTTTGGGCTGTGTGTATGTGGGAGAGAGGGGGGGGGGAGAGAGAGAGAGAGAGAGAGAGAGAGAGAGAGAGAGAGAGAGAGAGAGAGAGAGAGAGAGAGAGAGAGAGAGAGAGAGAGAGAAACGGGGGGGGGGGGGGGGGGAATACAGCGTGGAGGGAGTGGGTTGGAGTGGGTGCAGACGACAAAGTGTTTTTGTGGTCATGCTTTTTTCATGAAAAAAAAAAATCAATATTATGAGAGAAGGAACAGACATTTTAGGCCACTGTCGCTGTGGACATCTGTGGCGAAAGTGGCTCACAAGCGCAGTATGACGAATGCAGAGTATATGTGTGCTGGTCTGTGATTTTTTTACCTTACGGTTCCGGCCGTAAGGCCCAAAATTACAGACCAGCACACCAACCCCCCCTCCCTCCCACCCCAAATCACAGCGCAGCTCTCACATCGTGACAAGAACGCACACTGTTTTCTTACGATTGACTGAGAAAATATCGATGATCACAGATTTCCAACACATTTTCATTAACCCTTATCATTCGGAATACACCAGTGTGTGAAATAAGTTTGACTAAATTTGTGCACTGCCATATGCAAGCTACATTATAGTATTTACAGATAAGGCTATAGACCAATGGCTTTAGTTCAAGGGTTGTGCCAGAATAGCTTGGCGCCCAGAGGAGCCAAGCTATTCTGGCACAACCCTTGAACTAAAGCCATTGGTCATATGGTAGTGCACAAATTTGAAGCTTTTAGCCTCAGTATGATATGGGTTAATGCAAACGGATACAAGATGGTTGTCCTTCCTAATGCAAACAACAACAACAACAACAACAACAAAAACAAGTGAGTGAAAACTGGGTGCTGGGTGAAAACAACACATGTCCACAGTGTTCGCGTGCAGGCTCCTTCATGACCACAATCATGTTGCCCCAGGACCGAAATCCCCAACTGTTGAAGCTGCCCTCTGAAGGACTAACAACTTAACAAGAGACATAAATCCTCATGTGCCCCCGCGACTGCGGGGGCACATGAGGATTTATGTCTCTTGCAGATGGATAGCGTTGAGCAGATGAGGGGTTTATAAGCTGGATCAAGTTAACAATCCATCGTCTCCGAAGCAGAGGTGAGGAGAAAGGCAGCGGGCGTTGGGCAGACTACCTTGAAAGGACGCCACCCACCCCCACCCCCCCCCCACCCCCATCCCCCACTGTTGAGCTACAGGTTCAAGATTTTGTGAGGATATGGGTAGAAAAAAAAAATCAAAGAAGACCACCGCATCAAAACATAAATGATTTCGCGCCTAAACGTCACTAACCGGAGTTTGCATGCCGACGTCATTAACTCATTTAGCCCGACGCACGTATTTCACAAATTTTGGAGGCGTCATATAACGACTATGCACCTGTTGCAGGAGATGGATCGAACATGATAATTCAAGGGAAATGCCTTGAATTATCATGGTCGCATCTCCTGCTGTAGTGCGTCAGGGCTGAATGAAAATCTAACAAATATTTATTATTTGTAGGCGAGAAGTTAGCGTGGTAGGAGAGAGAGAGAGAGAGAGAGAGAGAGAGAGAGAGAGAGAGAGAGAGAGAGAGAGAGAGAGAGAGAGAGAGAGAGAGAGAGAGAGAGAGAGAGAGAGAGGAGGATTTATTTCGGTAAAAGTTTTGACAGAAAACACTCGCCAATTTGCAAACTTGCCGATGCTGCAGACTACATTAATGAACATAAATGGAAAAAAGAATAGAAAAAATTACGCACGCACGCGCACGCACGCACACACACACACACACATACACACACACACACACACACACACACACACACACACACACACACAAACAAACAAACACACACACACATACACACGCACTGACACACACACACACACACGCACGCACACGCGCAAGTAAAAACTCAGGCGAAGAGAGGGAGAGAGAGAGACAGAGACAGACAGACAGACAGACAGACACAGAGAGAGACAGACAGGCAGATAGACAGAGACAAAGAGAGATGGGCAAAGCGGAGTTGCTTCCCTTCGACAGTGCCCGGTTCTAGTTCGTCGCACCGCATGAGTATCTCAAAGCTTACAGCCATAAGGTCTAAAGCGGTCACAGACCAGAACACGGTTACATCTCTTAACACCTTTCCTGCCACTGGACGCAAATTTTGTTTCGGCTTAACCCATTCAGCCCTGACGCACTACATCCGGAGCCATCTCCTGCAACTGGCGCATATTCATTAGATGACACCAGTCCAAACTTTGGGAAATACGGCCGTCGGCTAAATGAGTTAAAGCTGTATTTAGAGCGGACCGACCAAATGCCAAACCGTCCACTGACGATAGATAGATACAAACTGGTCTCAGCAACAGGCACAGGTCATCATGAGCCTTCGCAGTAGCTCGGGGTCCATGAAGATCTATGTCTTTTGTTGTTGGCTCGCTTTCACGTTCCCCGGCAGTCAAAGGGTTGAATCCTTCCAGACGCGTCGCATACGGATAGGCGTCATTAACTCATTCAGCCCTGACGCACTACAGCAGGAGATGGGTCGATCATGATAATTCAAGGGCAGTGCCAGATTATCTATGTCTTTTGTTGTTGGCTCGCTTTCACGTTCCCCGGCAGTCAAAGGGTTGAATCCTTCCAGACGCGTCGCATACGGATAGGCGTCATTAACTCATTCAGCCCTGACGCACTACAGCAGGAGATGGGTCGATCATGATAATTCAAGGGCAGTGCCAGATTAGCTTGGCGCCTGTCGGCGCCAAGCTAATCTGGCACAGCCCTTGAATTTATCATGGTCGATCCATCTCCTGCAACAGGTGCATAGTCGTTAGATGACGCCTCCAAAATTTGGGAAATACGTGCGCCGTGTTGAATGAGTTAAACGGCGTGTCCGTGTACATCACGTCGCGATAACTGAGATAAATCAAACCACTTCGACTATCAAGATACATGTCAAAACCATAGCCTCCTTAGCCTATCATATCAAGCACTCGTGAAACACAGAGTAGTGAGATTTCGCTTGCCACGAACGACTCCCAACAACGAACGTGACTGAATTAACGACGGATAATCAACTTATAACCATAATCATAGACAACACTCCAAAACATCTCCAAGAGGCACAGATCATTGTGAGCCCATCGGTCTCATGAAGATGTATGCTTCTTGGAGATGTTTGGAGTGCTGTCTATGCTTATGGCATGAGTGCTGACTATCAACCGTGCCTTCGCTCTCGTTCCTTGATAGGAGTCGTTTGTTGGGGGAAAAAAAAAAAAAAAAAAAAAAAAAAAAAAAAAAAAAAAACTCAATAGCGTCTCTGAAAAACCGCAATTATTGTATCTTCACATATTGTATTGGGACATGTCGCCTACGTCTGCCTTGTGGAGGCAAAAGGCATCAAGCCCATTTTTGTGAAAAACAAGATATTTTTTATTGGTATTCCAGTGACAATCTCGCTTTTCATAAAAATGGACTTCGATGTCTTTCGCCTCTACTGGGCACATGATAGAGCCCCCAGTAGCCACCTACATATCAAGCACTCGCAGAACACACAGAATGTTTCTGAAAGCCCTCAACTACATCTATTGTATACTCAGATATTGGACGACGCGGCATCCGGCCCCACCATCCATCAGAATCCGTCAAACAAGCCTCCTCCATCTGCAGGAGGTTCATACTCTCACGGACCCCGCAGTCACCCATCATATCAACTACCAGGAGTACACAAGCAGTTTCCATTCTGACAGCCAAAACATAGTCTGTGCGGATCTGTGATTTTGGACCTTACTGCTTCAGCCGTAAGGTCACAACTCACAGACCAGTACGCATGGTACTTGTATCCCTAAGACTTGGGAATGGTCTCTCCGGCGTACGTATCGTGTCTGTATTTCTACATCTGCAAACAAAACCCAAGACCTAGAGTCTCATCTCTTTAGGGCCTGATGAAAATCGGTGCCTTTCGTTGACCGGGGTTGACCCCATTTTGTTACATCTTTTGGCTCTATTTACCTCAAACTGAGTATTTAGTCAAGGGTTAAGCTTAAAAGATGCGCATCTATTGAGCGTGCGTCTCGTCCGTACACTCTCATGCAGGAAAAACACCCAGGGGTTAGAGATCCGGTCCTCCCAAAATAAAAATGTCCCCTCATTGAATTGATGGGCGCTGAAAGGCGCTGGGGTGCTCTATGTCACCTACTAGTGTCTTGAAAGTTTGGAAAGAAAACAGCTAGATGTCGCCCCAAGCTTCTTACCCAAACAGGAGGTGGCGCTGCAAGATCAGGGGCCAAACTATCTGCAAGAGGCATAGATCCTCATGAGCCCCCGCCCGCTGAGAGGGGCTCATGAGGCTCTATGCCTCGTGCGTTGATAAATGTGAGTCTGCGGTCGCAAGCTTGAAGGGGAGGCGAGACGCTCAGTTCTACAACAGATCATGTATTGGGCCAAAAGCTCCCATCATGATGCATAGATTGTCATGAACCCTTGCAGATACAGAGGCTCATCTATGTCTCTTGCTGGCACAAATCGGAGATTGTGCTGGTCTGTGATTTTTGGACCTTACGGCTGAAAGCCGTAAGGTCCAAAATCACAGACCAGCACACAGGGACGACTAAGTCACTGCGACCTAACTTAACTCTGTGCAGCTTGACAGTAGAAGATTGTCGGGGCTCGCAGCCTGTTTCCAGAATAAATAACGTATTGTTCCGTGCAGGGAGCGTTTAACACTCTCCTTCTCAAGCCACCCCGGGTAGAACCCTCTTCAGCGTCCCTCGCACAAAAGGATGATAGATTCGGGTGTTGGGCCTATCAGGACCAGAGGAGTCTCTTTCTTTTGTTTTTCCCCCGGTACGAGGGTTGCGGAATAAATATTTAGACTCCCTTTCACAAAACCAGCTCGTTGATGGAGCGCTTACAAACGGGGCGCACAAAAGAGCGGGAGCGAGCGATACCGAAAGTGGGACCTAAGTGGTATGGGTTTGTCACACGAGGAGATGTAAGAGAGAGAGAGAGAGAGAGAGAGAGAGAGAGAGAGAGAGAGAGAGAGAGAGAGAGAGAGAGAGAGAGAGAGAGAGAGAGAGAGAGAGAGAGAGAGAGGGAAAGGGGAATGAATTTAAGAAATGAATGGAGTTGCCAGGTGTTTGTTGTTGTTGTTGTAGTTTTTTTTTTAAAGTCGTGACAAATTATTGCCATAAGCCGTAATTTCATTAATACGAAAATCGTGACGAGTCAGATCTTCGTGTTCGTGATTCGTTAACTCATTTGAGACGTGCCGTCTACGGATACGCGGCGAATCGCCGCGTATCCGAATATGGCGCGTCTCCAATGAGTTAAAGACAAAAACATCATAGAAAAAAGCCGTCAGTGAAAATCCGTGACTGCATCTGCCCACTACCTCCGACCACTTATCTTTTCTAAGCAGCCGCTTCCATCTGCAAGAGGCACAGATTCTCATGAGCCCCTGCATTATGCAGGGGCTCCTCAGAATCTCTGCCTCTTGCCAGCGGGGACTCGTCCCATTCTGGTGACATCTCTGCTCCATGGACCAAGAAAGTCCCCTCTCTTCTCTGGAGGAATAGGTGGTGTACTCAGATGAGCAGGTGCGATGCAGTGAAAGGTCTTGAGAGACGATTTTAGCGGAGAAGCAGGCTGCAAGGATGCATAAGCATTCAATATATTCATGGAAAGCAAGACGACAGAAAACCAGGAATAAATAAATAAATAAAAGAAAAAGGAAAGAAAACGTTACACACACACAAATAAAGAGGAGGAAATGAAACCAAAACAAAGGAAGCAAAGCAATAACCAGTAAATATACAAAACAGCAAACGAAGCAAAGAAATAGAGAAAAATATAAGCAAGAACAAGACGCGAGTTTGAGATGCAACAACCCGGACCCGTCAGAAGGCCAAAAAAAAACAACAACAACAATTAACTCATTCAGCCCCAACACACCCAGCAAGATATGGATCGACCATGATAGTTCAAGGGTGGTGCCAGAATAGCTTGGCGCCTATAGGCGCCAAGCAATTCTGGCTCCACCCTTGAACTATCATGGTCGATCTGTCTCCTTAATTGTAATGCAGTCCTCAGAAGACAACTCCAAAACGTGGGTATTTCGTACCCGGGACACATTGGGTTATGTCCAAGATTGTCAAAAAAATAGTTTACAGTGTGACATACAGGGCAAAGCTTCCAGGTGCGCAAGATGTTCAGAAGTAGTATTGTCGCTAAGGTGCTGCGTTCTTAATCCTTTTAGCCTCAACACCCCATTTCTAAAACTTTGGATGTGTTGCCTAACGACTATGTACCAGTTGCAGGAGATGGCTTGACCATGATAATTCAAGAGTAGTGCCAGATTAGCTTGGCGCCTGAAGGCGCAAAGTTAATATGGCACTACCCTTGAATTATCATGGTCAATCCATCTCCTGCTGTAGGGATCCGGGGTTAAAAGGGTTAATGTCACATTCAGTTGTTGTTGTTGCTGTTGTCGATGCTATTGTTAAATCTGTTGTTATACCTGTGACTGTGGTCATTTCGACATTTGTCTTGGCCGTCAGATTCACAATCACACCAGTACACATGTACACATTTCCAGATTGACCACAATTTTCGAAGGATTACATAAATTGCACACACAAACTGTACCCCTCTCCCCCCCCCCCCTCCCTCCCCGCACCCCATCAGAACTTTCACTATCGTTCCCGCACAGCAAGTTACAATCTCTCCCCTCCCTCCCACCACCACCCCCTCCCCACCACCACCTCCCCCACTCCATCCCCCCCCCCCCCCCACCAGAAACAGCGCTGCATCAGCTGTTCACGTTTTGTGCGTCTGTGTCAATCTCTCTGTGTTTTCTTTCCATCTCAGCGCCTTAATGGGACACTGTATAGCTGACACTGGCCACGACCACTCGTAGTCCGAGAAACAGATCATATACATTGATGAAGCTATGTACATTTCTGTCCAGTGTGTCCATCTGTGGGTAACATTTTTTTTTTAACACGCGATTTTCTTTTTCTGATTTTTTTTCCTAGAACAAATGATTTGTCTGAAGGGACAAATAAGGCATCTTGAATCTTCAAAGAAAAATGTAATCTTAATGACTGAATCCATTAAAAACTGAATCAACAAGAGACAGTTGCGGGAGCTCATGAGAATCTATGCCTCTTGTAGATGGATGGCTTTTGCTGCTAGAGTTTTAGCGTGAAATGAGACGGAATGACTAAGAATAAAGGACACATACATGAGTTTGATTATTTTTGCCCGAGAACGATTCGCAGAGCACACCGTCAGAGAATATTTCATTTTGCCAGAAACACAGTAGGAAATTGGTTTGTGGATAATACTTAAGAATAATCTGGTAGATACAATGCATATTTAATTGATAAGAGTGAGGGTGGGCCTGTGGAGTTTGGGCGGGCGGGGGTCCTGGGGGTAGCTTGGGGAGTGGGGAGGGAAAGTGAGAAACAGCTAGTATAAGATTCACGCGGATAAAAGTGAAATTTATTACAGACCAATGATGAGTCCAGCAATTAGCATAACCTTTCAGGACAACTTTTACACAGCAGCTAACCCCGCACCATATATCCTAGTCTTACCTCGCGGTGCTTTCTGGGATCCATAGTCTACCTCCAGACGGCAAAAAAAAAAAAAACCACGGCTTACTCTACACTACAATCAATGGCATCGTGCTCCTCACTAAAGCGATAAAAACATCTGAAAGTGAAAATGACAAACCTTCACGGTTTAAGGTCACTGCTGTAGATATCCAACGTTTACATTGTTTGCTCTACAAAGCAGCGAAACTCAACACAATCAGCGATTAGCGTCTCAGACCGGCGCAGCCGACAAACAGGCTAAAGCGAAACTGTCGTCAGCTTTGTTTGATTTTTGGTGACTGAATTGATTTTGTGAAAGGTTCTATAAATCATAGAAGTGGAGTATACCATCATTTCAAGATTCAAGATTCAAGAAACTTTATTGTTGCTGTATAGCAAAATTTGTCTTGCCACCTCAGGTGCTGCTCACATTCACACACTCGCTCATTCCACAAATTACAAGAACAGAGCTACAAAATGGACAATGACTCGGGATGGGTGAAGCCCGTCGCCAAGGCATCTAATGGCCAGCGCCAGTGGCCTCATCCCACCCCGAACCTCCCTGACAAAAACAGAATGTGCTAAGACAGCCCTATGTCTCCTGAACACAATATTTTATCTTTTGTTAAGATCCTACTTGATTAAAGCTAGTACATGAAAATACAAGTTAACAACAGAAACAAAATACCGTCGATAGGGGAATGATCTCCGATCTAGGCAACATAAAAACAACAGTCAAAACTGCACCTGGTGGCCCGTCGCCATAGTGCAGCGCCGGTGTTTAGAGGGCACCGCTCCGACAAAGTCCGTCAACACTATTATAACACATAACTGTCATCAAGTTATGGCAACGGCCAAGGCAACATGGAGATCTCTCTACCATCATTTCTAGACAGACCTCGCGACTTCCATTCTCCAACTGTTTGAATCATATTCAAACAGTTTAAAAATGGGAATCGCTTTGGTCTGTCTAGAAATTATAGCATAGGCCGACCACTCCATTTCTGTGCTATGTTATATACAGCTTAGATACAAATGGTTTTCATTTGTTGTTGTTGCTGCTGTTATTGTTCTGTGTGTGTTTGTTTTCTCTTTTCTTTTGAGACAGACGTCTTTCCAACCTTTCATAAAAAGAAAATCTATTGCCGTCTTCTAAACCCTTAATTGTCAACCATACTTCAGTGAGCTACTTGCGGTAGACTGCCTATATATTATTTGCTATCTCAAAGGTGGTTCCGCGTAAATAAGACACCACCTTTACTTATCCGGCATCGGCGAGTTTGTATGCTGTTCTGATATGTGTTGTTTAATGTTTAGCAGACGATGCTAAAATTAACCCTTTCATTGCCAGTGGAAACATATTGTATTCAACGACGGTCTGCCGTAAAAGAACATGGGTACAAAGTAGTTTCAGCCAGAGGTACAGATACTCTTGAACCCCGACAATTGATCAATACCTCTTGCGCAGTGTTGTGGTGTTCAGTTTTTCTGGGCAGTCATCATTGGGTCGATGGCCATTTAGCTATAAAATGTAAACATAAAAGTGTTAAGTTTCAAACTTCTTCAGTGTATCTGTGAGGCGGAAAGTTAGCACCATTGACACGCCCGGCCGCCGTTCCATCTGCAAAAGACAAGTTCGGGTGACCGTGCTCATGAGTATCTATACTCTTTCGCTGACGGCCTACACTGAGATCTCCACTGAGGGGCCAGTTGTACGAGTGACCTGAATTAGCCCTGCGGCATAGCCACTAAGCAAGGTGTTCCGCTATAGCGGAGCACATTGCTTATTGGCTAGCGCAGGACTAAGCTCACTCATGCAACTGCCGGGTGATCCAGGGCCTTGCAGAGGAGGGTCAGTGTCAAGTTATTCTGCAATACGCATAATTTATGAATATGAACGACTCTGCATCATTTCTGACGGGATAACGTCAGTTACTCGTCACTCTCCGGCCCTTGCACAAATCCCTCCCTCCTGACTGTGTCTGTCGATCTTGGAGGCAGACGATCTCAAGTTTTTGCTAAGTGGCACCCTTTACCGCACACCTGCCAAGAAAATACAGCCAGCTTGTCAAGAGATTAGCACCCTTACCTATATTCTTTCCATTACCGACGAGCAATTCTGTTTCCAATCGCCGCCTATACAGCCCGTATGCAGCTTTTGGGGAAGCAAAATGGCTGCCAGGCGGAAACAAGGAAACGTAAACCTGCTGGTTGTTGAAAAAGTTACTCCGGAACATGTCTGCGAAATAAAACAGTCGCCACGGGCTTTCTGCTAGGCAAATAAACGGCGCGCGGCTTGCTTGGGTAATAGAGACGTTCTGACATTGGGTAAACACTGGAGGTACCTAGGAGATTGGAAGTTAAAAAAATAATTTGTTTCGGATGCGGCAATAACCTTTTCTCCTTTTACACACCTTAGACTGTAACTCTATGCCCCTTTCCCCGCGTAACAAACACAGATGGAAATGGCATCTGGAAGAGGCTTCGGTCTTCATGAGCCCGCGGCCGCACATGCAGACGCACATGGTGATCTAAACCCCTTGCAGAATGAAATAGTTTTGCTGGAGGTGTGTTCCAAGGCGTTTCCAAACCTTTGATTGTAACCTTACGCCTGTTTTCTTCTCACGAACACAGACGAAAATGGCACCGACAAGAGGCGTAGATCTGAGGATCTACGTCTCTTGCAGAATGCTGCTCTTTATCGCAGGTGTATTTCAAGACATAATCAAGCCTCGGGGCATCTTTGCCGGGAGTCTGTTTTCTCGACGCGGTCGTCTGCAGATTAGATTCTCGCCTCTTTATCTGAAGGACCACAGATGTACAGCTAAACGGGCCCATTTACAGACATTACCCTCAGGGCTGATGAAGCTCTGTGACCTTTTCACATTGATTCAAATTGGATCTCTGCTAGACTGCAGAATCAGCTTTTTTTTCTTTCTATTGAGGGAGGTCGGCCGCTGAGAGGTTCAAAATGTTCAATGTTTGAGAAGGCAAAAGTTCATATTCTGCGTTACACTGTGATTTAAGCCCATTAAGATTCAATCGATCCACTTTACAAATCCACCCAAAAGGCATATGTTCACGTGGCGATAGTTATTGAATGGTTATTGTGCAACAACTACAGAGCATACGTGGTATACGCAACCATAAAGCATCAGGCATATGTTCACGGGCAAAGTGCGATTCTAAATAGTTGTTGTTCGATAACTCCCGGGCGTCCGTGGTATACGGAAGTGAAAGCGAGCAGATGGAAACAGAAGTCGTGTTTCTTTAAATAAATGAAGTGATGAAGTCTATTGAAAATAAATCACACCTTTCGGTGAAGTGGCTATTTAAAATTGATATAACGAAATGAAAACGATTGAAATTCCATCTGTTTTTAATTGGCATTATAGTTATTCTCAATGGAATTATCACACAACAGCAGAACGCTTGACTTAAAGGGCACTTAACTTTGTAAACTATTAAACCGGGGTCAAAATCTGTGACAGCACTTTGCGGATGCATGACTGCCAACTTCCGGAATGATAGCTCTACCAGATCTTATTTCACCCGGATTCATTTCGACCATGGATACTATATTATGTTATATCGCGAATCCCTGTTTCGACGCGGCGAGGGGAGTCACTTAAAAAACGCCAGTATATTGAGAGTGAGGTCAGTACTATAGCATGTCAGGATGGCTCCCGCTATGTGTTATAATAGAATCCCTGCTTCTGCTCGACAATCTTCCGTGAGGGAAGTCACTTAACCCTTATCATTCGGAATACACCAGTGTGTGAATTAAGTTGGACAAAAATAGTTCAAGGGTAGTGCTAGAATAGCTTGGCGCCTTTAGGCGCCAAGCTATTCTGGCCCTACCCTTGAACTAAAGCCATTGGTCTATATCCTTATCTGTAAGTACTATAATGTAGCATGCATATTATGGCAGTGTACAAATTTGAAGCTTTTAGACTCAGCTGGGTTAAACGCCAGACAGGAAATGTATGCATCATGTAGAGTACATCTGTAAAATTTCAGAGGTTAACCACTCGGTAACCAATTCTGACTTGGCAAGAAATAAGCCACACAACCTGGTTGACAGTGACTCCGAGAGAGAAAAAAAAAAGAGCGTGAGGGGGACTAATACGCCGAAATTATGCGTGAGGGACTATAGCACGCAACAACTACTCTCACACCAGATCAACGCGGGGTCACTTTGGCGTACGACAAAGTGACCCCGCGTGGATCTGGTGTAGGGATCACTCAAACGAGCTACACCGTTTAGCGGTTGCTTGTGTATGCCCCTTGGCTGACATTACTTCGCGATCGATGCTCTTTGTTCAAGCATCATAAATATCCATTTTTTTTTTTTTTTTTTTTTTAAGTAACTGAAGGCAGCTACACTTAAATCTTCTGTGTCTATGGGGCATTAATACCGCTCGATTGAATTCATGTGATGCAGAGGCAGTGGAGAAAAAAAAAATTCGAAAATGGGAAAATTACACAACAAAATCATCATCATTATGATTCCTCACCCAAAACGCTTTCCTCCGCAATAAGACATAGATGCAAAAGGCATAAATTTTCATGAGCTGCTGCAGTTGCATCGGCTCATGAAAATCTATTCCTTTTGTGTGCAGACATTAGACCCATTTATATCTGCAAACGAAGAAAATTATCCGCATTTCTAGTGTGTGCCTAGCTAAAAATATTCTAGCGTAATGTCCGAGAAAAACACAAGTTCTGGTTTCTTAGAATTATGAGATCGGGTCTGATTTGTCCGCTGTCGTGATGGGAAAAAATGATCGTGGAGTAATATTGATCACAGATTATTTTTATCAGACCGTTCGGTTCACAGCCGTCTGGAGTACCAGTAGGGGGTAGAAGATCTTAAATGCGTGATGGTCTGTGCTTTTGCACCTTACGGCTGTTAGCCTGAGGTTCGAAATCATAGACCAGCACACATATCTAAAATATTGACAGTGTCTGAACATAATCATGCTGTCACGTCGCGAAACTAAGAGGAAAAAAAGAGACCTTACAATTTTAAAAAAATCTTTTTTGAAAGTCTTTTTATTACAAACAACGAAAAAAAAATTAATAAAGAAACAAGCAAACAAACAAACACACAACCAACCAACCAACCAATCAACCAACCAACCAAACAAAAACAAAACAAAAACAAACATAAACACAAACACAAACAAACAAAAAACACGAACGAAAGAACAAGCAAAATACGCACACATACATAAACAAACAAACAATACATAACAAACAAACACACAAACAAACAAACATTGACTGACTGACTGACTCCTTCCTTACTGCATTCATTCATTCATTCATTCATTCATTCAATCAATCAATCAATCAATCATGCATTCATTCATTCATTTATGCCCAAGTGTCAAAGCCGAATTTTTCAGGTCAAACTCCTTGACGTACACTGTTTTAAAAAGTGTGCTGGTTTCTGATTTTGGATCTTACGGCTTCCATCCGTAAGGTCCAAAATCAAAGACAAGCACACATGAACCTATCTGGTCGACTTTGTCGTCCAAACGGCCATAGCGTCCATGGTAACGATCTGTACGCAACTCTTGTTCGCAAGTCTAGCGACGCTGCACAGAGATGGCCGAACGTGTGTGTGAAACTGCTTCAAGGTGTAACAAGACAGATCAAACTCAAATCTGACAGAGTGACATTTTTCCACGATTGACACCACAGCGGGGGGTAACGCAGCACTTTACCGGAAAGCCAGGTTTTATTAGGACGTTTAATAATACAGCGTTTTACCATGAAAAGCCACGTTTATTAAGACATCTAATAAAGCAAGTCTCCCACGGTGTGTGAGAAGTAACTTTCACTCCCCCAATACAAACCCACGCTGAACCCTGAATGATTCTTAGGATTCGTGTGACGGGTAAATCAGTGCCAGCAAGAGGCATAGATCCTCACGAGCCTCTGTATCTGCAGGAGCTCGTGAGGATCTGTGCCTCTTGCAGACAGAAAGTGATTGTCTGAACGACCAAATATGCTCAATGTGTCAGCCCACAATAAATGCGCGGATTCACCCAGAGACAATGCGCGCGCACGTGGAGTGTATTATTGCGCATGTCCCAGCAACGCGCTGACACGGACTAGGCTCAGTGGCTGGATCATCGCTTGGTTCTCCCTGCTGATCGGGGAGTTCTTCCCCTTGATCCTCTAAGGGAGAGCAGTCGTGTTGTATCTAGATTCTTTCCCTTTCTTCATAAATCCTTTGTTCGTTTGACGTGCCCCGTTAGTGCGCGCAACACGCCCAGGAGATAAATGGTACCGGAGAATGAAGCAATACATATATACCTTTATCCCCACACCTGGCGAGAAATGAAAGGTTTTTGGTTCAAATCCCATTAATCCCTGATATATACTAGATATATGTTGTCCGCTTTTTTATCATGAACCCTTCACAATATTCGGTTTCATCTTATTTAACCCCCTTTGCTGCCTGTGATCACGAAATTCGCGTCTGAAGCGACTGCACACTGACTGACATTCGCGTAAAAACACAGATGTGATTGAGACCAAAACTGGACATAAAGAACACAGGACTAACAAGAAACATAAATCCTCATGACTCGGCCCACGCGACTGCGGGGCCTCATGAGGGTTTATGTCTCTTGCAGATGGGTAGCGTTCGCTTTGCCCCCGCAGTGAAGGGATTAAATGAGGCCACCTTTTCATCACGTCTTCTCTTTCAGTTGATTTGTTGTTTTCATTTTACTAAACGCCAGCATATCAACTGGTGTGAAATTACAAGTCGTCACTGATTTTCGCTCTACTGAGGTATTCCATTTATTGAGGGATCAGCGTTGTAAATGTAAGATCAAGGTTCTTATTCACTGCAAAGAAATTCACAATAAATAAAGAAACACGACTGTGTTGTAATTGTCCTTTCTAAGCGGGTTTCTTTCCTTATTTAGAATTGACCTTGCATTTTACACGCTTGGCAGTCACCTTTTCTCATCTGTTTTATTATTATCATCATCATCATCATCATCATCATCATCATCATCATCACCATTATTATATTCATCATCATCATCTAATTATTATTATTATTATTATTATTATTATTATTATTAACTTCACAAGCAGTTGTGTCAAGAAAGGGCATGCATTTTTGTGCTGGTCTTTTAAGAGCTTAAGACTGTGATCGTAATGTGCAAAATCACATATAAGCAAACATTTTAGTTTCCTATATTAAACTGAGAAGAGTAAGAAAGGGGGAGGACTAGCTTGGAAATACATGTACTATAACAATGTAGGCACCTTCTCCAGCTGAAAACGTTCCTGCAAATACCATCAGACATGTCTGTGGTTGTGTGTAGGATGTAGGGGGCTCTGGATAGAGGTAGTACCTTTGCTGTTCGGCAGCTGCGTCCTACATAGGACGGACGGGCATCACTGGTCCTCATCCATCTCCTTAATCTCTCACGTGCTGGCTCCAAGCGCCACACCCTGGCAAACCACCTCAGCTGGTGGGCTAAACCACGTGAGGGGGTGGTGTTCACATTGCACCACTAGGCGGATGAGCCGTTTCTGACAGCCAACGGCTAGAGGACGGAGGAGATCAGGTTGGATCCAACGGCCAAATGTGGGGGAGTAAACCCTTCAAATCAGGAGTGGAGCCCCGAAGGCAGACAGCTGCCTGTATTCACGCACTGTCCTGGCAGCTCCTGCAGCCCAACTGATGCCAAATGTACTGCTTTGCATTCCTTTGGATACATCAGCGAGGCCGAGAGGGGGATCTTTACGACTGGGCATCCCAGGATCTCCATACACTTCGCCCAGGCTTGCGCACTGGAGAGGTCACTCCAGTGACTGACCCAGCAAGCGCATACTCCATTGTCTTTCGAGACAGGATGCCGAACACGGTTGGAGACACAAAATGTCCACTGTCATTCACAAAGTCGAAAATGGCTCGCATTTTTTTTTTTAAGTCATCATTCTTAGTTGTTGTCATTATCATCTTCTTTGTTAACCTCCTTGATCATGCAGCCACCTGTACAGTATACAATACCAGTTGCTACATGCATAAACAGGGTTAGTATTTTGGTTGTCTTCAAACCTACACACATTTGCCGAAAAATAATAGAATATAAACGAAAGACAATGTGAAAGAATTTATGCCGACGAACAAAAGAAATGCGATATCATTCAAATCATCGGAAACACGAGAGTATTTTCGATGATTCTAATAATGTCGCATTTCTTTTATTCGTCAGTTATGTTTAGATCAGAAAACAACGTGTCGGGCGATAAATCATGTGTACGGAATCAGTGGTCCGAAGGTTGTTGTTCTCTGGCATCTAACTACAGGACGTATGTCTCTTGCTGTAAGCGTCTTTCCTCATTGTTCAACTGCCCTAGATATTCTTGCTTTCATTTTTAAATCATTCAGCCCCGAGGCCGCATTTTCCAAATTTTGAAGGCGTCATCTAACGTAATAATTCAAGGGTAGTGCCAGATTAGCTTGGCGCCTGTCGGCGCCAAGCTAATCTGGCACTACCCCTTGAATTATCATGGTCGATCCATCTCCTGCTGTAGTGCGTCGGGGCTGAATGGGTTAAACAAATTCAATAGATCAACGTCCTGCTAGCTTCACCTCCTACTCATTCATACAGCAGAACTCCTTTACTTTATTTATACAGAATATATCTGTATTTCTGTATTTACATATCTATATACGTGTTTATTTATTTATTTTGTTATTTTGTTTTATTATTTATTTATTTATTTATTTATTGTTATTTTGTTTTAATTAATTTATTATTTATTTTGTTGTTTTTATTTATTATTTATTTATTTATTTATTTATTTATTTTTTATTTATTTATTTACTCAAGCATGTAATTATGTTACATTTTCATCGGATGAAATTACTCGTTTGGATTTTTCTGATCGCCGTGAGATATTATCTGTCGCTTCCACGGCGTTAATTACAAACAAACAAACAAACAAGCAAGCTAACAACCCAAAAATCAAACAAATGAACCAACGAAACAAGCAAACAAATCCGGATTTTGGGTGCTCATTTATTAGTCTGTATATTTATCCTGTTTATTCTTCTGCTTCGCCAACGTTTTAAAATGAGGCGCAGGGTCAGACTTTCCGAAGTGGTCTCCTTTTCAGAACAATCCCACCACAGACAGCAATCCCGGGCAATTTGTTTCGCCCCGCTCGCTGTTACCTCCCTTCATATTTCTGTTGTCCACATAAAAAGCCCTTCGGTGTGTCACCCCCTCTCTCAAAGATAATTGTTTATCCATATCAACTGTCACTTTAAGGGCGTCAGACCTATAATACATTTCATACTTTTAAACTCAATTCCAAAAGTTAACTCCTTCCAGCGAAGGAGGTGCAGCTGTTCAATCAAGAGGCATAGATCTACATGAGCCTCCGCAACTGCGGAGTCTCATTAAGATCTATGCCTCTTGCAGATGGACAATGTCAGTGGTTTATACAGCCTATACTCGGGCGTGAATGCCATAATGCTCCGGTCGTGACTCGAAGACGTGTCCAGATATCTTGTCCGAAACTTCCAGAGGTTTCTTGGTGCGCACACTGGCGTGCGCTTGTGGCGATATCACTCATCCCTGTAGCTGTCACGGGCATTGATCTTTGAAAAATACAAATACAATAATGAAATAAACAAAAGATATAATTGGAAAATAAACACAAGCGACCAAAACAAATAAACAAACAAACAAACAAACAAAACAAAAATAAAAATAAGAAAAAAAAAAACTAATAAAACGGGGACAGATTTCAAGAAAAATGAGCGGCAGATTAAACTGCAAAAAGAAATGAAATATATCTGATACATTTTAAAAAGCATTTTTGCAAGCTAAGCAAAACGAAACATTTTAAAACTCTTACAAATGCAAAAATAAATAAAGGAATAAAAACTTAACGAAGACAAAATAGCATAATATAGGCCGCGTGTCATGTGAAACTGATTAAAGTGGCCGACTGTCGGCTCTAAGGCAAATAAGTTCAATTAGTTTGAAATATATTCGATGCAATAAAAAGACAAGATCCCTCCTCCACACCTTCTTCCCCACATATTTCTAAAGTCTGCTAATAGTACATCTACTTCGCTTCGGGGAGATAGTAAATATAATCAACTGCAAGAGGCATAGATCCTCATGAGCCCCAGCACCTGCGGGGGCTGATAAGGATCTAAATCTCTTGTTGCCCAACTTTGCATTCACTTTGCTTGGACAGCTGGAGCTCTTTGGGGCAGGTTTCAGAAACACATTCTGCGGTCACTCGCAGTGAAGAGGTTACATGATTTAGTGTGGAGAATTCTGAAGCAGAGGCATGATTTGCGAGCTGTCTAGGAGTCTTGCCTTCCCCAGCTCAGCTAACCCTGAAACCTTGGCTGTCAACTACGTGCGAAAAGGGCCCCGTAATGAACTGCCCCGCTGATAAGGCGTCATCGCCATGAGATGGGTATTCTTGAAAAGGATTAACACGCAACACGGATAAATAACACACCATCCTGCTATCCTTGCGTCTTGATGGATTACACTAGGAAGTCTGCGTGAGCTGGTCCTGTGTGAAAGAGGCAGAGATTCTCATGAGCCCCTGCAGATGCAGGGGCTCATGAGAATCAACGCCTCTTACGATTTTGGGATTGGTCGGTTTGTTTACCGGTCTGACGTCTCGTTCGAAGGAAGTTGTCGTCGGTTAAGAGTGAAGCTAAGTTGAAGTGTCCCCTCATACCTGTGTTGCCGTCCCTGTCAGTTTCCGAGATGGGGGCCCTCGCCCCACACCCACCCGCCTCCCTCCTCACCCCTCCCCTCCCACGCCCTCCCCCTACCCCTACCCCCCCCCCTCCACCGCCCCCCCCCCACCGCCCCCCCCCCCTAACTCTACTCTGTCACCGTCTAGTCAATTTGAGATTAGTTGATCACTTCTGTAACTGCCAGCCGAAATATGTGTCCGTCAGGAGTCAGGAACGCTTGTAAGTACAAGTCATGCACCGTCTTGCGCGCCTCACATTATAGCAAAATCAAATATAACGCGATCTTGTCTGAGGCTCCGTAGTCCATACTCAATGAGTAAACAGTCATCTGGCAGACTCCAACTTTAGTTGTGTGTGTGTGCGTGCGTGCGTGCGTGTGTGTGTGTGTGTGCGTGCGTGCGTGTGTTTGTGTGTGTGTGTGTGTATGTGTGTGTGTGAGTGTGAGTGTGTGTATGTGTGTGTATGTGCGTGCGTGCGTGCGTGTGTGTGTGCGTATGTGTGCTTGTTAGTGTGTGCGTGCGTGCGTGTGTGCGTGTGCGTGTGCGTGTGTGTGTGTGTGTGTGTGTGTGTGTGTGTGTGTGTGTGTGTGTGTGTGTGTGTGTTAGTGCGGGGTTTAACGTCCACGGCACCGGAGTGATAATGGACGGACCTAGCGGGCGGGTTACGGGGACAGGGACAGCAGTTGCCTATGGAGTACCACTTGAACACTGTTCAATTCGGCCGCACTGCAACTGTGCCACTTTGATTTACCAGGACCTTATAACGGACATGCTATCTGAACAAGACCGTATGTTTTGTCTGGACCTCTGTCGGAACTAGTTTGCAACTGGCCTTGCAACTTTTACAACTGGATGGGGTTTAGCTGATAGAATTAACCCCTTCACTGCCGAGAAAAAGTGAACATTATCCAACTGTAAGAGACATAGATCCTCATGAGCCCCCTCGACTGCGGGGGCTCATGAGGATCTATGCCTCTTGCTGAGACCAATTTGTATCCATGTTTCTTGGACGGTTGTGGCTTTTGCTCGTTGAATGAAAAAAAAAATCAGAAACAAAAATGTAGGTATAGTGGCAGGGAGGGGGTTAATGGCCCTCCTCACGGCACGCATTCTAATACAGCCTTCAGGAATCCCGAGCTATAAGCCGGGTCGTCATGACCTGTGATAAGACTATCGGGATGATGTAACTGACAGCCTCTCCTGCTGAGCTAGTTATGGCTGTCTGTCAATCACCGGTCAAATCACTTTCTACAACACCTTATGGGAGATTGTGCAGTAAAGGCATACTGCTCACAATAAGAAAAATGGACACGATTTCAAATGGGCACAGATTTGTCAATATTTTGTGAGTCTTGGATTTTTTTTTTTGCTTAAAATTACAAAGTAGCATACAGTCAAAATTTCCAGGACAAAACATTTAACGTACTATTACGCGTAAATGTGAAGACACATTTCAACAGCGTTTGTGTTTGTTATGCCTTGTCGACACACCTAATGAACTTCAACAGCATTTGGGACACGCCACAAAAGCACACGCTTAATCGCACGTATTTTTTCTGCGCAGCCGTTAGCGTGTACTTACTTACTTACGCCTGTCGCCCCTCCCCGGGTATAGGCCGTCGACGAGAGACCTCCAGCGACTCCTGTCCTGTGCTTCTCTTTCGATTTTACTCCAGATGGTTCCCAGTCTCTTGATGTCTGCTTGGAGGTCTCGACGCCAGGTGTTTCTCGGCCTGCCTCTTTTCCTCTTTCCCTGGGGGTTCCATGACAATGCCTGCCTAGTAATACTGGAAGCTGGCTTTCTCAGACTGTGACCAATCCATCCCCATATTTTTCGTCCAATTTCATTCTCTGCTGTTATCTGCTCTGTTCTCTCCCAGAGTCTGACGTTGCTGATCATCTCTCGCCAGTGGATTTTCAAAATTCTTCTAAGGCAACTGTTTATGAAGATCTGTACTGTGTTGACTGCGGTTTTTGTCAATCTCCAAGTCTCTGCTCCATATAGGAGAACTGCTTTTACGTTGGAGTTGAAAACCCGGACTTTGGTGTGTTGTGACAGCTCTCTGGAACTCCACTTTTTTTCAACTGGAGAAAGGCTGCTCTGGCTTTACCGATTCGTGCTCTGACATCTGCATCAGTGCCGCCTTTTTTTGTCTATGATGCTCCGTTAGCGTGTCAATCTATTTTTAACTGTTTCTCGTACTGAAAGCGTTGTATTTATAGAACGGAGTAGAGTCATTGTCAAATTACTTGATATCAAGACGACGTGTGCTGAACTGGATTGTCCTGTGTCTAAACGAACCATAACTAGACCTGTGTGCAGCGTTTCGTAATCGTCTGTTACAGAAGTGTATCTTTGAACAGTTACGGCGATAGTGGGCCTTTAAATTTAACAGAGTTGCAATAATTTGAAATCTTGACCATTTTGCAGAGTGGCCTGCCTCTTCCCTGCCACTGTAACGGCGTAAATTTATGTTTCTGAAACGCCCAAAAGCCACAACTTTTCATGAAACATGGATACAAACTGGCCCCAGCAAGAGGCATAAATCCTCATGAACCCCCGCTGTCGCGAGGGCTCATGAGGATTTATGTCTCTGGCAATTTCGATCGTCTTCATTTTTTTCTCGGCAGTTAATGGGTTAACGTGTGGAGAGTAGTATACACCTATTTCCCAAAACATCTGATTCGTTGGCAGTCGGTAGCGGTTTTGGTCGCGATGATTTCTACAGGAATGATCGCGACTAAAACCGCTACCGACAGCCAAAGGGTTATCGAACCTCGTAGCATACACGTCGTGCGTGTGCAGACGTCTCTTGACATCTTCACTCAATCAACAACAGTTTTCATAGCCAGGAGAACTCCAGAAGCCATAAGAACCTACACACCGTAGACCAGATGAGCCTCTTGGCTCAACAAAAGCCAACCTATTCCATCTGAATGAAACGTAGATCCTCATGATTCCGTGAAGCCTAAGCGGGCTCATGACTGATCATGCCTCTTGCTTGGATTCTACCCAACCATTCTAATATCGTGCATGTGTTCAAACGGACGAAGTTAACAGCTGCGCTTGTCTTCCAGGACCACACCAGCACCGCCATAGCTCCGGGCCAATGGAAATATGCCCAACACCCTCTCCACCAATCGTCTGTCTGGGTCAAAGGTCAAGGAGCCCGCACGTGCAGCAAGATTGGCGGGTTGTCAGTTTCTACTTTTGTCGTGGTAAATATTGACATTTCGGAACGTACCTGCCACTTGTAGGGAAAAGATCGTGTTCGATAGTGGGAATACACTTTCAAGAAGCCCCTTTCCGACTGTTACGAGGCACAGGTTCTCATGAGCCCCTGCTCCTGCTCATGAGTATGTGTGCCCCCTGCTGGCAAATGCCGGTTCCATTTGCATTCTTAGATCCAGCGTTTGAAAGTTGCTTCAGACGGTAGCTGCTGAAGCGCACTTTCATCGGTAAAAGAAATAGATATATTCTCTTGAGCCTTTGCTGCTGTATCAAGGACTCGAGCATCTATGCCTTTTGGTGGCGTAAATCGGCCCTCTTTACAATCGATGACACTCGCTTTCCATATGCAAGGAACACAGATTGTCAATAACCCTTACTGATGCAGCAGGGGTAAAAGAGAGTCTTCCTCTTGCTATTGCAGAAGAACGAGGCCAACATAGGTTACTGACACCCCCAAACGGTTGAGTTCACGGACGATAGAGTCAACGACTTCGTTGATAAAATCTTTTGTTTCTGTGTCCGTGTTTACGCGCTGTGGGGGAAAAGAAGAAGAAAAAAAAGGCGGCGAAATGTTAAGGAGGTCGTGAGTGATATAGACAGTTCTGCAGTTTCACCCAAAACAATAGTAGTATGCCATGGATAATCTTTCTGGCAATTCAGCATTTTTTTTCTAGTAAGCCCAACCCGTTCATTTTCAGAGGCAAGTGGTTGTCTACAACAGCAACTGAACAGACCACTACGTCGATTCCGGTGAAAAAAGGAAGGGAAATTTGCATTGCAGTACATCGAAAATCTCGCTTTTCGTAAAAATGGACTTAGTGGCCGACAGAATAGCTGGCAATTGAGAATCGTCAAATTAACCCTTTGCGTTTCGGTAGCTGTTTTTGTCGCGATGATTCCTGTAGGAATCATCGCGACAAAAACCGCTACCGACACGCAAAGGGTTAAATCTCAGTGAACCTCACTGCAGTTTGATCTACGATACGAACTATTTTAATCAAAAGCACCCTACATGTATGTATTATCTACCACCAGTCCGTACTGTAGATTACAAAGATCCGTCTCTGTGTTGCACAAGAGGTTAAGATGTCTTTTCCGACACCCGAAATGATTTTTTAACCCTTTTAACGTCCAAAAGCAAACCAGCTGCAAGAGACTTAAACCCTCATGAGCCCCCGCAGTCGCGGGGGCTCATGAGGATTTATGTCTCTTCTTAGTCCTGTGTGCTTTATGCCTATTTTGGGTCTCATTTTAATCTGCGCTGTTCATGGGAATATCGGTCAGCGTGCAGTGGTTTCAGACCTACCTTCTGTGATCACTAGCAGGGAGGGGGTTAAGGCTACAACCTGTAGCCATACAGTCCTGAACATCATTAACCCATTCACCCTGACGTACTACAGCAGGAGATGGGTCGACCATGATAATTCAAGGGTAGTGAAAGATTAGCTTGGCGCCTGTAGGCGCCAAGCTAATCTGGCACTACCCTTGAATTATCATGGTCGATCCATCTCCTGCAACTGGTGCATAGTCATTAGATGACGCCTCCAAAATTTGGGAAATACGGCCGTCGGGCTGAATGAGTTAATGTTAATGTAAGAGCAGGTTTTACATTTTAAAATCATGCAGGTTGAATTTCGCAATGCTACAAACGTGTCGTGTGCATTGTCTCATGTTTAAATGTTCGCCAGCAAACCGGCGAAGACCTTCAACTCACGTTTACATGTTTACCACAGTCTGAACAAATATTAACCTGTGTTTAAGATCTTACCGCCAAACAAACGCAGACTGTAAGCCCTTGTTTGAAAGTTTATCACACTTCGACAAAGACCCAAATCTCATTCTCACTTTGGTCAACGTAACACTGAGACAAACGACTGAAACACCGTCATATCCAAAAGCAGTTGCTGACCTAACCCAACTGATATGAATTTCTGAGTACGAGGTATATGTCATACTGGTGGCTGCCTGCAAGAGGCATAGATTCTCATGAGCCCCTGCGTAAGCAGGGCTCATGAGAATCTATGCCTCTTGCAGTCGTCATTGGTTGGAGCCAAACATATCATCGTCAAAATCCAAAGTCAGTTCGGTGACTTCATGTGGAAATCTGCGAAATAGTGGATGAACTGTGGAAACTGGATGAGTTGTGTGAACTGTGCAGAGTCGGATACCGTCTGAAACTTTACAAACTGCAAAAGCAACACACGACACTACCTATCTTTCCACCCAACCTACACCTCCCATACGATTACACCCTTTGTTTGAACGACACACCTCTCAAGTGCAAGTGCAAATTTGGAAGAACTAGGGCTTCCAACTTTCGTTGATTTCGCCCGGGGGGGGGGGGAGCAGGGGGTGGGGGGGGGGGGTATGTCGTTGTCTGTTTGTCGCCCCGTCGCGCGGTGGCTGGTGGTGTTGCCGGGGCCGGGCGGGTGGTGGTGGAGGAGGCGGGTGGTGTGGCCGGTTGTCCGTCGCTTTCAGTGCCAGGCTGGGAGGTGTTGATGGGCCAGCCACTCTAGCAGTTGTTGTACGAGTGGTGGCGGTGGTGGTGGTGGCCGGTGAAACCGTGGCTGGGTATGGGATGCCGGTGGGAGATGTGGTGGGGGTGGTGGTGGCCAGTGGATTCTGGGTCTGGGGGTCGGGCGCTGGGATGCGCGTGGTGGGTAGCGGTGGTGGGGTGGCAGGCGGAGGTGTGGTGGTGGCGTGGGGAGTAGCGCGGGTCGGTGCTCTCGGAAGCGCTTGGGTGGTCTGTGGCGTCGGTGTTGCCGTTGGATGGTAGTTGGCCCGTTGGCTGGCGGTGGTGGAGGCTGTTGTGGGGCCGGGTCTGTACCCGTGTTCTTGGTCTCAGTGGTCTTGATGGTCAGGGTTGGTGTGGCTTCCGTCTCTGTGCCGGTCTCCTGTGTCGTGGGCGGGGTGTTTCCGCACCCTTTGTGCTTGACGTAGGTGGGCGTGGTGCCGGTCTTTTTGTGGGCTGTTTTTGGAGCGGTGGCTGTTGTTTGACAGTCACTGTTCGTTGTGTTGGGCGTGGCCTGGCTGGCCGTGTTCTCTACCTTGGGCGGCTGGAGATCTTTTAAGGCTCCTGTGTGCACTAGCCACCGGGCGGTGACCAGTGCTCGGTAGTAGTTGTCGCCACCGATCGTTGTGATGGCGGGTACTGCGTCTTGTAGTAGCAGCACGAGGTCTTCAAAGTCCATGCTTCTTAGCCGGGTCTCCCCCTCCTCAGTCGATGCCGGCCGCTCCCGAGTGAGTGATTCGGGGAAATCGACCGGCGGTGGGGAGGGTGGGAGGTCCGGCTCTGACGACGGCTCTGACGAGTCCTCGGGCCCTTCTTCTTGTTGGGGTACACACCTCTCCACCCAACTTACACCTATAACGATTACACCTGTTGTTTCAACGACAGACTTCTCACGCGTGACAGCGTCTAGAGTGACAAGGGAGATTACTCACAGCGTGCTCATGATGCAGTTACAGTCACTCTTCCAAGCCCAAACCATCTGCAAAAGACATAGATTCTCATGAGCCCCTGCATTCGCAGGGGCTCATGAGTATCTATGTCTCTTACTGACCGAGGCAGATTTCAATTGTCATCATTTTGAGTGTCGTGTCTACTTTAAGCCATGATTGAAAAGGGGGGGGGGAGGGACTCAGTGATAGGGATACGTATACAGGAGGATTAAAGGGGCAACACTTAAGGAAAGGGTCGCCACACGCGCTAGCTATCAGTTTACATGTCACGCTATTACCTGGCTATAATCATTATAGGGCCGTTGAACGTCGTTGAGGTTTCGGCGCATACGTTGTAAATCTTGCAGGAAAAAAAAAAAAAAACCGGCGACAGTCAAAGAAACGGCAGCTCCGAGAGATTGGTTGATCAGTTCCGTGTTTAACGTCCACGGCCACCGGAGACAGAGAGAGAGATGATGAATCCTTTGTTCATGATAAAGCTATTAGACAACTCAATGCCTGTCTTACAAGCTGTCCTGCAAACAAAACAGAACACAACAGGAAAACAAACACAGCATACCAACAGCAACAAAAATTGACGAACACAATAGGCGAATTTTTTTTTAATGGCATTTGAGAATTTGTAACTGCCACCGATGCAGAAAGCAAGGGGGGGGGGGGGAATGAGAGAGAGAGAGAGAGAGAGAGAGAGAGAGAGAGAGAGAGAGAGAGAGAGAGAGACAGACAGACAGACAGACAGACAGACAGACAGACAGACAGACAGACACAGACACATAGAGAGAGAGAGAGAGAGAGAGAGAGAGAGAGAGAGAGAGAGAGAGAGAGAGAGAGAGAGAGAGTAATGTGTATAACTAATGCTCCACCCGGAGTGGGAACTTTTAATTACATCTCTGGGAGCGGAAGCAAAATGCTGTCTATGAAAGCAGGACAAATTCAAAACCGAATAATCCCATCAAACCAAGGAACACGGATGTGATTGGTGTCAGCAAGAGACGGAAAGGGGGGGGGGGGGGGGTGCGCATGAAGTTCTTTGCCTCTTGCACTTGGATGGTGTTCGTATTTTTATCCGGAAGTTAAGGGATTAAATGACCAGAGACTAAAATTTTGGCCTGGATTCAGCAGTGGGGCTTTTTGCTTTGAGATTCAGAGGAAAAATGTTCTTAACAGCTTCACAGCAGTAGTTATCCAAAGTTCTTATTTGTTATCATTTATTGAAACAGTAATGAAAACCCCTTCACTGCGGGAAAAATGCGAACACCACCCAACTGCAAGAGGCAAAGAACTCCACGAATCTCCGCAGATGCGCAGGGTCATGAGATTCTTTACTTTTCTTGACCCTATTCATCGCCGTGTTCCTTTGTTTGATGGAATTAGACGGTGTTGAATTGGTCCCGGCTTCAAAGACATCAGTTAGCGTCCGCTGGTAGTAAAGGGGTTAGTGGACTGATGGTAATAAACACTGCTGGATTTGTGTATATTCTCTTGCTTCTTCCGCAAGTAGCAAAACGTGTTCGGGCACCCGACGGGCGCTGTGGGCCCGCACACAGCCGTGCGCGGGCCCACTGCGGCCGTCGTGGTCCCGAGGACCTTTGTGTAGTGGGTCGCTGGTTCCCCTTTGTGCAATACGTTTTTGTCGAAATGGAGGTTGGGGCTCGGCTTGTTTTTTTGTTTTTTTTTTAAATAATTATTATTCGATCACCAGTTGTGCAGGGTTATGCCAGGGCCCATACAACCCGAAGAAGCCGAGATCGTAGGTAAATTGTACGAAAGATATCTAGATATCCACTCGGTGTGGGGTATGTGTACACAAACCGGGTACATTTCCTGTGAGAATTACAGTGAGTCAATAGTGTTTAATGGACTCACGGTGTAGGTCGGTGGTGTCTCCGAATGATTCTTCAAGGCCGCTTGATTTGAAGTTTGAAGTTTACGATGAAGCTTTCAATGAAGTTTAAGATTATCTTAGTGCTAGTCTGTGACTGTGAGTTACTCTTGAAGAAAATGGATGCACTACAACAGTTGTGTGTGTGTGTGTGTGTGTGTGTGTGTGTGTGTGTGTGTGTGTGTGTGTGTGTGTGTGTGTGTGTGTGTGTGTTTGTGTGTGTGCGCGCGCGCACGCAGACTTTGTGTGTGTGTGTGTGTGTGTGTGTGTGTGTGTGTGTGTGTGATGATGATGTGTGTGTGTGTGTGTGTGTGTGTGTGTGTGTGTGTGTGTGTGTGTGTGTGTGTGTGTGTGTGTGTGTGTGGTTTGGACACATACAGGTGTAAGGTTTAGCAAGAAATTTTAATTTCTTCCCCGACAGTACACCTGTTTGTGTCCGGACCGTACACCGCACAATTCAGAATTCATTGGTTTGGGGACTATTTAAAAATAAAACGTGTATATTACGACAATCATGCATGAAAGGAAGACAAGAATGTTATTAGTAAAGAAAACGTCACCCACAGTCAAGTAACCTATTTTACCCTTTTTGTGTGGACATAGTACAGACAAACCTGTCAAGGCGATCACCTGTACAAGGCGGCCACCTGTTTACGCAGACCACCCATGTTTGGTCCCATGGTCTTCGTTGTGTTATTTGTTTTGACCCGTAAAAGGAGACCACCTATCTAAGGCGACCAATTGTGGGTGGTCGCTTTACACAGGTTTGACTGTACCATATTTTTGTTTACGCGTTACCGCAACATTCTGTAGGAAGACTCGAAAGGTAGCCCACTAGCAGCAGGCTAACAACTGGAGACATAAATAACCACGATATAGATTAGCTAGATCACATACATGGAATCAGCAGGCAGCTCTTCTGCAATTATACTAGGGCAGAAAATTACCATGCATAGACAGATCTGCAAAAGGACTGTTTTTGGAATCTGAATATAGAATCCAGACAAAAAAGATGACTGCCTATTGTGTAATATGCAAAGAAATTCCCAACAAAAAAATAAACACGCTTAGAAAGGACAAGTACAACACAACTGTGTTGTACTTGTCCTTTCTAAGTGTGTTTCTTTCTCTGTTGGGAATTTCTGCATTTGAACAGCTGTGATCACAGACTATAGCTTGGCTGGTTTATCGAAACCATACAAGGACCAGCAAGCATTCGACGAAAGGTTCACAAAACAAATGGCGACAATACTGCAATATCGTGAGAGTACCACAGGAAAACCCAGAAAATGGTGTCGTCACTTACGATAGCATAGGACCAACCCACAAGTTAGGACGATACAAGAATTTATCGCCCCGCACGTTATCACTATAATCTGACGCTAACATAATGGGCATCATACTTGGGGATTTTGCAGCTCGCAATTTCTCATCTTGTTGTTACACGACGGTGTCACTTCGCTGTACTCTTGGAGATAATTCCAGAGACTGTTGTCCAAACGGATCTGCAAGACCTGTACAGGTCGGCTGCAAGAGGTATAGAACCTCATGAGCCCCCGCAATTGCGGATCTATGCCTCTTGCCAGAGCAGTCTGTATCCTTGTTCCTCAAGTTTGTCCCCTCTCTTTACTCTTGGAGAAAATTCAAGAGTCCGTTGTCCAAATGGACACCTACATCTGCAAGAGGTGTAGATCCTCATGAGCCACCTGCAAGTTGCAGGGCCTTAAGGGGATCTCTGGACCAATTTATAGTTATGCCTCTCAGGCGATGAGGTTGTTGGGTGATCTCTGTACGTCAGTACGAGCCTCGGTAGCTCAAACTGGGGTACTTCAACGATTACCTGTACACACACACAGACGCGCGGTTGCTCGGAAGGTTTTTGACGACCGAACAGCGGCAAAGTCTTAGGTGACGCAATGCACAGAGCTTCAAAAGGCTGATAGTGAACGAAATCATCACGTTATTCTACATCCGAACCCTAAAAAGTGAATAAAGGTCTATTTTGTTATAGCTGTGCAAGCCCGTGGTGCTAAATTTCACGTGCTTAGTGGTCCAAATGTCCATCCCGGAACAATACACCTTTAATGAATGAATGAATGAATGAATCAATCAATCAATCAATCAATCAATCAATCAATCAATATATCAATCAATCAGTCAATCAGTTAATCAATCAATCAGTGAGTGGACAAACGGACAATTGATCTGGGAAGTCAATCTGACAAGATACAAATGGTACCGACGTGCGAATCATGAGAATCTGTGTCGCCTATAGGTGTAAGATGGCTGCCTGTGTGACTCAACTGACCGCTATTAAATCCTGTAGTAATCTTCTCTCTCCTTGCTAATCTGTCTGCTCCTCCTCTCCAGCCCTCCCCCTTGTACATAACCCTGTCCACCTTGTCAATTAGTGTCACTGCAAATGTCATCCAAAGCGCGTGCGGCGCGTGCTACAAATGACACGCGCGCATCAGCGATTGCTGGCGACGTTACGGCGTTGGTGATAGAGGGAAGGATTCAGGTAGTTAGTATTTTAACGCTCGCTAGAATCCTGACGGAAAACTTCAGACAGGCAAGAGGCATAGATCTTCATGAGCCTCTGCAGACTGAAGTAGCTTACGAGGATTTATGTCTCTTGCAGGTGTGCACGTTGCTGGCGATGTTACGGGATTGGTGACGGACAGATTGAGAAAAGAGAAGAGGCCTAACGCATCAACAATTGCAGAGAGACAACAACTCCCGCACAGATCCTCATAACATAGCAGAGAGGCACAGATCCTCAAGAGCTCCTGCTCATGTACGGTACACGGGACTTCAGCCTGCAACTATTCAGCATCATATTGTGAACAAGAGAGAAGCGCCGTCCAATACCGGCGTTTCCCAGGTCAGAAATCAAGGCGATGATGCTATGCCTAGGTCGCAATCAATGTTGTCTTTCGTTATCAGTCCTACGCTTGAACGCGTTGGCTGTCGGCAGCGGTTTTCGTCGCGATGGTTCCCGCGGGAATCATCGCGACAAAAAAAAACCTCCGACAGCCAAAGGGTTAATTCGAAAGGGTTAACCCATTCAGCCCTGACGCACTACAGCAGGAGATGAGTCGACCATGATAATTCAAGGGTAGTGACAGATTAGCTTGGCACCTGTCGGCCTGTCGGCGCCAAGCTAATCTGGCACTGCCCTTGAATTATCATGGTCGATCCCGGCATCTCCTGCAACAGGTGCATAGTCGTTGGATGACGCCTCCCAAATTTGGGAAATACGTGCGCCGGGCTGAATGAGTTAAGGAAGGAGGGGGCGTGGTGTGGGATATGGGGGCACATGTGAGGGGTGTCACAACGTCTTCGTCAAACGTGATTATGTTTATGTCATTCTAGTGACTACGCTGTTGTTCTGTTGCTCGTGCGGAAATGCCCGTTTACTGTGCCGATGGCGGCATGCACAAAATTAATGGTTTAACTCATTCGAAACGTGCCGCATACGAACACGCGGTTATTCGACGCGTGTCCGTAGGCGGCACATCTCGAATGCGATAATTGCTACCTGTTGTTATTGTTAAATAGGGAAATTATTTCCAATCCATGTTATCAAGTCTACTGAAATTAGGGGTCCGGCATTCGTCGTTAAAAGTTTTGTACACACGTGCAATATGGCGACTACTTTGTTCGACAACTTGAAATCTCCACGAAGTCCTAGTGATATGGTCAAGCGGCCTGTCAGATATGCACCCAAGCAAACTCGCATGGATGTCAATGCTGTTGTTGTCGTCGTTGTTGTTGATGTTGTTGTTAATGTTGTTGTTGCTGTTGTTGTTGTAGCAGTAACAATAGTAGTAGTAGCAACAGCAGCAGCTTTTATTGTTGTTGTTGTAGTTGTTGTTGGTGTTGTTGTTTTTTTTAATTGTTGTTGTGCTTTTCCTTTTAGGGTTTAGGGTGGGGTGTGTGTATGCCGTGTGTGTGTGGGAGGGTGGGTGGGGGGAGGGGATGGGATAGGGGTGAGGAGGAGGGCTGGAGAGTCTGGCACAATACATACATTTTTTTCTTCTCATTTGTGTTAGTCTACGCGCCGCATTTGAGTAACGACAGATCCCGCTGGACGCACTATGCGCGAAGTGTTTCCACATGCAGACTGTTGATTGCACGGACCTTTATTACTGGATGGCTGTCTGCTCCCGCTCTCTCTCATACCTCCTTACCGCGAGTGAGGAAAAAGGTCAAACTTCAAGGCCAAGGGACTCCGAACTTCCGTTTTCAGTTTAAACATGGCTACGCAGTTCAATGTTGACGAGATCCTTGAGGTAAATCCCAGCGTTTTATAATACAACTACTTATTTTACGAACGAAAGATCTGTAGAATCATTAACTTTAATTGTAACTAAGACATTTCCTGTTTTTCTTGAGGAAGTTTTTTATTTATTTATTTATATTTTAACGACCCAAACTGACGAGTGGTAAGTTTGTTGCAGAGCGGTCGTGAATGCAATGCTTATCGATTGACGGACTTTCAAAATGACTGAGAAATGTAATTAGAGATGTGAAATATGCAGATAGCCCAATGAAATAAAGTAGAGACTTATTGTTCATGTGTTACTTTTGTCCAGAGTGAAGTCATGTGTGGTGAACCGGTTTCAGATGAGGCAAATCAGAAGAGTCCACTGACAGAGGTGAGCTTTGGTATCGATATCTTGCCATACGAGTGAGAAAGAGCCAGGTGATAATTGAGAGAAAAAAAAGAGTGACTGTAATAATTTAACTATTTGTAGATTCCAGGTGTGTGTAAAAACAATAATAATTAAACAAAAGAAGGAAAAAATGTGCTTTCTCTAAAAAGGAGACCCTCCCCCCCCCCCTCCATACACATGTTTTTAACAGGTTAAAATAATGGATCACCAAATTGTATTAAATCAGGACCAATCCAACCGCTGTGTGTAGGTGCATTTGTAATACTAAATTGTGACCACTTATGTTTCAGCTCAACATGCAAGACATAGACCGCGCATGTTGGTTCCTGGCTAACAACTGTATATCGATCAATGCAAAGGAATTTTTCAAAACTGCATCTAGTAAGTACAGTGGAATGTATGCATTTTTACACCCAAATGGACGAGCCAATGTAATTGTTAATACATAGAAGAGTTTTAATGTGCCAGCTACCCATTTCCTTCCCTATCTTGATATTTGAAAAGAAGCGTATGCTTGGAAATAAAATGTGATACATTACCATTAGTAATGCACATGATAGTGATGTTTCCTGGTTATTATGGCTGGTTTGTTTGTTTTATGTGTTCGAGTTAAGTGATGTGTTGATAAATTCAGGATTACTATTTGATTTGGAGATGAACATCTGTGTGGTGGTGGGAATGTTTTTTTTTTTTTTGTTATTGTAATGTGATGTGTGTGCTTGAGTCAAATGTTTAAGTGCAATAAATATGTATAAATATTTGTATAATAGGTATAAATGTTTAAGTGCATTAAATATGTGCTACACTGACACATCTTACTTTAACTTGTAATTTATTTTAGGATCAAGCGTTTTGGAAAAGACTGCATTTTTGAACACATGTCTGGTTGCAAGGAGCAAGTTTCCAACCACAGCAAGGGAGAAGGCATGGACAAAATTCAATGCGGCTTACCAAGACCACATGTTATCTGTCACATCTTTGACCGGATCTGTTCAAGCGTCGATGTGGCTGTGCCTCCAACTGTTTCAACAGTTGCTAGATGACAACTACCCAATCTCATCTGTGCAGTCAGAAGATGCTGCACTCCACGATTTAGATGTCCCGCTCTCAGATGATATGAAAGATATTATCTACCATATTGGTGGAAGCATTGTGCAGAAATTGAAACAGAGGTATCTGCGTTTGAAAGACAGTGCGCAGAAAGAGGAGAGGCTGCAGTGCCTGAGGAAGTTCAGCCAAGAGGAAGACCAGGCAAGCGTACTGACATCAGCCCTTAACCGAGGAGGATTGATTTTCCTTAGACAAACACCAAAAGAATTCTTTGTCCTTTTGGAGAAGAAAGTGTGCCTCCTGTTCAGCAAGAATGAGAGCAGCTCCAGTCAGAATTTCAGCACTATGTGCTGCCAAGATCAAAACATTTTGGCAGCATACACAGAGATGACCTCTGATTGCGACGTTGGTGATGAAAGCAAGGAGGCTGTATGTTTATCTATTATGCAGCTTTTCTTCAAAATTCGAATACATCATGAATGCAAGAAGTACATGGAGAAAGTGAAGTCGACAACCGCTGTGTCCGCCAAAGGCCTGAGGAAAGGTCTTAAACTAGAACCTTCGAAGAAATAGGCTGAATCTTTTGTGAAACCATGTATGTATTCACTGGTAATTTACTACTACTACTGTTTTATCATGTATTGGAATTCCATCTGGTGAAATAATGAGCTCTAGCCTTGAATTTAGCCTTGATGGCATACCTGACTGTGCCAATATTATGTTCTTTTATAATACAGTAGTAATACTAGTATTACACACTTTCTCGCGACTGTGCCAATATTTAATGTTAAATTATCCCTCTTGGTTTGTTTTATACTTTGATGCATTAATATAATAGTAACATCAACTGATCTTGGTTTGTTTTATACTTTGATGCATTAATATAATAGTAACATCAACTGATCTTGGTTTGTTTTATACCTTGATGCATTCATATAATAATAACATCAACTGATCTTGGTTTGTTTTATACCTTGATGCATTCATATAATAGAAACATCAACTGATCTTGGTTTGTTTTATACCTTGATGCATTCATATAATAGAAACATCAACTGATCTTGGTTTGTTTTATACTTTGATGCATTAGTATAATAGTAACATCAACTGATCTTGGTTTGTTTTATACTTTGATGCATTAATATAATAGTAACATCAACTGATCTTGGTTTGTTTTATACTTTGATGCATTAATAGAATAGTAACATCAACTGATCTTGGTTTGTTTTATACTTTGATGCATTAATATAATAGTAACATCAACTGATCTTGGTTTGTTTTATACTTTGATGCATTAATAGTAACATCAACTGATCTTGGTTTGTTTTAAACTTTGATGCATTAATATAATAGTAACATCAACTGATCTTGGTTTGTTTTAAACTTTGATGCATTAATATAATAGTAACATCAACTGATCTTGGTTTGTTTTATACTGTGATGCATTAATATAATAGTAACATCCACTGATCTTGGTTTTGATTTGGCTCCTTAGGAGTCCATAAATCAAACTTGAAATTTGAGTTCCTTGGTAATCCACCCCCACCCGGGTCTGCCCTGGGGGACTTGGGTGGGGTTAGGTATTTTTTAGTTCCCAGGGTCACCCTGGTCAGCCCCAAAGGGTGGGTTTTTCTCTCTATTGTGGGGCATGTGTTTCTGTCTACCCTTTGTCCATTCACCTGTATTTGCCTTTTTAAAACTCTCCCTACTGTCTGCACTGCCTGTAGCTCTTGATATTGGATGTGTGTTGCTAAATGGTCTTAGCTTTATTTAGGCCCCATGTTGTAGGTTTATTTAACGTATTTGACCGGCTGGCGACATACATTCAATTTTCTGTTTAGTTTTTTTTTTTTCACAAGCAGTGCAGGCACGTCCTGAGAAAGCCTTGTTGCTGTCGGGACGTTAAGCAATGTTCAATCAATCATTCAATCAATCCTTGGTAATCCACTCAGGCCTAGACTTGGATCTACACTTCATGTATACCTGACTCGTGTTCTTTGGTATTACAAACTCAGACATTGGAGTCTTGTGTGTAGTCTTGATGTATATATGACTGCGACAGTTTTATGTTCTTTGGCATTTAAAACTCAGTCCTAGTCTTGATGTATATATGACTGCGACAGTTTTATGTTCTTTGGTATTTCAAACTCAGTCCTAGTCTTGATGTATATATGACTGCGACAGTTTTATGTTCTTTGGTATTTCAAAATCAGGCCTAGTCTTGATGTATTATATGACTGCGACAGTATTAGGCCCCCCAAAATAATATGTCTGTTTACAGTAACATAGGGAAGAAAAAAACGTTTTTCACCTTTGGTGAGATTTTTGTTGGCTTTTTTTCCAATTTTTTAACCAGACGATGCCAAAAGTTTAGGATTGGGCCCAAAAAATTGGGTTGGTTGGGATACAATAAACAGACATTTTTTTGGGGGGGGCCTTATGTTCTTTGGTATTACAAACTCAGCCCTAGTCTTGATGTACATATGACTGCGACAGTATTGTTCTTTCGTATTACAAACTCGGTCTAGTCTTGGGTCTAGTTTTCATGTATACATGACAGACAATATCCACAAATTATGTGATTTTTTTTCTTGAACAATTTTGTTGGAAAATAAACAGTGGTAATGTCAACCAATGTATTTTGATGTTTATTTTGCATGATGAGAAATGACACACACACATACACAAAAGACCAACATCTGCTTACAGACAGGGCATTGTTTTTCACAAACGTCTCATAGAATATATCTTCCTTGATCACCATAAATGTACATGTTCGCTAATTTTTAAAAAAAATCTTCAACTAGGTAATACAATAAAATGCATATTCACATTCACCATTATTTTTTTTTTTTTAAAGTAAATGTTATCATGAAGTGTCGCATTTTAATCCATAGTTGAACATTTGTCTATGAAGATTTAAAAAAAAAAAAATTGCATACACAAAAGAACTGCTTGCGAGTTTGAAATTCGATCAGTGCAGGTGTAATACTTTTTGGTAGTGACAATATCTTCACACGTCAAAATGAAGTTGCAACGTTGCATAATGTTAATGATCCTGACACCGATACAACCAAAATCTGCTTAAAGTCTACTTTTGTTTTCACAAACATCTCGTACAATATGCTTGCTGTTTTTCAATCAACATAGATGTACGTTACATAAATTTTTTAAAATGTCATCACGAAGTGTCACATTTTTATTCAATTAGTCAAAGAATAATTAAACACTCAAACCATTTAAAAATATTTCTAGATAACCACACACATTTACAATCCTATTTAGCTGTGGCCCGTTTCAGTTGTACACACAAACCAACACGTCTCTCTACTCAGCATTAAAAAAATGTTAATGAATAAATATAAAAACAAAACAAAAACCACAAATAATATTGCTAATAATAAAAATAATAAATGACAATCTTTATTAGCGAGGGAACGAACCATGATCCTTTTAACTGAAGATAATGAAGAAAAAGAGTTATTCCTCGACTATTTCAACGTTTTTCCAAATATAATCTGGGAATACAAAAATATAAACATGACAACAGAGTAGCAGCAATAGTCCACAAGGAACAAACCTTTCACGGATGCATTCATAATTAATAGAACCATGAAGAACACACTGCCCACTGGGTACAAAAATATCCTGCATTTTTAACAATGGCACAAGATAATGAAAATATGAGCATTTCATAAATTCTCTCTTAGTAGTCAGCATGTCAATAAAATAAATTCTACACTATCGACACCGACGCCTTTCTCTCTGTATGTAAATAAGAGAACTATACTTTGAGACTGATATCGAACACAATGAGGCACGTCTCGAAAGCATAGTTTAATGAAACAGCAAAAAATGTAGGGGTCAGTCCCACATGACACTCAGTTATTTCTGGGTTTCTTCTTCAGAGGGCTGCTCGAGATAGTCACGGGAGGTCGCTGGTGGTTGTTTCCTTTGACGTTGCCCTGTGGCGTGATGGTCAGTGCCAGCTGGCGCTGAAGCCTTATCGAATTCTCCTGGTAGGCGAACTGAAGCAAGTTGGGATTTTCAGCTGTTCTACCTATGGCTCTGTGGCGACCAAAATGTTCCTCTATGGGGTCCTGGCAAAACTTGTTTGACAGAACAAATTCAACCCCATTGGCCAGCATGAACTTGGTCGCCTCAACAAACCCATGAACTGTCATTACTAGGCCCCTGTACGTCTGAAATGACAAAAACATCTTGGCCCTCTCAGCACGGGTGAAGGGCCCGGGCCTGTTCTCCACAGAAGATCGCCACTCCTCGAGGAACTGCAGGAATTCTGTTTGTAAATAATTAAATCGAGGATCATCTACCTGGGTATAAGCACTCAGGTCAGGTTTTCTCTTTCTCTCTGCTTCCAAAAGGTGTCTCGAGTTCAAACAGTCAAAGAATCGATCCATGTGGAGGATGAACTTTGCCATCTCCTGTCTGTCAGGCCCCCCAAATTGTTGCATGATGCGCCCAACTCGCTCACTCAGTGCCTGTGCAGCCAGACGGACATTCATGACTGAGTGTGGACTCAGGTGTACATGCTGCAGCGTGAGGCGAGTGCGTGCCAGGCCCCTCTGCATATCGGCGTGGTACAAGTCAGCAATGTGCCGCCACAGCATGTACTCCCCATCCTTCCAAAGCAGTCTTGTAGTGGATCCCTCTGCGCTGCTGACCAGATTGTTGCGAACTGTCTTGATGAGGTGGGGAGGGTCACTGATGAAATAGATCCACCTATCTGGGGCAAAAAAATTGAGTGTTTTAAAACATATTTCCTCCTGCCTGCCGTGCATTTGATACAGACGCTGATTGGCTGGTGCCTTGTCACTGGTGCTGACGATGACTTGGAGGCCAGCATCTTCAAGACGGCCAACTGCATTCCAAAACAAGGGATACAACTGGTCAGATGTTGCTGTTCTGGTAGGGAATAATCCCAAACTCATCTTTAATGTAGAGTTTACCCCCACAACATAAAAGACAAGGGCATGAGAAGCAAGTTTCTTTGGTCTGCATTCAAAATCCCATTCGTCCTTGCTGTTTATGAAGCCCACCAATTCCCCCATGCGATTGTCGAAGACAAGATCGGATTTAATTGACATCTCGTCGTGTAAAAGAACGACAAACCGTTGATTTGCTGGCAGGCGCTCTGCAATACGCTTTAATTCTTCCCAGACTTCTGGCTGAAATCCTTGCTGTGGATGTACAGCTGATGTGTACTCTCGCAAGGTGCTCTTACCTGGTAGCTTCAAGATGCCAGTCTTTCTGAGAGTTTCATAAGCCGTCTCACTCTTGGAGTGGATGAGGATGGCAAGTCGGATCATCATGGGATGCCATCTCATTCCATGTTCTTTGGTAAGGAAGGCCTTTTGTTGCTCCTCCCAAAACAACTTTTGAAGGGGATTGTTTAAGTTCCCCATCACCCCCTGTTGCAGGTCACGATGCAAATCCTCTGACAATACAACAGAGTCATTAGCAAGTTTAGACTTAAATTTCTCAAGTTCCTTTTGTAGAGTATTGTTCTGTCTTCTCGCATGTTTTAGTGCTTCTTTCAGCTTATTGTTGTGAAGCGATCGGAGAGAGTCATTTGGTTTCAGTGGCTGCATCATCCTGCTGTCATGCCTCTTCTTTTTTTCCATCAATAGAGCTTCAGCTTGATGGCATGGTCTGCACCACTCTCCTTTGTTGTCTGGCTGATACAGAAGCTGGCAGTGGATGGATCTTACACATGAAGTATGTTGCATCGCCCCGTTGACCACCAAGTACTGAATGTGCTGGTAATATGATGTCTTGCTATCAGGTGGCCCCGCAAACTGTTGCAGCGGTGCTGATGTGATGCCTGTGCACACATCCATGGCCTGCAGCTCTCTCAGAAAAGCACTAAGTTTCTTGCCTTCAAGGTCAGCTCCCAAGTGGGCTGCAGGAATACCAATAACCTGCAGAACAAAAATAAACATAATTAGTTAAATTTGCAGCAACACAGCATATTAATTTTTACCATAGCCACCACGGCTTATCCAAATCACTCTAAGTACCTTTTAATTTTTAGTGAACCGCGTTCCGTTAGCCCTTATTTTGGTTCTTCCATGCATTTTATGCTTAATAATGGCACTATTTATTTTAACAAATCCAAAGAAGACAGATTTCAAGTTTGGAAAAAAGGAATCCAGACATGATTTCCAGATCTTTTAATCTTCAATCAAATTTTCCAAGATCACTATAATTTCAATTATACATTTAATTTGTTTAGCACCATTTCAATACAATAGTGCTCAAAGCACTTATACACACTCACGCAATTTAAGACAATATGTAGAAATTATATCACGATATAACACTTTGGCTTAAAATAAATAATAAAAAACAACATTGCAACATTTTAATTTTGATACTGGTTCATGTCACAAAAAAAAGCTGCATAAAAATAAAAATAAAAAATTAAAAAATATAAAAATAATCTACAAGCACAAACAGAAAAAGAAGGGAACAAAGAGGCGCACGCTCGTCATTTTCAAGCACAAAATCAATGACTACTTGATTCTGTAAAAAAAAAAAAAAAAGACAGAAATAGCATTCAAGAACAATGATTGTAACATACCTTCACATTTGCAAGAAGGTGTGGGGTTCCCATGCTGACAACTATCCTCCACTGGTTTTTCTCTGATGGCAGTCCAATCTGCAGTGATGACGGTGTGCTTTCCATCATCACCCACCCTGGTGGCAAAGTCTTTCTTGCATCTCTTTGTACATCTTCAAAGGTTCGGTAGCAAATTCTTACTGGCACAGGAGGTGGCTCTCGTGCAGTCTGTAAAAAACAAAAGTATATCACACCTATCACACATACACATACACATATTATATACACACACACACACACACACACACATCTATATATATGCATTTCTGCTCAACTACACATTCACCCAGGCAAACTGTATTGTCAGTTTGATTTTGTTTTTTACTAGATACAATTTCGTACCAAGTGCTGTGTACTTCTTGTATGAAGTTTTAATTTTCATTCACACTTTTGAACTAAAGCAGTTTGTTTTGGATGCTTTTACTAAAATGTTGATGAAAGTTATGAAAAACGCATGATCAAAATAAAGTTAGCAGAAAATTGAGAAATACAAACTTGCGGCCAACAATAAAATTAATGTCTACTACTTACTGGCTCTGGCCTCATAGTTTTGCTTGTTTCGATGGATTTTCTTGGCATCCAGTGAAGCGGCATACTACCGGGAACAAGTCCTGTGCACCTGCCTGTTGGCCCTGCAAAATTTGTACACTGAACATAAATATCTGCATTTATCATGATGAGACAGAAACTTGTAAGTTACCACAGTATCGTTATTGTCTACAAGAAATTTTAGTTAGGCCTACAGAGTTAAAGGTGCACAATAAAATTTTAAAACAGATGAATACAAAATCTGTTAAAGTATACGATCTAATATATAAAATAGATATAATTTAATTATTGAAATTTGCGCATTGCTGGTCCCGTACACTAACGACATTACGGTAACAAACAACACTGGAAAGTAACAGACCGGTCAGACCACTCACTCCGGCACACCGCATAAAAGCTCCGTATTAACAATAAAAGCTAATATTACATGAATAATAACACGAAAACATGTGCAAGCATTTCATCAAACTTACCTCGTTTCAAACAGTTCTCATCAAAGTGACGAGAGCAGATCAATGCCTTATCTGCATTGAAACTTGTGTCGCAACGGTTGATGGCTTGTATCAAATCACTTCGCCATTTGTTAATGTCTGAATTTTTCCCAGCCTTAGGGATGGACAAAAACGACAACCCCCTGCATTTTCCGGCTGTTGTATGACAGCCCACAACGCAGCAATTCCGGTTAGATCGCATCGCCATTTTCATGCACGAAATTACGCCACAAAATAATAACTGGAAACTTTCGCCAAACTTGCAAAGATGCCACCGGAAGTAACTGATCCCTTGTCTGCAAGTTTGACCTTAGACCCATACTATTTCGACCTTGACCCCAAGACAGCCATCCAGTAATAAAGGTCCGTGGTTGATTGTTTATCTTATATTCAGCGCCGCTTAGTGCGGACTCTAGTGCGGCCAGAGTCCACAGTACACTGCATTATCTCTGCCATATGGACATCGTAAAAAAAAAAAAATAAAAAAAAAAAAAAAAAAATTATGATGTCAATAACCTACGAGCACACGAAGTGCACAACAGCACAATCTCTCTCTCAGACACACACACACACACACACACACACACACACACACACACACACACACACACACACACACACACACACACACACACACACACACAATTATACACTGCTTTAAACCACCCCATCCCTTCCCAGCAACATACATCCACTTCCCTCTTTCCTATCACATAAGATCCAGAATCAGAATAAAAGACAGTTAACAGTTCGCTAGGAAAAAGACGGTGAGCTAAATGTTAAATGCCTGAAGAAAAAAAAAAGTCTTTAAGTGAAGTTTCAACTGGGATAATGTGGGCAGATTCCGCATTTAAATTGGCAGCGAGTTCCACACACTTGGGGCTAAAAAGGTGAAAGAACGCTATAAAATAATATATTGGTTTGTTCTATAAGGACATACATAATAATACGTAATAACTACATAACCTAACACACACAAAAATTAATTTAAATTTCACAGCAATTTTTTTACACGAAAAGTGAGGCGGGGCGGAGGGGGGCGGGGGGGGGGGTGGACTCTTTTATCCTCGTTTTGAAACTTTGTTTTTATCAGCTATCACCAAGCCTGAATTAATTATAAATTCCGTCATGGACTAATTTTAAAATACTACCGACAGCCAAAGGGTTACAGAGGTACTCGATCTCACAACGGTCATCCCATGCCTGTGGACATCGACTTTTCGCTCTTGTCCGATGATTGACTGACCAACTGCTAGCAATTTGCAAATTACTGTTAAATCCCCTATCCGCCACCCCGACCACTCACTCCCCCACCCCTTTCAGGAAGCCATCCCCCACTGTGCGCGCACACGCCACACCGCCACAAACCATCGCTCTAATTTTCTGAAAAGCACGAAAAAGCAGTTGTGTGTCGGTCTGTGACTTTTGACTTTACTGATCAATGCCACAAGTTCGCAGAACAGAACACAGTTTGTAATCATCATTAAAACCTTCCGCGTCCAGAGCAAAGTGCCGTAGACGCGTCGAACACGACATTTTAAGGGGAGTGCTTGATTATTGGTGTATATCCCGCGAATCTTAGGTAGTGCTTAGCGGACGACCCGAAAATGTCAGTTCTTTGGCTCTGAAAACGAAAAGGAAATAGTGAAACAGTACCCCTCCACCACCCCAGCACACTTTCTACCCGCACCCTACATTTATCCTCCACCCCGAGCACGCGTCGTAAATCTAATCCGTTTTCAGAAGCCTTTTGACGCGAACAGTGGATGAACTCATTCTGCCCGTGACACGCCACAGCAAGATATGGCTCGACCATGATAGTTCAAGGGTGGTGGCAGAATAGCTTGGCGCCTACAGGCGCCAATCTATTCTGCCACCACCCTTGAACTATCGAGGTCGATCGGTCTCCTGAATTGTAATGCAGTCTTCAGAGG